>CAXIVR010000003.1:52410330-53010330 GCA_964035755.1 Teleogryllus oceanicus | reverse complement strand
AAACTGGCCCTATTGGAAATTCGCTTCAACCAAACTTTGTAAATTAGAATAAAAAAGTTGGAGTCGAAAACTATGATCGAAATATTATCATCTACCAATATTTTACACAGTCAAGCATAGTCTATACTGTCAATATCAAATATTAAGCAGTGTTAATAATTAGTTGAATTATTAATGTTAATTAAGTAAATAGTATAAATGTGATTTGAAAAAAAAAAAAAAATTAAATCAATGAACAAATCATAAATATAAAAATTAATGTTTTCTACTAATTTCCCTAATTATTTTTGGGCCCTGGATATGAATTCAGCTAACTGGGCACGATTTAACCCCCAATTCCAAAAATTCACCCTTCTACAATGTCCCCATAAAAAGGGACTTCTTTATTTCTTTTTCCCAATGTCACATTTATTAACAACAGATGAGAAATGATGGGTTTTTTCTTTCCCCCCTCCCTTATAATATATATATATATATATATATATATATATATATATATATATATATATATATGATATGAATCCCATATGTCACATGAAAAAAACAACATTTATTTGTAGACTATATGGAAACATCATTGGAAATATCACGGGGCGGGGGCTTAGCGCCCGTGAATAAAAAATTTAGTTTTGTTTTTGAAAATGTAAATGGCTGGATCCGGTAAAAAATTTTTGGGATTGGGCGAAAAAGTTTCGATCAAAGCTGCTCAAAAAATAACGAACGAATGGATTGGCTGGGTGAAAAAAGGACGGCAAAATTTAAAAAAGAGGAAGGTGTTTAATACAAAGTCTTCGAGGGTGAATCATAAAGGAAAATTCATTCTGTCGGCATCGTTTTTAACATCTAGGTTCGTGAGAGGAACGAGTAAAAACAGATAGTCAGAATCGGGTTATCAGATCGTTTTTTTAAGGGACGTCAAGATATTGCAGATACGATGGGAATATTGAAAAATTGGGACTTCGTCGGGGGGTGGTAATCAGTTCGGGACTATGTCAAGGACGTAATCGGACTGATAATTTGATAGTTTGAGACCAGTTTGGGATGGGGGCAAAAAAGGGTTTCTTGGGACTTTGGACCGCAAGCTGCGATATTTCGACTGAAAAATTACAAATACATCAACGAAGAATGGGTAAAACCCGGTATAAAATTGAAATTCAAAATACTTGATCAAGGCAAAAATAAATTCATAAATTGTTTGCTAAAAGGTAACAATAAACTTTGTTAAATTTTTTTTTTAGAAAAAAAGGGATCTTCCATTTAGTAACCCAAACAGTAATGAAGTAGGAATAGAATCATTCTATTTCAGTTCCCCCTGCGCTGTATAGCCCGGGATCCTATAATTCATTAAAAAGGAAAAAGGGATTATAATATATCATTGACCCAAACCCCGCCCTTTTAAAATCTTTGAATATTAATGTAAAAAATTTTTGTATATCTCAATATATATATATATATATATATATATATATATATATATATATATATATATAGTGACCCCCCGATATTAATGAAAATAAACTAACATTTATTTTAACTATTGGTGGAACATGCTTTTGAAATTTGAGGGAGCAGGGGGCTTAGCCGAGTGAATAAACAATGTGGTTTTGTTTTTTAAATCATTAAAGATGGCTTGACCCAAAAGTAGAAATTTGGGATTGGGCGAAGAAGTTTGACGATCGAAGGTCACTACCCCAAAAATATAACGAACGTATGGATTCGGGGAGGAAGGACGGTCAAATTTTTAAAAAAAAAAAGGAAGGTAGTTTAATCGGTTTTCGGGGTGAATCATGCAGGAAGATTTCATTCGACCGGCATCCCCTTCTGAACTGATCAGGTTCGTGAGAGGGAAATATAATCCAGATGTCAAATCAGACATAAAAAAGGACATGAATGATATTGCAGATATTTTCAGGGGGAAGAATATTGATGTAAAAATTGGAACTTTGTCGGGAGTGGTAATGGAGTTGGGGACTATGTCATGGACAAATCGGACGAAAATTTTTGATATTTTCAGACCAGTTTGGGATAGGATTTCTTGAGTTTTGGACTACGGCAAGCTCGCAAGATATTTGACTGAGAATCTCGAGGACATCAACGAAAATCAAAAGGGGTTTCTTGGGATTTTGGGACTCCAAGCTCGCAAGATTTTCGACTGGAAGTCTGGGGGACATCAACGAAGAATAGATAAGAACCCGCGGTAAAAAATTGTAAATTCAAAGATATCTTGATCAAGGCCCTAACATAAATTCATAAATTGTTTGTAAAAAGGGTAAAATAAATTTTGTTAAATTTTTTTCTTTAGAAAAGAAAGTGATCTTTCATTTAGTCAACCCAAAACAAAATGAACTAAATAAATCATTTTTTTTTGATTTCCAGTCGCTGTATAGTCACGGATCCTATAATCCATTATAAAGGTAACAAGGATTATAATATATCGTGACCCATTAAAAAACCCGGACGCGTTTTTGGCAGATATTAATGTAGAAAATTTTGATATCTAAAACCGCCAACGTGGGCATTTTTTTAAAATTTATAAAATTGGTGACACGGATAAAATTAGTCTTATAAATTATAAAAAGTGACCCAAAATCAATTTATGGATTGACATTTAAATTAATTGTTCAAAATTTAAATTTTCTTAATTTCAAAAGGGAACTGGGCAAAAATTACTGGAAATGTTATTAGATGAAAGGGCGTCAGCAAATCCCCGAGGAAAAATTTCCCCGGTGAAATTTTAAATTGAACCACAAGAAAAAAAATAATGGCTGCACCGTTAGGAAATAGGCCCCTAAAATTTAATTTTAAGATGTTAGAAAAAAACAAAAAACTTGAGCATAATAATAAAAATTAGATGGAATCCCAAATAAATACCAAATTGAGAATCTTTTAAAAATACTAAATTGGGGGAACCCTTTAATATGAATACTGAATTTGAAAAAAACGCTAATTGAAGAAATGACATTAAAAAATGTCATTAAATTTAAAAATTTTCGTCGGGAAGTACGAAATGTGAAATTGGGGGATACATCGCGAATTCAACATTATTCATTGAAAAATTGGTCTTTTAATAATCAAGTCGCCCAAATGCAGAAATTCAAAAATCTGGCGAAAAAATTTAAATTTCCCAAAGTTAATAACTTACAGAACATTGTGACATTGGGACTTTTCATGCCCAAACAAGGGAAAAAGTTGACAATCGTCAAATGGGTGTAGAAAATTTTAAATCAATTCCTTCAACAGGGGAAAAAAATTGAAACATAGAATTAAATTAGTTAATTCGGATTGAAATTTAAAAAACGAATACAGGGGGGACTTAGAAACATTAAAATAGTGCAGAATCTGAATCGGGAAATATTTTCGGACTTGGGAAAGTTGAACAGTTGCGAATTCATGATGCGTTCAGGAAATATCCCAATGCATGCATCGGCCTTGAATACCAAGCCCCAAAAAATTTCATGGTGAGGGAAAGAAAAACGTGGTCGTTTATTTCAAAATTAAAATTTTTTTAAGATAAATAATATCCCTAAAAGATTAAAATTGCAAAAATTTAGAACGAGTCGCCCAAAGAAATCATTGGTTATCTTTAGTACCGGAACCGACTAATTTTAAAAGGGAAAGGAAGGAGAAATTCTTAAAAAAATTTGGGAACCCCAAAAACAAATTTGATCTAAAATACAAATTAATGAGTGAAAGGTATAAGGGAAGGGGGGGCCAGTATGTGACTTAAACGTAAAATAGACATTCGGCGGAAGACAGAATGGACACAATGAATTAATTGAATTTTTATTCGTCAGTTGCCCCTAAATATCCCAAAATTTATTGTGGGAAATCCATGCCTATTGATTCTGAGGATCGGGCAACGTTTGTCGTTGACCAAAATTGAAAGTGATTTGATCGAGTAACGGGGATCTATAATGAAAGCAGGAACGAGAAAAAAAATGGAACGGAAAAAAAATGAATAATTAAAACCGCCAAAAATTTTAGCTGAAAAAAAAGGATGACAGGGGAAAAGTACTAAAATGGAAAATAAAAAAAACAGGAAACGGCATCCCCGGAGGTTCAAAGGGACAAAAACGAACATGAAAATTAATGCGATTGAACGGGAAAACTCCCCTTTTAAATAAATGGGCGGGATTTGAACGATGATAATGAGGGGGTGATGGTTTTGGGGGTTTAATAGCATTGAAGTATCGGGGGAAGATTTATTGGGATGGACGAACTGGCGGAGAAAGCAGTTTTAATTTTTTAAGGATATTTCGGGAAAATACCTGTAGACATTTTTAAATTGACCGGTGCTAATGTTTGTGCAGTGTGGAAAAAAATTTTTGACAGTTAAAGAAAAAAGGGAAAAAAAATTGATGAGTACCCCCCAGATTTGGGTATTCGGACGCTAATGGAAAGGGGCATCAACGGAAGTCCAAATTTGGGTGGGGAAGTCAAGGATCACAATTCACTTTCCGGGTTTGGGGAAGAACGATTGTCCAAATTTTTTGGGGTTGATGGCCCAAAATGTCTGACGCCAAAGGGCGACAAAGGAAAAGGGGTATTGTTACGAGGTGACAAAAGGGGAACAACATTGTTTAGGGGTCAAAGACCAGGAGGGCGAAGATTGTGTATTTGCGATATTGCGGAAATTGAAAGACCCGGGGCCAGATCCCACGGCAGCGAGGGGCGGCGACGAAAAAGGAAAGATGCTGTGAAGCTATTGCAATGTTAAATAATGAATATAAAAATATTTTTAAAAATTTAAGGGGCCGGGAAGGATATCAATTTTAAAATTTAATTGATGGATGAGAACCTTTAAATTTAAACAATATCCCATCCCCCATGGATAAAAACAAATCGTAAAAAAAAAACAATTGAGGATGGAAAAAAAAACGATAACCGGAAAACCCAAAGTGATAGTTTGTAGAAAGACAATAAGATCAAATTTTTTGTTGATGCTGGAAAATCAATAGCAAGACCATCGCCTCAGAAAAACCCCGGGAAAATTTGATGAAATGATGGAATAAAAGGGCCGGGAAATTTACGGGGCTGGGTTTTCTGCGTTGTACTGGCAAATTGGACTCACCCCGAATGCAAAAATTTTCAGTTTTTCATTTGAAGGAATACTATGATCAGATGGCCTTTGGTTAAAGAACAGTGGCGCGTTTAATCAGTTTTTTTACGATGTAATAAAAGGGTGAATAAAAGGGAAAATACTCATGTACGTCGACGATATTGGATTCTCACCAATATGTTTTTAACATTTAAAAAAGTTAAAAACTACGAAATCTTTCGGGAAATATAATTTAAAATTAAATATTGGAAAATGCCAATTGGGAGGGGGGAATATAAAATTTTTCCAATGGGTCAAGGGGTGTCGACAAGATAAAAGAAAGAATTGATTAAAATTTTCCCCGACCCCGGAATGGGGAAGTTAGAGATTGATTGGGGGGTGAAATTTTTATTCCCGGTTCTGCAAATTATTCAGAAATTTCACCCAAAATAGAATTCAAGAAGGGGAGGGAAAAGGGCGTGGGGTGCAAAAAGTCCAGAGGCGTTTGAAAAAATTAAAAAAAACTTTTGAAAACATTTTTTATCAGTTATCCCGATTTTGACAAAAAATGTATCTACAAGAGACATAGTGGAGCCATGGGGCTTTTTGTTCCCAAATTGAGAAAAGAATGCGAGAATAATCGCCCTAGAAAAATCTTGTTGTTTAGCAAAAATGTTTTACTACCCGTGAACGGAAGCTTTGGGGAAACGTCAGCAGAAATTACGGGCTATATTAATTGGACGACCATTTCCCTCATTACGGAACAAAGGCCTAATTTTCTTTAAAGAAAGCATTTGAATAACGATGATTGTTGAGATGGTCCCCTTTGGGCCCAAAAATTTGTTTTTAAAATCCAAATTTTAAAAAAAGTGATAACGTTTTGCCCGATTATTTATCGGAATCAGGGTAAAGGAAGAGGAAGGTAGTGTGGAACCGGTTTTGCTATCCCGTTAATGAAAAACGACCGAAAAGGACGGGAGGAATTATCGAAATTCAAAAAAGGATCCTGTGGGAGGCAAATTTACATTTTTTGGCGGAGGATAAAACCCACGGGAGAATGATCAAAATTTTAATGGGAAAATGTACGAGGGGGATTATTACTCGGATTAGACAGGGGCGCAGTATCAAAATTTTATACAGAAGCGCATGGTGGAACTGGTTCTTCCACTCCCAACATTTCGGGCCCCTTTTGGGGTAACAAAATCAAGTAATATTAGATCAAAATGCTATTGGAAGGGCATCACAAACCGTAAGCAAATCAATAATTTGGGCGTCTGTCAGAAACCCAAAAAGCCCTAAAAAGGGATGGGGGGGGCAGAAAGCATAAAACCCACGTCAACTGGAAATATACCGGATCTTTATGGACCAATCCGAAATCAAAATTGGAATCAATATTTTTATAAAAATGGATGTTTTTTTTAAAATCACAAATTATACCCCATTGAAAGGGGAATAAGGGGTTGCATTACCCAATCCCCAAATTTTGAAGAACGGATACCTAAAAATTATTTATGATCTGGGGACCCCCAAATTTTCTAGTGGAAAATGGGGGAAAAAGAATAAAAAATTGGGATCCCAAAAATTTAAAGACTGGAATTTAAGCTAACTTACGAAAGAATTTAAGGAATTTACGCTTTTTAAATCTACATTTTGGAAACCATAACCGATGGATGGAGGCCGTTCCCGATTGAACTATGTTTTGAATAATTTTCCCGGGGCATTAAACCGCCTATAAGTCCACATGGGTAGGAAAAAAGGACCGTTTAAAATTAGGATACCTAAATAAGGGATCCTAGATGATGTGAGAGATACGCGAATAATTTATGACAATTTGAGGGAGGCAGCAGCCAAAAGAAAGCTAAAACAGATGAAATGCTTTCGAGGCGAGTATAAGGAGGGTGATGAAGTGTTGATTAGAGTACCTCAAGTGTCGTCAGTGGATAAGAAGCTGTTTTATAAATTTTTCCCATTGTATAAAGGATCGTACCGAATTTGTAAAGTATTAAGCAAGAATGCCGCGATTTTGAATGATGAAAATGGACGGCAAATGGGAACATATAACTACAGGAACATGAAGGCGTATATGACGGACGACACGCATGATTAAATATACTGGTCATAACAGAGATTTGTAAATAGTTGTAAATATTAGGTGTAATAGTTTTTCTTTTGTTATTGTTTTGTTATGTGTATTTTGTCAGTTTGTGTAGGGAGTTTAATTTAATGTGTATGTGTATTCAATGAAGTAAATAGGGAGCAAATATTAGGCAGATACGGCTATTAGAATACCTGATGAAATGGTTATTGTTGGCACATTCCGAAAGGAAAATGTAAATAGTTTTAAGGCAGCAAGAAACAAGACCTAGTGCAGTGCAAAGTGTAAAGTGTTAATGTCGTTTAGTGTGAAGAAGCAAGAAGAAAGTTCAATTTTAGTCTTGTCATTTAGTTAGGTTGTAGCAAACCAAATGACGCTTGGAGAGGGGAAGCTGTGACATACCGATATGTCACATGAAAATAAACTAACATTTATTTGTAAACTATATGGTGGAACATGCATTAGCAAATATGACGTGAGCACGGGCTTAGCAACGACCGTGAATAAACAATGTATTTTTTTTTGTAAATGCATTAAGAGATGGCTTGATGCCGAAAGTAGAAAATTTGGGATTGGGCGAAGAAGTTTAGACGATCGAAAGCTCAGCTACACCAAAATATAACGAACCCATGGATTGGCTGGGTGAGAGAAGGACAGTCAAATGTTATGAAAAAAAAGGAAGGTAGTTTAATACGAAGTCTTCGAGGGGTGAATCATGCAGGAAGATTTCATTCTGACCGGCATCGCGCTTCTGAACTGATCGTAGGTTCGTGAGAGGGAACGAGTATAATCCAGATAGTCAGAATCGGGTTATCAGTGAAATTTTAAGGACAGTGAATGATATTGCAGATATTTTCATGTGGAAGTAATATTGATGTATAAATTGGAACTTTGTCGGGAGTGGTAATGGAGTTCGGGACTATGTCATAGGACGTAATCAGTACTGATAATTTGATAGTTTCAGACCAGCTTGGATAGGGGCAGAAGAGGATTTCTTGGGACTTTGGACTACAGCAAGCTCAAGATATTTCGACTGAGAAGTCTACGAGGGACATCAACGAAGAATAGATAAGTTAACCGGTATAAAATTGTGAAATTCAAAGATATCTTGATCAAAGGCCTAACATAAATTCACTAAATTGTTTTAAAAGGGTAACAATAAACTTTGTTAAATTTGCTCTTTAGAAAGAAAGTGATCTTTCATTTAGTCAATCCAAACAGAATGAACTAGGAATAGAATCTTCTATTTCAGATTCCCAGCTGCGCTGTATAGTCAGCGGATCCTATAATCCATTTTAAAGAAACAAGGATTATAATATATCGTTACCCATTGACCCAGCAAGCCTGACGCTAAGATCTTTGGCAGATATTATTGTAGAGAAAATTTTGTATATCTCATTATATATAAAATAGATTTTAGTACATGGCAGTTTTTGTTTTTTTACGTAAAATAAATTTTAAAAAAAGTTATTGTGAAACACACAGACAAGGAAGCTCCAAAGAGCATTTCTGTCAAACTTCCGAGATATTTTCTGCAATACTACGTAATTTTCTATTTACTACGCTTGTGTAAAAGTTAAATATTGCTAACAGTTAATTTGCATCAGCCCGTGATCCTAAATAAAATAAGTATTTTGTTTATACATACCAAGTCAGGCAGTGACCAGCTAAGAGAACGAAATTCTCACTTATAATAGAACCTCCACAAATATGGTATTCTTTAACAAGCAGTGCAACCTGGAAAATGATTTAATTAAAAAAGAGGAAGAATTATATTCCTCAAATTTAAATGTTCTTCTAATTTATTTACCTGATAAGGATAGTCTGCAATATCCACTTCTTCTCCACCCACAATTCGTTTGTTGATGTAAGGAGAGTATCCTAGGTAACAGGCAGAAGGAAAGAACATGTAATATGACATTAATTCAGTTTTTGCTAACTGTACAGTATGGAGGAATTTAGTAGTACAAATAAAGATATGTATTGCTACAATGAAAGCGCCTCTTTTCGACAGAGAAACCCGTTTTTTCTGTTTCCTGATACCGCAAAACTGAAGTTTGTTTGCTCCTGTAGGTAGTAAATTACTTTCTCTATTACGAGGGTGGTCCCAAAAGTACCCTGCCTGACCTAGAGATCGCGGTAGTTTTTCGAAAAATATATCTTTATTAGAAAGTAGACAATCTATGAAGCTTATGTTTCAAGTTTGAAGACGCTACGTTCTTTATCAATAATGAACGTTGTGAGTGAATGTGTGAAAATGGAGAAAATTGATCATCGTTATGTGATCTAATACTTTAATTAAGGCCTCAGCCCAACCAGTATAAAAACTGAACTAGATTCTACTCTGCGTGAGTCTGCGCCTTCGTTTACTACAGTAAAATATTGGGTAGCAGAGTTTAAACGAGGCCGTACGAGCCGTCAAGACCAGCATCGCAGTGGTCGACCAAATGAGGTGACTACTCCAGAAATGGTAAAGAAAATCCATAAAGCGGTACTGGGTGATCGTCGAGGAAAGTGCGCGAGCTAGCAGACATAGTAGGCATTTCGAAAAGTGCGGTACATCGCATATTATCTGAAAATTTAGACATGAGAAAGCTGTGTGCAAGATGGGTGCCTCGTTCGCTCACACTCGAGCAAAAACAGTGTCGTGAAGCTGTTTCAATTGAGTGTTTAGCGAAGTTTCACCGCAACAAAGCAGAATTTTTGCACCGTTTCATAACCATGGATAAAACATTGGTCCACCACTTCACCTCAGAGAGAAAACAACAATCAAAACAATGGACTGAAAAGGGAGAACGCGCACCAAAGAAGGCGAAGACCGTTCCATCTGCAGGCAAGGTCATGGCGTCGGTTTTTTGGGATGCGCGTGGGATAATTTTCATTGACTATCTTAAAAAAGGAAAACTATCAACGGCGAGTATTATGCGAACTTATTGCAACGTTTGAGCGAAGAAATCAAGCAAAAACGGCCACATTTGGCTAAGAAGAAAGTGTTGTTTCATCAGGACAATGCACCAGCTCACAAATCCGTTATTCCAATGGGTAAAATTAATGAATTAAAATTTGAATTGCTACCTCATGCACCCTATTCGCCAGATTTAGCCCCCTCTGATTATTTTCTGTTCCCAAACTTGAAAAAATGGCTCAGTGGTCAAAGATTTTCCAACAATGAAGAAGTGATGTCGGTAGTTAATGACTATTAACTACGACATACTACTATAGGCGCAAGACAGTTCTTATTATAAAAAGCAATTGTAACGAACGGCCGCGTGGCATAGGCGACGCTAAGGCACCACGCGTTAGCCTTTGTTTAGGAGCAGATGTGACGTCGGGGGGAAACCCTAGGAGGCAGCGTGGTGGGGGGAAGGGCGAGCGTCAGCTCTGGCGAGCGACGGAACGCTCTCTTGGTTACGGGACGCGGTGCGGCACGGATCGGATATATCTTTCAGTATATATATATATATATATATATATATATATTGTGTATAGTGTGTTAGATATTTTGATATTTATAAACTTTAGACAACGAGTATATTTGGTGTCGGAAGTGAAAGTGGGACGATATATTTCAATTAGTAAACAGATAATATAGTGGACTTTTTGCCATGGTCGGACGTAAACGCTACTGTAATGTAAATTTCTGGTCTCGTGTGTGATCGAGGTTGAAAGGGACGTAATATTCCTGACATTAGACATTACGAGTATTGGTTGAAAATAGGCTTATTTAAGAACAAACCGTAATATAGGAAATACAATTTTAATATTTTATAAAAAAAAATGTGTCTTCACGAAAAATGTGTCAGCCAATCATGTAATGTGACCACTAAAAACACCTTCCACTGCGCATGCCCAAACGTGGCCGCCTCCTCCAAAGCTACTAATATTTCCCCGTATGCCTGCGCACTTCGTCACAAAACACCCCCCCCCCCCCTCCCCCTCCCCCTCCTCTTTCTCTTTCTGTAGTGGGTCATGCGGTAATTCAACACCACGAGTTTGACGACAACAAACTGATGAATGAGAAGGATCAGACGAAAGGTAGCGTACGTGTTTCTACAGTACGGGTTGTCCAAACGATCATCAGAAAAAAGCCGTGTCTTGAAGCGTTTCAGTTTTCGGTCTCCAGTTCAGTTTTACCGTGGCTAGTGAGCAGCCACAGTGTGTTTTATATAGTTTCTGCTGTTATTGCCAAATTGTGTTCGTGATTGTGCTTTTTATAATGACATCATCGGCAGATGTGTCTCGGAGGCCGCTGAGAGGACAAGATGAAAGAGTTTTTGATAAGGTTGCCCCATGCCTCTCTGGTATGGTAATGCACAATGCAAAGTACCATTGTACAAAAATGGACAGAAAACGAAACTCTGATTTTTTGAAGAAAGATACGACGGGATACCCAAAAATAACCGGAATGGCACTGTGGGCGGAGCTTGTGTAACACGCGTTTCTGCTAGGCGTGTGTAGCGCAACTCATTGCCAGTTCAGTGCCACCTATGTTGTTCCTGGCTTGGATTGGCCTGACCTGGCTTGGCTCGTTCTGTTCGTTTGCAGTTATTGTTTTTACGAGTGCTGTTTTGTTCCTGTTTCGTTTTTATGATGGCACGTTTAAGCGAACAACGTGCAGCTGTGAAATTTTGTTTCCTACTCGAAAAAAATGCTGCTGCAATCTGTTTTATTGTTGAAAACAGCTTACAAGATGACGCTATGGAAAAAACTGAAGTGTGCAAGTAGGTTGCGGAGTTTGAAAATGACATGTAGATTGATAATAAATCTCGTTCTGAACGTCCATGAACTGCCAGAATCGACAAAAATGTTGAAAAAATTTGAGAGCTTGGGTTCAGAGAAACAATCAGAGGTTATTGAGTTATCTTGGAGCTCTGTTCAACGAATTTTAGCCGGAGATTTGGAAATGAATTTGGGAAAAGATACCGATTCTTCCACCATGACAATGCGACAGTTCACTCAACCTAATATGTGAGCCATTTTTGGGCTAGAAATGGCATGGTTTCGCTGCCCCATTCACCTTACTCGCCTGACCTGGCTCCGTGTGACTTCTTCCTATTTCCGCGCATGAAAAGGAACATGAAAGAACACGGATTTGAAAACATTGAAGTCAAGAAAAAAACAAGGGATGAGCTGTCAGACATTTCTAAATTTGACTACAAAAAATGTCTCTAACATTGGAAGCATCGGTGGGACAAATGTATTAGTTGTATTGATCATTTGTCATTTTGTAATGTCATTTTGGTATATAACAATATAGTTTTAAAAAATAATTCCGGATTTTGGTACCCCCTCGTAAAGCCGAGTGGCTAAACAATCATGGAGTTGCTTTTGATCCATCAATCACGAAAGCCGACTTGTTACAAATAATTCAAAATACCCACAGAAAAACGAAACGTCGTTAATCAAATAATCATTGAACATGGCCACAGACCTCTCCGTCTTCCACATATCTACCCCGATCTAACTTCAATACAACTTGTTTGAGGATTTATAAAAGGGCGCGTGGCAAAGGAAACAATCGGTGCACCCTTAAAAGAACAAGAAAAGTTTTACAGAGAAGCGTTTGCACGATACAACGCTGAATAATGAAAGAAATGCTGCGAGCATGTGTAGGGAATAGAGGCGACATAAAAATTCAGATAATGTGATGGACCAACACATCGATGAATCCATTTCTTTGGACGCTCCTGGGAGTGCGGGTTCTTCTGACCATGAGGACAGTGATGACGAGTGACGATCAGAACAAGATCACTGCGTCTCCCAGTTGTCTCTCCTTGCGCCTAAGCGCTTCCTTACTGCAGAGTGGGGAAATCTCAGCTGCCGTAGGGTGGGGGCAGCCTCCGAAACTTCACCAAAGGTACGTCCGCCCTGATGTGTGTGTGTTGTTATTATTACTGTTGTTGTTTTTGTGGTTTTTGCGAGCGATTCAGCTATTTTACTGATTACGGCACAAGAACTAGAAAAATGACTAAAGAGGCTGCATACATCCAGTGACAACTTTAGTCAACATTGTTGGCAGAACAAAAGATATCAAGTAGACATGGTGAATTGGTGTACATTTCAGATCAGAACGACATCGGATTTTGTGAACGCATGTGAGAACGACATTAGACTCACGCTGTACGCATGTGATATTAGATTTCATAGTGAACGTGTGTTTGGACGAAGTTAGACGTTGTAGAATAAATTACATCTAAAACGGACTTAATTTCTTTATACAATTCTTGTATATAAAGAGAGTAGAACGTTTAACAAAAACAAAAGATATGTAACAATGGGGTAGGAATGTACATCTGAGACATTACCGTGAACATCTGTAAAGTCCTCGTAGTTAAATTATAAATAGTTATTAGTTTATTTAACGTTCAAAAATATTTAGTTGCATTTTAGGATTATAGAAAACATGTAATATTGATATTACTAATTCTTATCGGGAATGATTAGCAAGAAAAAAGATTTCCCTGGGGAACTTCTCAGACGTCAGGGCTTCGGAACACTGCCGGGGCGTGGGACTTCCAAGAAATCATAGCATAAGAGCCTCGGCAATGGAAGCAAAGGGTATAGCCGAATAAGGCGATGAATAGTGCCTCCAAACCAAATCGATAATCGCGATGCTCATACGAAAGAGGATACAAATTGACGTAGAATCACAATAAAATCAGCCTCGTAGGGCAATTGTCGCAGAGATACAATGAGAAACGGGTTTTTCGTGTTTTATTTTTTTTCTCAGCTTCTATTGCATTTATCACGCTGAAAAAAATGATGAGACGGGGAAACATAGTTAAATTTGAACTTATTTTTGTCAACTAACTCTGACGCCAAATTCACACATAAAAAAAAGAAGTACATTTTTGAAATTGATTTTCGACGTGATAGCGTTGGAGTACTGTCTCAATTTTCCCCCTAAAACGGGTCTATAACATATTTGTTTTTAGATTTTTAGACAATGTGGACGGTAGAGAAAAAAATTAGAACCAATTTTTTCAATTTAAAAATTTGAAATTTGCGCCTAAATGTGATTGGGAAAAAAAGGTTTTAACCGATATTTCAACACAATACATGAACTCAAAATCTTATAGGGGTTACATCGATTATTTATCAAACTCAATCGGAATATCCTTGGTGAAAGAGAGGGGTGGCCTCTTGCGCATCCGACTTCAGCCAATTAGCTTTAGGGACCAGTGTGCGTCACAATATTAGCGTTAATTTTAGAAACCAAAATGATCACAGTTACAACTCATTGAAACAGAAACCGATAAGCAATTTGTTTTAAATATTACATCTTTTATTTCAATTACCTTTCCATCGTGTTATTTTTGGTTGGTGACCGTTGAAAATTGTCCATTTATGCCACTTGCAAGAAATGTTTCTCAACACTTCTTGCTCTTCATGACACATGGCGGCCGACGTCTGGTCTCGCTTTTCAAACGAAGTGGTCACGTGGTTCGTGACGGAAACTGGTGCAGCGCAGAACGAGCAAAAATCGGTGGACTGAAAGAGTGCACCCATCTCTGTCCACCAAGGGAATATCGGGAGGGAAACGATATTTTCAACGTGCGAACGGAAGTGGCACCCTCGGATGCTGCTCCAACATAGCTGCGATCATTTAAACACACATTTGGCACACACTCGTAACTTCGCGAAAATTGTTAAACAGGTATTTTTAAATAGAAATGTTGAAAAACAGAAATTTATGCGTAAAATTTGTATAAGCAAATGAGTGATCCCAGTTATTGACGAAAGTGAAAATGATTAATTGTCTATGATTTTCTAATTGTCAGTAATTAATAAATCAACAACTAAGTAATTCGATATATATTATAAACATATATGAACATTATACCTAAAACCGAGTAATTTGATTTATATTAGAAACAACAGATAAAAAAACAAATATTGGTCAGCAAAATGTTTCAAATCATTCTGGTAAGCGAGATCTTTCAATAATTTTAAAATAAACTGTTTAAACATTGGTAAAACAGGTTTTTCCAATCATATTTTGGCGCAAATTTCAAATTTTTATGCTGAAAATTTTGCTTTTAATTTTTTTACTACTGTGCACATTGTTTAAAAATCTGAAAAACTATATGTTATAGAATGTTATAAATCCATTTCAGGGGAATTGAGACAGAACTCCAATTTATACTCTATTATTTTTTCGTCAGAATTGATTGATAAAAATAAGTTCAAATTCAACTATGATTCCCCGTCTCTTCAATTTTTTTCAGCCGGATACACGCAATAGAAGCTGAGAAAAACTAATACATGAAAAACATGTTTCTCGTTGTATCTGTGCAACAGATTGCCCTAGGAGGCTGATTTTTTTGTGAATCTACGTCATTTTGAATTCTCTTTCGTATGAGCGATTATCGATATGCTTTGGGGGCACTTCTCACCGCCTTATTCAGCTATACCCTTTGAGCCAAGAAAAAAATCAATAGAAACTTAATGGACATTTTGATAAATGCGGGTCTCATTTCATGATATTTAAGTAAAATCATGCATGAATAACCAAACCTAAATTTGGATAAAAAGAAAAGAGCTGTTAAAGTTAAAACTAAAATTAAAAATACTGTCAAACGATTTTAATTTTTTCCAGAAAAAATAAGAAAATTGTCAAATCATATAGTAGATATAGTTTGCTTGGGTTCGAGTTACCATTCATTAGTGACTTACAATACAAATAAACAAATGAAAACTTCTATATTTGGAATGATGACTGATACCAGCAATATGCCAACTTAATTAGCTTATTAAAATAAATATTGTTACTTTTCTTACTAAATAGCAGAGACTTTAATAAATCCAAACTCACATTGCAATTCTAGAGATAATTTCCAGAATAATTTATCTCCGTATGGAGATTCCCGACCTGTGTCAAATAGCAGAAACATAAAATAGTAGCGTGCTATAAACATCACGATTACGTAATAGTATATTCTTCAACGAGTGAATAATCACTGAATGTTCTTACAAATATTGAGATAACCATTTGCATTAGCTATAAACGGAATGAAATTGAATTATCGCTCATCCTTTAATGTATTTACAAACAGTAGAAACATTATTCAACATAGCGAAATTATATTATAGTAGCGTGCTATAAACATCACGATTACGTAATAGTATATTCTTCAACGACGCATAATGAAGGCTATTATTCACGAGTTAATGTTTACGATTGTGAAATTAGAGCAATTGGTAATATTTATTAGCCAGGGACTTAACTCTTGATTTGAGCCAATTTAATTTAAAGTAGAATTACTAGTAGACGAAGACGTTTCTTGTATACGAGTATTTTGAATGATAGCTGTATTATGTTCTACCGTTTGCATTAGATTGTTTGCGGTAGACATTTTTTTTTAATTAAATCAGAATAGAGATCACTGCATTAAATCAGTGTTCTGTATACTTAGTATAAAGACTACTACATTGAATTATTCACATAACCTGCGGCTCCGACGTAATCTTCCAATGACACTAGCGACCTGCCGCGACAGAGTCGCAGAGCTTTTGCCCCCTGTAGGCGGCTGCTAGAACACTCGCTTGTGTAGGACGAATGTGGGATAGTTAATGATGGCAACTTTACCTAACCATCGATACATCGATGTTTTGATACATCGCTAAAGTGTTTTCTAAGTCGATGAAAACATCGATGTTTTAATTATAGCTACTAATAAACATGCTATTTTCCTATCCATTTTTAATTACAGTGCGTAAAACGGATATCTTTTATTGTTTGGTTACCAGCATGTTAGTAGTATCAGTGAGTGTACTAATAGAGACGGCACTATATGTTAATCCCAACGCTCTTATTCAAATTTCTAATTTTCATGGAGGGGGAAGCAGCCCCCGATTGAGCCAATAGCGTCGAAGGGCGTTCTACAAATGGAGGTGGCGCGTAATGACGACCGGGACATTTAAAATGAAGTTTTCAAAATGGCGTCAAATGAAAACATTATTTTTATGTAAAATACGCTAGGCAATTAAGAAGACTAAAATATTAGATTTGGAATCCTAAGTCACTGAATGGAATTATTTTCCAGGGAGTGCAAAATAAAAAGTTATTTTATAAACAATATTTATTTCTAAATTATGTAAAGAGTCATACACAATATAACCAATAATACAATTTTTTACAAAATAAATGTGAGCAAGTAATCAGACAAAAGATTATTTTACTTTGCCATTGACTAAATATTGAAACCATGAATTTAGATAATTGTCCAAATATATCTAGTGACCATTACTTCTTTAATATTGCATCATTATTAAAATGACATTCCAGCTATCAACACCTGTCAAATTTCAGCCTATTATCAAAATTGCTACCAAGGTACAATACAAATGAATATTATTGATAAGTATTATAAATAAACAGGAAACTTGCATCTGCACAAACAGTCCACAAAATCTGCCTTTTTTGCTTGGGCCTTCAAAAAGCAAAAACACATTAAATTTGCATTACAGAAACATTTTTTACCTCCTACCTAGTAAAAGTGATGAACAAAGAAAAAAAAAATACATGATTCTCTTCAACTTCATTAATCTCAAAGCGGGTTTTTTGGACTTGGCGGGTTTTTACTAATTTTCCGATACCCGGGCAAATATTTGTCCAAAAGCATGGCTAGTTGCTCGATGGATCGTGGATGAAAACCCAAAAAGGTCCATAATATACCCAGAATTACTCAACATTTGATACAGATTTTTAAACATTTTTCAATGACAAAAAAATATTTTCATGTCTTTCCCAATCATTTATGTGATTTTAACCACACAATTTCTGCAAACAATATAACTAAAAAAAAGCACTTATCATATTTCGGGAAGTTCACCCAACAGACATCTAAAGAACCATCAAAATATTTTTTAGAAAATAGCCAAGTTTCCGGAAAAAATGCCGAACTGTTACAAAAGACTTATACATAGTTCACAAGACAGATAGGGGGCCCAAAAAAACCTGAGAAAAAACCCAAAACACCAAATGATTATCACTCAAAAATACAATTTTTTATTTATTAAATTGAACCCCAAAAAAACTTAATTTTGGTACATGTCTACAAGCAAGTGGGCCCTGCAGTTTGGATTTACTAAATTACATATAGTAACTGGAAGTGCTACAGAATACCAAGTTTCTCAAGTTAAGTTTTCAAATTTTCCCTTTGGAGGGACGGGGCTCTATGGTTTTCCCTCATCCTTTTTTCCCAGCTGGCATCAACCCCCCCAAAATCATCTTTTTTTATTTTAATTTTGGTTACCAAATGGGGTTAAAACCTTTATTTTAAAAATATTAAAAGAAAAAAACCCTTGTCTTAAAAGTAATTTATTAAAAAATTTGAAGCCTTTTTAAAAAATAGGGGTTAAGCGTTACTGTAAATGCAAAATTAAGGCTTTTTTCTCGGAATCTATTTGAGTTTTTAAAAAATTCTTTTGAAGTAATTTGAAGAACTTCCACTCAAAATTCAATAATATATCCATTGAAATGTGCATATTACGGGTATGAGATATTGAAAGAAAAAAAAAACAAAAAAACATTTGTGAAATTTTTTTGGAAAAAACAAAAAATATTTAAAAAATAAAACATTACTTTTATATTATATTTTTAGTACCATTCCCACTATTCGTTGAAATAGTTTAAAGAAAGAAATTGGGTTTCTCCTTTGAGAAAATGGTGTTTGAGCTATTCTGAAAATGGTAATTTTAAACCATTTGAAAAAAAAATTTTGAGTTTTCGAGAAAAATTTATTTAAAACATTATTTTTTGCGCCTCATAAATAAAATTACTGTGAAAAAAAAATTGGAGCCTTTTTCGAGAAAATCTTTTTCGTAAATTTTTAAAAATCCCAAATAGTCCACCCACAATTGCAAAAAAACTACTAATATTTACAAAACAACCTTTTACACCTTAAATGAAGAACTATTTATGCACATCAAATTTAATTCAAAGGGAAAAAACCCCCTCCCTTCAATATTGTAATTGTAAAAGTTGACGAAAAAAACCCCCTTTTTTACAAAATTTCGGGAAAATTAAGTTAATCTTGAAAATGGGACCTTTCCCACCTTTAAAACATTTTTTTTCTTTTCCCTAAAAAGAAATTAAAAAAAAAATTTTGGGGCCCATTTTTGAAAAATTCCCTGAATCATTTTTTAGGTTTCCCATAAATTTCCCCCAAAACTATGGGAAGGGTTTTTTAAAAATTTCAAACCTTTTTACTAGATACATATTGACAGGGTTTCTTCAATTTAAAAAAATTCTACGCATGGTTTAGGCACTATTTTTTCATACTACAGACTTTTGTTTTTCCCAAATTTGGGTTTTTTCGGCATAAAGACCCCAAAAACCGAGATTCTGACTACACCACGTGTTGCAGGATTTTTCTTTATTTAGCAACCGGGAAATCAGGGGAAAATGTTTCCACTACATCCGACAGATCCTAAAAAAAAATAAGGATGTTTAATTAAATTAAAATAGAAAAAAATTTTATTTACCTTCGTTGCTTTTAAAAATGGTTGCGAACGTTACTAAACACACTGCAAAAAAGGGCCAAAAAGGGGGTCGCGGTTTTGGGGGCGGGGGGGGATGCAACTAGATTAAAGGACTCGAATGGTAATGGCATCTTTGCTTTGCGGTGATAGGGGAAAATTTTGGGTCCATATCCTTTTTAAATTTTCAGTGCGACCAAACTTTGGGGAGGAAAAAAGGATGGGGAAAGGGGAAATTTACTTTCCCAAAATAGGGGAAAGTAACGCTCCCAAAAACATTCTAGGGGGTAAAAAGCTAACTTCATGAAAAAGGGAACATTTCTCGGGAAAAGGGTTTGGACCACTAGAGAAACGAAATTAATGGGGAAAAAAGCGGGGGTTAGTACGGGCAGAGCCCCAGACTGGGGAGGGAAAAATGTAATAAATCAATAAACTAACAAAATTAAATTTTGTCAGTGTTATGTTGGTTTGTAAACAGTACAAAAAAAAAAAAAATAAAAAAAAAGTTATAAATTGTAGTCAATTGTTAAGTTTAAATAGATAAATAAGTCAATTAAAAAAATATATTAACTTAAAATAATTAAAAAAAGAAATAAATTAAAAAAAGTTATATAAATTAAAAAATTTAAAATTTAAATTTAAAAAAAGTTAAATAAATTAAAATTAAATTAATCAAAATAAGAAAAAAATTAAAAATTTAAAATTTAAATTTAAAAAAAGTTAAATATATTAAAATAAATCAAATTAAAATAAAATAAAAGGGAAAAAGGGTAAAAAAAAAGCACATTAGGGGGGGAAGGGGGAAAAGGGGGAAACGGAAATGTTAGGGCAGAGGCGTTTGCGGACGATTTTCGGGGGCTGTTTGTTTTCGGGGCGGTGGAGGCCAAACACTGGGAAAGGGGAATGCCCAAAAGCCCGCGCCAAATAAATAAATAGTCTAAAAAAACCCGGGTAGAGTGGGATGTACTGGCTTCTGACGGGAGGTTTTTCCCCCCTTTAGGGTTTTTTTTCAGCCTCCTTATGGTCTCGTTTCCGGCTTTGAGGTGATGGAGAGACCATTGGGGGGGAAAACCAGAAGGCGAAAGGGTTTTTAAATCTTGAATGTAGGTATTGTAAAGGCTTGGCCCTTTGGCCCCCCGCCAAAATTGGATCAAGTTTCTAATTTTGGGTGTAATAATTACCTATTAAATAAAAAAAAAAAAAAAAAAAAATAATAATAATAATAATAATAATAATAATAATAATAATAGAAACGTACACCTTTTTTTGGTTAAGTTTTTAAATGACTGAGTGCACCCTCCGGAAAATCCCGGACCCAAACAGCAAAATTTCTGGTTCTGCATTTGTCTAGTCTGCCTGCTGCAGGAAAATTTTCCCGGGGTGAAGTGCTCCATGCATAAATACCTTTAAACCCTTTTGAGAAATTCCCAAAGGGGAAGATGCCAGTCCGGGTTAATTCCTTTAGCCATTTCAAACACCTGTAATAAAAATTTTAATGTATTATTGAGCTCTTATAGTTTATCAAAAAACACCTTAATGTTTTTTTGCTATTATAACTTATCAATTACATGATTATAAAAGCAACCAGTGCTTTCATGACTTAAATACATTGGGTTTGTAATAATTGCAAGTTTTAAATTTAAACCCAAAAAATAATTTCATTATTTAAATTAAATTTTATGTACTATTTAGTGACATAGTTAATTTATTATCTCACTAAATAGTACATTAAATATTTTAGGACCCTCTAAACATGAAATATCGGGTTTCCTTTTAGGATCTGTTGGAAACCTGAAGAATTCCGTCCCCTTGATTTTTTGTTGTTGGGTACCCAACAACGCCTAAATTTAAGGGGATTTCGACTTTACCCAAAAGCACCCCTCTCAGAAACTCAGAAAATCCCAAAAGCAAAAAAGTTGGAAAGACGCCGTTACGTACGCACAAACCACATGAATAATTGCCGTGTCCGGCCTGTAGATTTCGCGCACCGCGCCTTTGCGCCCTCGACGCTATTGGCCCACCGAGGGGCTGAGATGGCGGAATTCAAATTCAAAATTAAAAAAAAAATTCAAAATAAAATTCAAAAAAAATATTCAAAATAAAATTCAATATAAAATTCAAAATAAAAGTCAATATAAAATTCTATAAAAAATTTAAAATAAAAATTAAAATCAATTCAAATTCAAAATCCCAAATTTAAATTCAAAATTTAAAATCAATTCAAATTCAAAATCAATTCAAATAAAAACAGACCCCCCCTATCTAGTGGGAAAAAGGGCTGAAATAGTATGTTAATAGTAGGAGACTGGTTGACGCCAACAAGAACGGACCTCTGGTTTTTCTTCATATTTTGTGATTATCTACTACTTTTGCGATTTGACTGTGCTTAGTGTGTTCTAAATTTCTTTTTTTACTTTTTGCAGGTTAGCTGAGAATATAATTTCAACTGATTTTTTTTTTTTTTATAACCAAGACAAACAGATTACAATTTTAAAAGGAACATTCAAAACTAAACGAACTTCAGATTTACGAGGTGGTGATAAGTGTCTAAATCTATTCACAGTTCGATTTATTTCAATATTAAATCACCGTGCTAATTAATTTCTGAAAGATTTATTCTATTTCTGTGACAAGTGACGATTCCGTTTTTTGAACGTTACGATGACGGTGTATCAAAGTGAATTTGTTTCAAATCTTATTCTATATATCGAAGACAAACTTTCAGATATTATATTTTATCTCATTGCGGTAAAGTATAATCTACTGATTGTATTAAACAGTTGCAGCTTAAGTTGACGAAATTCTACGTAGCCACATTGCCAAATTTCGTAAGTACTAGCTCCATTAGATTTTGTGTGTAGCATACCTTCTAGTTTTGTATTGAATCTTGTTTTTTAATTTATTTAATAAAATCAATTTAACACTTAAAATACAAAGCTGGGTTTTTTGTTGCTTTATCTGGGTTTTCTTGAATTTATTTCAATTTTATCACGTACATTAAAACGCATTCGTGACATGGCTACTGTTCGTTCTACTTTTTACTCTCTACACCTCAAAGCCGACCTCTGAAAGCCTTCACACGTAAACAATAATTTAGATCAACATATCCGAAGGTTGGAAGAGGTCGTTCTCACAGACCGTTGGGTACAAGTCGGCAACACTGCGAATACAAACCCTGTACACTCGTGACTGTACAAGACACAGACACAGACACCGCATCCAGTCACAACTCAAAAGAAAATTAGTGTTTTAGATTATGAAACAGATTTTCCTCACCTTCCTGATCCTCACCACCCTTCTTTACCATCGACAAATACATGCACAAACCAACGCAAACAGGCTAGGAAGGGCGTCAAACTAAAACACAAAGCTGCGCATCCCAGCTCACTTGAAAACAAAGACATTCCTACGGGAGCCTAAAAACAGGTACTTATTTTAGCTGACAGTCATGGCCGCCATCGTTCCTCCATTCTCAGTAGGAAGTTACCCTCCAATTTCTCAGTCTCATCTATTTTTAAACCTAACGGGAGGTTTGCAGATGTGACTGCAGAATTGGACATCCCACGAAAACACTGGACCAATCAGGACACAGTCATTATCATAGGAGGCAGAATGCATTAACTTGGCGGTAACTTCACACCTTAACAACATGTTAACAAATTACAATGTGCCGCCCAAAATACTAACATTGTAGTCTCGACTCTGCCCTTCTGGTACAACAGACCAACACTATGCAGCGAGATTAAGCACGCAAACCAACAATTAAAAATGCAACTGAGAGAAACAAATGTCACACTTTTTAAATTAATTTCCTCAGCAAAACACTTCACCCAGCATGATCCTTACATGAACCTTGCTGGAAAACATGCAATCGGTAACAAGCTCGCACAATACATCACCAACTCCAGTCCTACGCCGTCCCCTGCCAAAAATCCATCCGTTTCTCCTTCCTTACGTTCTCCACCCCCACCCTTATTTCGAACCCTGTTCCTCTTCCTCTGAACCTACTCCTTTCCCCTACCAATTCGCTACATCTGTGCCCCATATTCCTCAGAACCTGTCACTGCCGGGACACATTACAACCTTCGACCACGCATTCGAGGTAAAAATGAAGTAAATATATAGCAACAGTCAGATGCAGCAGAAAAACATTCGTGTAGGTATTGCAAAAATAAACATTCTTCACCATAATGTTCAATCCCTTTCAAATAAAACTGAGTTTATCGAGGCAGCTGTACAGAGCGATCTAAATCAAACGGACGTTCTTTGCTTTACAGAACATTGGTTATCTCCTAATGAACTTAGCATTTTCCAAATTCCAAACTTTTACCTCGCAGGCTTTTATTGCAGAGAGAGAGAGAATCCTTTAAAGGTCCTACGTATGGGGGTTCCTGTATTAACGTTAGAAATAATATTGATTCTATCCCCTTGGCGGAATTAAATGTGTATTCCATTGAAAATATTTTCGAAATTTTTGTTGTACATCTTACTTCACTAAAAGTGATAATACTTTGAATTTACAGACCTCCAACAAAGAACTGCAGATTATATTTTGTTCTTAGAAAACACAAAGTCAGCAATCGCTCTTTTGAATCCATTGTTGTATGCCGAGATTTTAACATTGATTTTCTGGTCGAATCTTGCGAGAAAGATAAGATTCTCAATTTAATTAATTCCTTCAATTTAGACATTACAATTAATGTACCTACACGGATCACACAACATTCGATGAAGGCAATTGATCAAATTATAATTAACAAAACTACTACTCGATATGAAGTTGAAACAAAAGATTTAGTATACAGTGACCACGATGCACAAATTCTTACCATTATAAGAAATGTGATCACTGACACAATAAACAATACACGTATGACTATTGCTCTACCACTCTCAAAAAAACCTTCCACTGCGCATGCCCGAACGTGGCCTCTCCCTCCAAATCTCCTATTTCCCCTTTTGAGTTCCTCTTTTGACGAAGAGGGCAGTGCGATCGCTGCGTCTTCCAATCACCTTCTCCCTGTCGCCGACGCGTTTCCTTATCGCCGAGAGGGAAATCTCAGATGCCACAGGGTGGGGGCAGCCTCCGAGACTTAACCAAAGGTACGTCCGCCATGATGGTTTTTTTGCGAGCGGTTCAGCTATATAGATTGTTTACTAAAAGCTTTTTATAGATTGTTTACTAAAAGTAAAATTAAATTATTAATTGATTACTTGATGCAGGAGTCATGGGAAGCGGTTTATAATACTGTTGATACAATTCATTTATTAATTTAAAATTACTCTTCAAAAACGAAAATAAATATTTCACGGAAAAGAATTCTTGGATAATAAGGATTAAACATCTTGTAAAAACAAGCAAATTCTTTCTTTCATTCCTAAACGTCATGACTTATCTCAAGATTTTCTTATCTTCTTTAAAAAATACAAAACATTGTTACGAAAAGTCATAAGACAGGCTAAAATCATGAAAAAGATCAGGATATTTTGAACTCAAATAATAAAACAAAAGCAATGTGGAATATAAAAAAAAACTACCAAATCAACTAGAAAACCCGTAGAGAATGTTATTTTAAAATATAACGATATAAACGTGAACGATCCGGCAACAGTGGCTAATTTCTTTAACCAATACTTTTCGAGAATTGCTGCCGATCTCACTAAGGGGCTCCAGCCACAAAATTCAAAAACAGACAGTTCACCCAAAATTTTAGACACAATGTTCGTTTCCGAAACTTCTTCCTATGAAATTCTCAAAATAATCAGGGAAACTAAAAAAAAAATATTCGTCCGGTTTAGATGAATTCCCGGATTCTCTGTTAATGACTTGTGCGTATGCTATTATACACCCGTTAACTCACATATTTAATGCATCTTTATGCACTGGAACGTTTCCAGATATTTTCAAAACAGCTCAAATTAAGCCGCTCTTCAAAAAGGCAACAAAAAAGAAATTCAAAATTTTCGGCCCATTTCTCTTCTATCAGTTTTCAAAATATTAGAGAACTTTTTTACGTACGAATGGAAACCTTTCTCACTAAAAACGACGCGCTTTCAGATTGCCAACATGGATTTAGAAAATCAAAATCAACGGAAACAGCTATATTTTCTTTTCTTAAAGATGTCGCGTCATCATTGGATCAAACGAGGCACCTATTGGATTATTTTTAGATCTCTCAAAAGCTTTTGACGTCATTGATCATGACATTTTACTTTCAAAATTACCTTAATATGGAATTCGTGGTATTGCTCTAGATTGGTAATGTTCGTACCTTAAACAACGATCTCAGAGAGTTTAAATACCTTACTGGAATGATGGAACATTACGTACGCACCTTTCCGACTCTTTGCCCGTTGCATGTGGAGTTCCTCACGGATCGATTTTAGGCCCTATTCTGTTCCTACTTTACGTAAACGATATGCCCTCGACGATCCGAAACGGAAGAACGGTTCTCTTTGCGGATGATACGAACATCCTTTGCAATAAAAAACAGTAAAAAGTACAATATCAGATGTTTCAAATTGGTTCCGAAATAACAAATTAATAGTAAACGAAAAGAAAACTGTTTTAATGTAGTTTTCCTTTTCAAATAAACAATTCTGTGCTCCATTTAAAATGAACAGTATACCATTGACTGATGTTAAGGCAACAAAATTTTTAGGTCTCTCAATTCAGTCAAACCTTAAATGGAACGTCCATTTAAATGAATTGAACACAAAATTAAGTTCATTATGCTACGCGTTCACAATTCTTGCAAATTCAGTCAGCCTTCATACTGCTCGTTGTGTATACTTCGCGAATGTTCATTCCCGCATGAGATATGGCATAATATTCTGGGGAAATACATCTTATAGCTCCCAAACTTTTAGATTACAAAAACGAATTGTACGAGTAATAACCAAATCCCACCCACGTGATTCATGTAAGCCTCTCTTCATTAATCTAGGAATTCTACCATTACCGTGTCGTTTTATTTACGAATCTGGTTTTTGTAAAAAATGACTTGCTCAAGGGCGGGAATATATTTTCAGATAATGCCGAAGTCTATTACTGTAACACTCGACGTAGAAATCATATTCATTAGGTGACAGTATCAACAGCTCATTACAAAAAAATCACATACAATACATGTACATTATTTTACAACACTTTGCCACATGACATTAAATTTTTAATAAATATAATTAAAAATTAAACGATTAAATTCAATAGAAAAGTTTAAATCCCAAGTGAAATCGTTTCTGCTGCATAACTGTTTCGATACAATTAGAGACTATACTGAGCATCACAAGAAAAGTAACATTAATTTTAACAATGATACATAATGCATTATTTACCATTTGGACTGTACAAATGAGTATAAACAACCTGTAACAACTATTGTAATACAGCTTCCGGGTCAATGACCCCCATCTCGATCAGGTTTTTCGTCCAGTTTCCCTGATCCATTGAGCAAATGCTGAGATGGCCCCATGTTTTGCTTCTGGACATAAATGTAACTTCATTTTCTGTGCACGTCTTCTAGAATTCAGTGGGAAATACAATTATTCAAATTATTGTTTCCATGTTGACGCGGCAGGAAGTAATAAGAGCCAAAATGTATTGCTTATTTATCCTTGAAAATAGATTTTATTACATGGGAGTTTTTTTCTCCCTTTCAAAATTCAAAATTGATTGCTTATTTATCCTTTAAAATAGATTTTATACACAGTTTTTTAACGTTTTTCGTAAAATAAGTAAATATAAATAAATGTTAATAAAAATATTATCGAATGTAAATAATAAATTAACAATACAGAATAACATCGTGTTTCGCTACTTTACCCTTTAATCTCTTATTCTTACATAATCGAAGTAAAACCACCTAAAATTCCCTCAGATGGCACAGGCAAAATGTACAGCTTTATAAAGAGGTTGACCTAAACAACGACATTGCTGTGGATTGCCGCTACTCTACAACTTGCCTAAAGCCGTTTATTTTAAAAAACAATTAAAAAATAAAAAAGCATAGGTGTTTTTGCAACAAAATATTAATGTGAAAAAAACATCGAAAGGAAAATATGATGTTCCTAGTGGAGAACATCGATGTTTTAAAAAAAATCGATATTTTTTGCCATCCCTAGGAATGGTCATCAATACTGTATTTGATAACGTGAAGAAACAGATACATTCTGGAGCAGTCTTAGAGATATATTTCTATGAAATTAGATTACATTAAACACGTCAACGGGAATGGAGTTTATTTATATTATAGATGTGACAACTATATTAGAGATATAGGAAAAGCGTTTCAGTATTCTTACCAAAAAAGGATAGGATGCCAGCAAACCACTCGTTATTATAATTCGAAATCTGGAACATTCGGAGACATAAATTAATTCAGGTTAATGGTATCATAAGAAGTCACAAAAATATTTCTATTGCACAAATATGTAAACAATAAAATAAAATTTACAAAACTGTTAGATTATCAATTTTATTCCTAACTTTTCACCGGCTTTAGTTAAAATTAAAGATGTGGCAAATTGGATCAGTAATGAAAACTCAAAGAAAATTGTCTAAATAATTAATTGCCAGAATTTCAAATTAATTGCTACCAGTTACTATTTGGTCACTTCAGTTCAAAACGTGGCGGAAATGGTACAAGAATTAATTGCCACATTTGCAGGAAATATTTTACTTGACCATTTAACTTGTTCATTAATTTTATTTGTTTCAGCAATATATGGCAATGTGTTGTAAGATAAGATGTGTATTGTAACAATGTACGCGAATTTGTTTCAGTGAGATGTTGATACTTAGACAATGTTAATGATTTCTACATTGCCGTGTATAATTATAGATAATCTTTTGGATAAAAATGTCCCCCTACTCATCTCTAAGTCAGTTTTGACAAAAAAGCCTATTCATAATGTAACCTTTCACTTATTTTATGAATACCATATGACGAGGTTATATCAATTTCGAACCTCGCGTATTCACCAAATATGTGACAGCTCTCTACTATGGGATACATATGAGCGGATCACTAATAACGTAATGTTACTACGTGACCTTACCTGGAAAATCAATGTCACATCAAAATTTAGGAAGATTTTCTTATGTCCTAATCGTCCCACAGGAGTGGGTTCGTCTTTTATCTTGCTTTTGAATATTAAAATAAATACAGGCAAGTTAACTTTTAACTTTAGCATGGTTTTGATATATTCTACCAAATTTTCTGATACAATTTCGTTAATAATTTACACATTATCTAGAAATTCATATTACTTGCTGTAGTGTTCAGCAATTTCCTAAATATTGATCAAATGCAGTTGTACCTTTTCTATTTGTAAAATACTTTGAATGACCCAATATAATCTTTCACTTTAACACAAACACAATGAAATACCTTTATACAATTCACAAAAAACATCAAATCACATACACTGCTGAAAGAAAATTTACATGTGCAATATACACTTTGCATATTCCTTTTAAATAAACTGGTACAATGAATGAGATCCCTTTAATATGCAGTTTTACTGTCACGCAACTTATTAACCTTTTTACCATTTAATTAAAAACAATATAAATCATGAATTGCAGAAAAGAATATTCATTAGAAAACAAATACAGTAGTTAAACAAAAGAATAAATTTTACACCTTTTTGCATGAACAATTTATCTGAATTCTCGTTACGATGGAAAAATACTGAAATGTTACGCTTAATAGCCGATGATTTAAATGTCTGACTATCTCTGTCTGGGCGTGAAGTGAATTCTATACATTCTTATGCGTGATTTCCCCTCCTCTCAACTGTTCTATTAAAAGGGATTTTGTCCAAGTATTAAAATCTGGTCTTTTTGACTCACAACGTCGCCGCGATGGCACGTTCCTGCCACTCCAGAAGACGGCGATGGTCCCGCTGCGTCCAAGGTCAAATTAGCCTCTCGCGTCGTGAAAAACCTTCCTTCGTCGGTTTGCTGCTCGCCGACCTCGCGAAGCAACACAGCTCGACGGCGGTCTCCAACGAATATACGTCACTCACTTACTTGGAATGTCCAAGCGAAACACAACGCAAGACAGTACAGGTCCGTTCCGTCACAGCAGAAGGGAAGCTTTTCCCTACGGTGCTGATCGCGCCGTCATAAATTCTTCAAAGCGGTTCCTGATTGGATGTTGATTTCTACTACGTGAGTGCGTTCAGAACTTTTAGTCAGAATCTGATATAGAATATCCTTCCTTGCTGGCGCACCTCCTTGGAGTATAGCGGTACTATTACTGCTCTGGTCGTAGTTTAACATTGTCGCGCGCTATTAAAACAATGTAACCGACTTATGAGCGGTTACAATAAATACGCCAAAAAAGTAGGATTCCTGGAGAAATTAAGAGAGGTAAGCAGGAATGAACTAGTTGGGATTTGCTTATTATTCGCACAGTTCTTTTTAGTTATCTAAAAGACTGGGATCCATAGGAGACCTCCAGAATATTATGATACATCTCCGGGGGGAATAAACATTCGCAAAATATACACAAGATGTATAAAGGGGGGCTGAATTTAATGAAAGAAACTTCATTTTGTGTTCAATTTTTTTAATTGGCGATCCAATTTGAGGTTTTACTGAATTGAGAGACCGCTAAATTTTATCATAGCATAAACTAAGTGTACATCGTTCATTTTTCAATAGAGAATACAAATGTTTATTTGAAATAGAAAACTGCATTAGAGTAATTAACGAAGCGAGTGGATAAAGAGGGGTATAATGGCATGAGTGATACGTTCAAGAAAACGAGCGAGAATGGGAGCGAGTTTTCTTATTGACCACGAGTGCAATTATTCTCCTTCTTTCGTGTGACATGCAATATTTTTTTTCCTTTCATTTAAGAATAATTTAAATTTTAGGAAATTCAAGCAGATCAAGAAATTCGAGGCATACATTTGATGATGTCATATTGCTTCTAAAAAAGTCCTATTTTAGTGGTATACTGGTTGACGCCATCTTACGAGACGGACGCATCTGGTTGTGCTCTTGATATTTTGTGATTATCTACTATTTTTAGCGATTTGACTGTGCCAAGGTGTTTTAAGTGCTTTCATTACTTGTAGCAGGTTAGTGAAAACATAATTTCAACTGATTTTTTTTGCTATAACCAAGACAAACAGATTACGGATTTTAAACGGACATTCAAACCTCAACAAACTTCAGATTTACGAGGTGGGGATACGAGTCAAAACCTATTTCGAGCTCAGATTATTTCCAAAATAGAATCACTGTGCTAATTATTTTTCTGGAAGATTTATTGTATTTCTGTGACAAGTGACGATTCTGTTGCTTTGAACGTTACCGAGGACGGTGTATCAAAGTTTGAATTTGTGATTCAAATCGTATTCTATATATCAAAGACAAACTTTCAGATAATATCGTTTATCTAATTACGATAAAGTATAGTCTACTGATTGTATTAAACAGTGGCAGCTTAAGTGGACGAAATTCTACGTAGCCACATTGCCAAATTGCGCAAGTACTAGCTTCAATATTTTTGTGAGTAGCATACCTTCTCGTTTTTATATTCCATCCTACTTTTTAATTTATTCAATACACATACATTTTACACTTATAAAATATAAAGACGGTTGGGTACAAGTCGGCAACACCACGAATAATACCAACCGTGCACTTGTGACTGTACAAAAGACACAGACACCGCATCCAGTCACAACTCAAAAAAAAAATTAGTGTTTTAGATTATGAAACAGATTTTCCTCGCCTTCCTGATCCTCAAAACCCTTTTCTACCATCGACAAATACAGGCACAAACCAACGCAAACAGGCTAAGAAGCGCGTCAAAACCAAAACACGTAAAGCTGCGCATCCTAGCTCACTTGAAAACAGAGACATACCTACTGAGCCTAAAAAACAGGTACTACACGCGCAAATTTTCTTGATATTCCACAGCGGGGGGTGCGGGAAGAGAAAGGCTGTAGTTACGTCACAGATTAAAAGGGCGTACCAACTGTGGACATGAACTTAACGAGCCAAAGCGTGCCACCAGAAATGTTACAATTGTTTTGAAAGTACGAGGTGGTTGTTGTAAAAACGATTGTAAAAACGCACGTGCCGTTCCGAGTCGAATCTAAGTACCTTTACGGGTTGTTGTGTTACGCACTGGACGAGGACTAGGGATCTCGTGTATCAAGAAAACTTGCGCTAGCAATACTTATTTTAGCTGACAGTCATGGCCGCCATCTTTCCTCCATTCTCAGGAGGAAGTTACCCTCCAACTGCTCAGTCTCATATATTTTTAAACCTAACGGGAGGTTTGCAGATGTGACTGCAGAGTTGGACACCCACACGAAAACACTGACCGATCAGGACACAGTCTATATCATAGGAGAGCAGAATGACATTAACTTCGGCGGTAACTTTACATCTGAACAACATGTACAGAAAATACAATGTGCCGCCCAAAATACTAACATTGTAGTCTCGACTCTGCCCTTCTGGTACAACAGACCAACACTATGCAGCGAGATTAAGCACGCAAACCAACAATTAAAAATGCAACTGAGAGAAACAAATGTCACACTTTTTAAATTAATTTCCTCAGCAAAACACTTCACCCAGCATGATCCTTACATGAACCTTGCTGGAAAACTGCAGTCGGTAACAAGCTCCACAATACATCACCAACTCCAGTCCTACGCCGTCCCCTGCCAAAAATCCATCCGTTTCTCCTTCCTTACGTTCTCCATCCCCTTATTTCGAACCCTGTTGCCTCTTCCTCTGAATCTACTCCCGATCCTCCCCCCATTCCCACTACCAATTCATCCACACCTGATGCCCCATTTTCTTCACAACCTGTCACTGCCGGGACACATTACAACCTTCGACCACGCACTCGAGGTAAAAATGGAGTAAATACAAGGGTGGTGCCAGAAGTACCCTGCCTGACCTAGAGACCGCGGTAGATTTTCGAAAAATATATCTTTATTAGAAAGTAGAGAATCTATGAAGCATATGTTACAAGTTTGAAGACGCTACGTTCTTTAGTATTTGTTTGGCAACAATCAATAGTGAACGTTGTGAGTGAATGAGTGAAAATGGAGAAAATTGATCATCGTTATGTGATCTAATACTTTAATTAAGGCCTCAGCCCAACCAGTATAAAAACTGAACTAGATTCTACTCTGCGTGAGTCTGCGCCTTCGTTTACTACAGTAAAATATTGGGTAGCAGAGTTTAAACGAGGCCGTACGAGCCGCCAAGACCAGCATCGCAGTGGTCGACCAAATGAGGTGACTACTCCAGAAATGGTAAAGAAAATCCATAAAGCGGTACTGGGTGATCGTCGACGGAAAGTGCGCGAGCTAGCAGACATAGTAGGCATTTCGAAAAGTGCGATACATCGCATATTATCTGAAAATTTAGACATGAGAAAGCTGTGTGCAAGATGAGTGCCGCGTTTGCTCACGCTCGAGCAAAAACAGTGTCGTGAAGCTGTTTCAATTGAGTGTTTAGCGAAGTTTCACCGCAACAAAGCAGAAGTTTTGCGCCGTTTCATAATCATGGATAAAACATGGGTCCACCACTTCACCCCAGAGAGAAAACAACAATCAAAACAATAGACTGAAAAGGGAGAACGCGCACCAAAGAAGGCGAAGACCGTTCCATCTGCAGGCAAGGTCATGGCGTCGGTTTTTTGGGATGCGCGTGGAATAATTTTCATTGACTATCTTAAAAAAGGAAAACTATCAACGGCGAGTATTATGCGAACTTATTGCAACATTTGAGCGAAAAATCAAGCAAAAACGGCCACACTTGGCTAAGAAGAAAGTGTTGTTTCATCAGGACAATGCACCAGCTCACAAATCCGTTATTGCAATGGCCAAAATTAATGAATTAAAATTTGAATTGCTACCTCATGCACCCTATTCGCCAGATTTAGCCCCCTCTGATTATTCTCTGTTCCCCAACTTCAAAAAATGGCTCCGTGGTCAAAGATTTTCCAACAATGAAGAAGTGATGTCGGTAGTTAATGGCTATTTTGAGGAGTAAGACAGTTCTTATTATAGAAAGGGTATCGAACTTATTGAACATCGCTGGAAAAAGTGTATAGAGCTCAAAGGAGATTATGTTGAAAAATAAACATATTTTTTTCCAAAATTTTTGTTTTTTCTTTGTTGGGTCGGGTACTTCTGGGACCACCTCCGATATAGCAACTACAATCAGATGCAGCAGAAAAACATTTGTGAGATACTTGCAAAAGATAAACATTCTGACCATAATGTTCAATCCCTTCCAAATAAAACTGAGTTTATCGAGGCAGCTCTACAGAGCGATCTAAATCAAACGGACGTTCTTTGCTTTACAGAACATTGGTTATCTCCTAATGAACTTAACATTTTCCAAATTCCAAACTTTTCCTCGCGGCTTTATTGCACAGAGAGAATCGCATAAAAGTCCTTCGCATGTGGGTTCTTGCATTTACGCTAGAAATAATACTGATTATATCTCCTTGGCGGAATTAAATGTGTATTCCGTAAAAATGTTTTCGAAATTTCTGTTGAACATCTTACTTCCCTAAAAAATATTACTTGGCATCTACAGACCTCCAACAAAGGAAGCGGCAGATTATATTTTAAACTTACTTGGCTATCCGGTATATTTGTTCTAGAAAAACTGGAGATAACACTTAACAAAGTCAGCAATCACTCTTTTCAATTCATTGTTGTATTCCGAGATTTTAACATTGATTTTCTTGTCGAATCTTGCGAGAAAGAAAAGTTTCTCAATTTAATTAATTCCTTAATTTAGACATTAAGTTAATGTACCTTACGGTAAATCAAATTATAATTAAAAAATACTATTCGACATGAAGTTGAAACAAAAGATTTGACAGTGACCACGATGCAATTATTCATACCAATGCGAACACTGACACAATTATTTTACAACACTTTGCCAGATGACATTAAACGATTAAATTCAATAGAAAAGTTTAAATCCCAAGTGAAATCGTTTCTGCTGCATAACTGTTTCTATACAATTAGAGACTATACTGAGCATCACAAAAAAAGTAACATTAATTTTACCAATGGTACATAATGCATTATTTACCATTTGGACTGCATAAATGAGTATAAACAACCTGTAACAACTATTGTACTACAGCTTCCGGGTCGATGACCCCCATCTCGATCAGGTTTTTCGTCCAGTTTCCCTGATCCATTGAGCAAATGCTGAGATGGCCCCTTGTTTTGCTTCTGGACATAAATGTAACTTCATTTTCTGTGCACGTCTTCTAGAATTCAGTGGGAAACACAATTCTTCAAATTATCGTTTCCATGTTGTCGCGGCAGGAAGTAATAAGAGAAATTTATTTATTTTTTGTATTTTAAACCTTAATTTATTAATACAAAATTTATTGCTTATTTATCCTTGAAAATAGATTTTATTACATGGGGTTTTTTTTCTCCCTTTCAAAATTCAAAATTTATTGCTTATTTATCCTTGAAAATAGATTTTTACTACATGGGAGTTTTTTTTTTTTTTTCTCCCTTTCAAAATTCAAAATTTATTGCTTATTTATCCTTGAAAATAGATTTTTACTACATGGGAGTTTTTTTTTTTCCCTTAAAATTAAAATTTGTATTTGTAGGATCACAGAATTTTGAAAATGTGCACACAATTCACTTTTCCCCATAGCACGTCATACGCAGTTTTTAACTGTTTTTTGACGTAAAATAAATAAATAAATAAATAAAATTAATAATACACGTATGACTAGATTGTTTACAAATAGAAAATTAAAATTCATTGATTACTTGATGCAGAAGTCATTAGAAGCGGTTTATAATTCTGTTGATACAAACGACAAATATATATATATATATATATATATATATATATATATATATATATATATATACGTTATACAAATAATATACAAATATATATTTGTTAATATACAAATATAAAAATATAAAAATTAATATACAAATATATATATATATTTATATTTATATATATATATATATATATATATATATTTATATATATATATATATATATATATATATATATATATGTTATTCAATGCATTCATTTCATTTTAACACTTGCTTTCCTCTTTAAAAAATGAAATATTTCACGAGAAAGCAATTCTTGGATAACACAAGGGATTAGGAGAACTTGTAAAAACAAGCGAATTCATTCTTTCATTTCTAAATGTCACAACGTATCTCAAGTTTTCCTCATCAACTTTAAAAATACAAATTATTGTTAAAAAAAATATAAGGGAGCTAAAATCATAAAACACGATCAGGATATTTTCAACTAAATCAAAACAAAAGCAATGCGTAATATAAAAAACGACCAAATCAACTAGAAACCTTGTAGAGAATGTTGTTTTAAAGTATAACGATATAAATGTGAACGATCCGGCAACAGTGGCTAGTCTCTTTAAACAATACTTTTCGAGAATTGCTGCCGATCTCACTAAGTCTTCAGCCACAAAATTCAATAACAGACATTTCCCCATAAAATTTTAGACACGATATTCGTTTCCGAAACTTCTTCCTTTTCCGGTTTAGATGAATTCCCGGATTCTTTGATAAAGACCTGTGCGTTTGCCATTATACACCCGTTAACTCACATATTCAATGCATCCTTATGCACCGGAACGTTTCCAGATATTTTCAAAAGAGCTAAAATTAAGCCGCTCTTCAAAAAAAGGCAACAAAATGAAATTCAAAATTATCAGCCCATTTCTCTTCAATCAGTTTTTTCAAAAATATTAGAGAGACTTTTTACGTACGAATGGAAACATTTCTCAGTAAACACGACGCGCTTTCAGATTGCCAACATGGATTTAGAAAATCAATATCAACGGAAACAGTCATTTTTTCTTTTCTTAAAGATATTGCCTCATCATTGGATCAAAACGAAGCACCTGTTGGATTATGTTTTGATCTCTCAAAAGCTTTTGACGTCATTGATCATGATATTTTACTTTCAAAATTACCTTCATATGGAATCCGTGGTATTGCTCCAGATTGGTTATGTTCGTACCTTAAATAACGATCTCAGAGAGTGGAAAACCCTTACTGGAATGCTGGAACATTACGTACGCACCTTTCCGACACTTTGCCCGTTTCAATGATCGATTTTAGGCCTATTCTGTTCCTACTTTATGTAAACGATATGCCCTCGACGATTCGAAACATCCTTTGCAATAAAGAAACCGTAAATAGTACAATATCAGATGTTTCGAATTGGTTACGAAATAACAAATTATTAGTAAACAAAAAGAAAATGGTTTTAATGCACTTTTCCATTTCAAAAAAATAATGCTGTGCTCCATTGAAAATGAACGGTGTACCATTGACTGATGTTAAAGCAACGTTTTTAGATCTCTCAATTCAGTATACGGATTAAATGGAACGTCCATTTAAATGAATTGAACACAAAATTAAGTTAATTATGCTACGCGTTCACAATTCTTGCAAATTCAGTCAGCCTTCATACTGCTCGTGTATATTTCGCGAATGTTCATTCCCGCCTGAGATATGGCATTATATTCTGGGGAAATACGTCTTATAGCTCCTAGACTTTTAGATTACAAAAACGAATTGTACAAATAATAACCAAATCCCACCCACGTGTTCTTGTAAGCCTCTTTTCATTAATCTAGAAATTGTTCCATTGCCTTGTCTGTTGATTTACGAATCAGTGGTTTTTGTCAAAAATGACTTGCTTAAGGGCGGGAATATATTTTCAGAAAATGCCGAAGTCTATTACTATAACACTCGACGTAGAAATCATATTCATCAGGTGACAGAACCAACAGCTCATTACAAAAAATTCACCTACTATAATGTTCATTATTATACAACACTTTGCCAGATGACATTAAACGATTAAATTCGTAAAAAAGTTTAAATCCAAAGTGAAATCTTTTCTGCTGCATAACTGTTTCTATACAATTGGAGACTATACTGAGCATCACAAGGAAAGTAACATTAATTTTAACAGTGATATTTAATGTATTATTTACCATTGGACTAAACAATATGTAACAAGTATTGTATCGCACCTTCTGGATCAATGATCATCTCGGTCAGGTTTTTTGTCCAGTTTCCCTGATCCTGAGATGGCCCCTTGTTTTGTTTCTGAACATGAATGTAACTTCACTATCTGTGCACGTCTTCTAGAATTCAGTGGGAAGTGTAGTTATTCAAATTATCGTTACCATGTTGTCACGGCTGGAAGTGTTTGAGTGTTATCCTTGATGAAGGACTTCATGGATAAGAGCCCAAAATTTATTGCCTATTTATCCTTGAAGATAGATTACGATGGACGCGTTTTTTTAATTAAATTTAAAGAATTTTGAAAATATGCCAGAATTCACTTCTTCCCATAGCACGTATACACAGTTTTAACTGTTCTTTGACGTAAAATAAATAAGTGAGTCATGCACTATGTACGTGATATACAGAATAAAGAAATGTGTCAAATGGAAGACAAACGAACTTATTTCGCATGAAATGTCAAAAAAAGCTGACAAAGGCATCAAAACGTTACTTCTCAGGAAACGTTAAGACAGGCATGAGAGAGAATTCAACAAGTATAAACATTGAAACTAAAAAGAAGTGACTTCTGACACAGTTTTGCGGGCGGAAATTTTAGAAAAGGTAAACACACTTTTTATTTGTAATGTTAAGAAATTTTTAAAACATTTAATTTATTCATGTTAAATAATGTATGTTGTTCCATTAATCAGTTAGCTTAACGTGACTTTACCAATTTAGACATATTTATACATATTTTATATGTAGTTGATGTAGACATGTAAATCTCTGATGTACAGTTTTGTTGGTTTCATGGTCGACTGGAAATACCTTGGCCACATCTCTGTTGTGGTGTCTTAATTAAAAGATTTTGATTCTTTTCTTAATTCTGATTAGTAGTTGTGGAGTTTTTATTCCGCGGGAGAGTTTTAGTTGCTTTAGTATATTACTCCGAATATTCGTATGTCTACGAGAAAATAACTATTGGTGCTACAGAATGGCACAGACTTTCTCGTATTAGTTTCCTAATTTCTTTGTTCAGATCAAGCTTTTCGATCCTGCCCCATCCTCTTCTCAGATACCATCTATCCCCGCCCAAACCTTTTTTCATATTTTCTCAATTTTTCTGATTCTGAATTGCAGAAATTAAAAATTATTTTAAGAATATAATAGAAGAGTAAAACCTCGTCTTATATGGACATTTTCGTTGAAAACTTTGGAGCCCTTTTTAAGAAAAAGGCGTTCAACCGGTTTTTAGAAAATTTTGTTTTTGTTATTTTTTATAATTATACATATTTCACGCAATTTTGCGCAAAAATTACTAAAATTTTCAAAAATGTACATGACCTTAATTAAAAAACTGATTAAGAAAAAAATTACTAGAAAGAAAAATTTTTATCTTCAATTTTTTAGTTGTGGGAAGACGCGGAAAAAATAAAATTAATGCAAATTTCAAAACTTCAGCGTAATTAGTGGAAATCGGAGGTACGCCATCTTCACGACTGTAATTAACTCAAATTCCTAAAAGAAATTTAAAGAAAAAATTTCAAGAAAATTTTGAAAATGTCCCTGGGCCTTCATGTAAAGTACACAAAAAAATTAATTAATGTTTTTCAAAATCGCAGAGCTTCGACTCAGCCCAGACTGATAGGGGTTTCTTCAATTTAGAAAAATCGTACGCACAGTTTAGGCCCTATTGTTGTTCACATACACACCTTTTGAAAAGAACCACTTTTTCGGTATCAGGGGACCCAAAACTATTTCCCTTGAAATCTCGAAATCGATTTTCCGCAGCATTACATAACTTCCTCGATACTAGTAACTACAGATTAGTACAACATATTAGAACAGATTTTCTCGTATTAGTTTTCTATTTTCTTTGGTCTGGGCAAGCTACTTGCAACATATTCTTACCAGCTGCCATCTATCGTCATACAAAGTACATTTATTTTAAAAAATTTCAATTTTTCGGTTTCCTTGTAGTAGAACAGAAATATTACTTTAAGAACATTGAAGAAGAGTAAAACCTCGCCATAGACGTTTTTTATCGAAAAAATTGAGAAGCGTTTATAAGAAAATCATGTTTTTGCGTTTTGAGCGTTTCTGAAAATGCCATATTTGAACCTCTTTTTCACAGAACAATTCCGAGTTTTCGATAAACTTCATTTCAAGAACTTCCACTCACAAAGTGTATAATGTATACAAACTGCTGAAAATGGAAATTAAAGACATGAGAAATATTTTAAAAACATATTTGTGAATTAAAAAAAAACAAAAGAATACAGTGAATGAAAAATCAAAAGAAACAGGGCAATTGTACGAAAAGTTTGAAGAAAAATTTGCAGGCGTTTTTGAGAAAATGGCTTTTGCGGGTTTCTGACAATGCGGAAATTTGAGCTTAATGCAGAAAACTTTTGATTTTCGAGAAACTTTATATGATATCATTTGAAGCACATCTTTTCATAAATGCAATAATGTAAACAAATGTTGCTAATGTAAATTAAACGTGAGAGACAAGAAAAAAATACTTTTGGATTTTTGAAAAAAATAATAGAGAAAATGGCGTTTATGTTGCCTCGTAGAGTTCATTATCACTATCCCTTCCAAAAGCTGAAAGAACAAAATGGAGCTGTTTTCGAGAAAATCTTGTTGTGCGTTTCAAACGAACGAATGTGTGTCGGAAATCTTTTATTATGGCCCAATATACCAGAGTAGTGAAGTTTTCGAAATAAAATACTTTTATTTGTGTGAAATGTGTCGAAGCAATAGTACTTGTTGCAATGTGCTAGAGTCGAATTTAAGTGCCCAGTGGAAATCAAAGCCAGAACCACGTGCGCGTGAGGTGTATATGCCTTACGCGGACGAATAAAATAATGTAAGTAGTGCTTCAATGTAAATTTATATTTAGATTCAATTGATTTGAGTTGCGTACATTTTTCATATATATTCGCATTCTGAATTTTGCAAATTACATTTCCGTCATTCGATGGAGGTGCAACCTCCACTCTGTTGGGGCACCAGCCGTCACTGGACGTTTGTAACATTTACTTTTATACTGTGTGTGTATCTATTGTGTATGTTAGCTTATACTCAATTGTTGTATACACACGGGAAGCCGTTGTTTATCCGAATAAAAATAAATTAAATATTAGTCATATGAAAACCTTTCTATAAAAGCTACATTACTTCTGTTATCTTTTAATTTGGGTGGAATTATCGGCGTTCTGAATATTTTGTTAGTATCTTCCCCATTGTGACGTGTTAAATGAAACTTTATTAAAATGCCTTGTTAAAATTTCTCCCCAGAAAATTTACTGAGAGAAAAATGATCTTTACCATTGTAATCGCCATTAAATTTCGAGTAAGGAAACTTCTTTTCAGATGAATCGATGACCGGTCGAAATTTGAAAATTTCAACAGGCGGGGACGATTAAATTTAGGATTTTCACCCGAAAATGGGAATTGGTTTTAAATGCTCATATCTCCTAAACTATTGCGAATTTTGCAATTCTGGTTGCACAGCCGTGTTCAGGAGATTCTGGCCATTTAGAAACATACTCCAAGTGCCTCATTCGGACAAAAAATACGGCTTGCAGACGCATTTTCCCATTTCAGTTTATTTTCCGTATTTTTGAACGTTTCGCTTATTCCGGAAAACGAAGCTCAGAAAGAAAAATGATCTTTACCATTGTAATCGCTATTAAATTTCGAGAAGGATGCTTCTTTTCAGAAGAATCATGTCCGGTCGAAATTGAAAATTTCAACAGGTGGGAGGTCGATATAATTTTAGGATTTTCACCCAAAAATGGGGATTGGCTTTAAATGCTCTTATCTCCTAAACTATTGGGAATTATGCAGTTCTAGTTGCACAGCCGTGTTTAGGAGATTCTGACCTTTCAGAAACATGCCTCATTTGGACGAAAAATACGGCTTGCAGACACATTTTCCCATTTAAGTTTATTTTACGTACTTTATGAACGTTTTCCTTATTCCGGGAAAACTAAACCTCAGAAAGAAAAATAATCTTTACCTTTGTAATCGCCATTAAATTTCGAGTAAGGACGCTTCCTTTTCAGACGAATCGATGTCTGGTCGAAATTTGAAAATTTCACCACGGGGGGTCGATTAAATTTGAGAATTTTCACCCGGAAATGGGAATTGGCTTTAAGTGCTCATATCTCCTAAACTATTGCGAATTATGAAATTCTAGGTGCACAGACGTGTTCAGAACATTCTGACCTTTCCGAAACATACCTCCTTCTTTATTCGGACGAAAATTACGGCTTGCAGACGCATAATTCCATTTCTTTTTATTTTTCGTGTTTTATTATCGTTTTCGCTTTTTCCGGGAAAACGAAGCCTCAGAAAGAAAAATGATTGATACCATTGTAATCGCCATAAAATTTTGAGTAAGGACGCTTCTTTTCAGAAGAATCCATGTCCGGTCGTAATTTGAAAAATTCAACAGGGGGGCGATTAATTTTAAGATTTACACCTGAAAATGGAAATTGGCTTTAAATGCTCATATCTCCTAAACTATTGCAAATTTTTCAATTGTGGTTGCACGGCCGTGTTCAGGACATTTTGGCCTTTAAGAAACATACCTCATTTGCCTCATTTGGACGAAATATACGGCTTTTGAAGACGCATTTTCCCATTTGTTTTACTTATTTTATGAACGTTTTCGCTTATTCCCGGGAAACGAGGCCTCAGAGAGAAAAATGATCTTTACCATTGTAATCGCCATTATATTTCGAGTAAGAACGGTTCTTTTCAGTAGAATCGATGTCCGCTCGAAATTTAAAAAATTCAACAGTAGGGGGGGTCGATTAAACGTTAGGATTTTCACCCGAAAATGGGGATTGGCATTAAATGCTCATATTTCCTACACTCTTCGAATTTTGCAATTCTGGTTGCACAGCCGTATTTAGGGCATTCTGACCTTTCAGAAGCATAACTCAATGCCTCATTCGGACGAAAACGCTTTCTCCCATTTCAGTTTATTTTCCGTATTTTATGAACGTTTTCGCTTATTCCTTGAAAACGAAGCCTCAGAGAGAAAAATGATTTTATCATTGTATTCGCCATTAAATTTCGAGTAAGGACGCTTCTTTTCAGAAGAAACGATTTCCGGTCGAAATTTGAAAAATTCAAAGAAAACAATATAACTCATTTTTGTATAATTTAACATTAATTATTTAGGTTTTTGACTTTTACGTATAAGCGATGGAAGGTGAACATAAAGCTGCAGATTTATGCGCGTAGCGAAAAAACCTATTGCAATGAATTGGTTGAGCCGGAAAGCCATGTATTCTTATTCTGTGATGAGCCACTCCCAAAGTACGGTATGAGATTATTCTAAGTTTCAAAATGAAGCTATCAAACATCTAAAAAGTGCATTAGACTTTCCTCGAGGATAAATATTAATTATTACACATTATAGAAAGATTTCTGTGTTTTACCTGACGGAGGAAACGGTTCATTGTCTCTTTTGCGCCACATTTTCCAAATGTCGGAACATGTGACTCATCCTTTATCTGTCCTTCGCTTGATATACATGCCTGCACATCAACAGAAATAAAGAACCGTAATATGAGTGTGATGTAGAGAAGTCCAAATCTTGATAAATGTTGATAGACATGCATACTGATGATTCGTCAACGCAGTACACCTTTGAATACAGTCACTATTCTCAACTCTAACAAGGGAAAAATTAATATATTTCAAGGTAAAGTTCACATTCAGCTTCGTCATATTCCGATAACTGTCTCTGCATAAACTGTATTTTCAAATGACCCCAATTGACCTCCATAAAACATCTTCAATGCTTTATCAAACCTCAATGAACACCGACCCTAGAGTGGTTTCCAAATAAAAAATAATTGTTTGCTTCAATGACCTTTCAATTTAATTCTGCTAATTTTCATTACTTGGTCTTATTGACTAACGCTTTAAGAACTACTAATTTTTATTATTCTTCGGACGATATACTTTAATAATTTACAGTCTCTATGGTTTATTTCTCTCGTGTTTTACGTCATTCTTCTACGAATTACGTATTTCAAGACAAATTATCTAATGAAATTTTTATTAGACTTTTATTTACTGCCTGTTTAATTATTGTGATACAATTTTTCAGGGAATATAAAAAGTCTTTCAAATAACTTTTAGGCAAGGTGCTAGCAATTTGTTGTAAGGTAAATTATTTACCCATTTTAAAATGGTGGTTTAATTAATATATAGTTTAAAAATGGTAATGAAAACAAGATAAGATCGTAAATGTGTGCAATGAAGAGGTTTGAAATTTGTATAACGAAAAAAAAATTGGTCAAAATATCTTTGTGAAATTCGTGACGAAACGTTGATTTTGATTCTCCAATTTTGAGTCCCTTTTATGTAATTTGGAATATCATCTTGATGTGGGTTTGTGCAATTTTTATATTAGAATAGAATTAAAATAATGCAGTGTCATCAGTGAAAAGAGCAATGGAGACGAAGGGTAAAGTAGAAATATCAGACACGTAGATGTTGAATAGTGGACAAAGAGTTTAACCTTGTAGAATTCCTCAATACATTTGATTTTTTTAAAAATTTATTTTTTTCCTGCACGGCAGTTTTGCCGTTCACGGGTTTGTACATTTTTATTTGTAGTACATAACGTTTGGGCATTCACGTTTGAGCATACAACCTCTCACTCTTGTATCTTACTACTAGCTAATTTACAGGATTTAATACTTATATTTCTGATACTTACAACTAAAGAAAGTGACACACAATACACAAATTTTACAGACATTATACATTCCTAAATCTAGATGCACTCTATACATACATTGGGATGAAGATTTACATATTTAATACATATTAGTATACTGATTTTTTATGGGGGTTTAAACATGTCTCTGGGTATCGAGGCCAATTCTTTTGGAATTGTTTAAAGTTTTTCCCATTGTGAATTTTGTACTGCAAGGAGAGGATGAAAGAAGAGTAAAAAAATTGTTACAGTTTTTTTCTTATATGTTCAATTAGGGGTTCTATTTGAAGTTCCCTTTGAATATGTGTATTTGATACCAAGGGGCCTTTGCACATTTTCGTAAAAAATTGTTCTGTACTATTTGGAGTTTTTCAATGTTGGTTTTAGTTGTGGTATTCCAGACCGGACAGACATATGTGAGTGATGGTCTAATAATAGATTTAAATATTAAGATAGCACATTCCAAATTTAAGGCTGAGCGGAAGTTAATTAATGGGAATAGTTTTCATATTTTCGCGTATGTTGCATTGGTGATTACTTCAATGTGCTTTTTCCAAGTTAACTTGCTATCAATTTGAACCCCAAGGTATTTTACTGGTGTATCGGATGGAAGCCATGGGATTATAGTGGTATGTAATACTAGTGGGCGAGGTAACTTTGGTTTACAAAGAGTAAAAATTTTGGCCTGGGTGTTAGTTGGGTTTATTTTTATTCTCCACTGTTAGCCCCTCTCTAGAAAGCATGAGATATCCGCCTGGATGTTATCTTTTGCTATTTTTATATCTCCATGAGTTGTGTATATTGCAGTATCATCTGCGAATAGCGCAAGATTTGAGTCTCCTAATGTGGGAATGTCTGAAAAATAAACATTGAAGAGGAGCGGCGATAGTGCAGAACCTTGAGGTACCCCCGGTCCTATTGTTCTAGTTTGTGAAAGTGCGCTGTTTACTTTAACTCTATACGTTCAGTCTGCAATAAAACTACTTATAATATCTTGTAAATAGAAAGGTATTCTCAGATGTTTGAGTTTGAAAAGTAATCCAGTATGCCAAACTTTATCGAAAGCTTTCTCTACGTCTAAAAACAATCCTATTGTATGCTGTTTATTATGGAAACCGTTTGCAATTTGTTCTACCAGGCGATGAGCTGATGAGTTGTACAATAATTTTGCCCAAATCCGAACTGCTCATCTGGCAATGCTCTTATTTCTATGAGGTATTTGGTAAGTCTTTTTTGTATCAGTTTCTCAAATATTTTAGATAAAGAGGATAATACGCTAATAGGTGTATAGCTCGTTCCTTCCTTCGTATTTTTTCCTGGTTTACTGATTGGAAGGATAATGGCTTGTTTCCATGATTTTGGATAATACCCAGTTCTAAGTGCTGAGTTGTACACTGCTGCCAGAACTGCAATCGAGCTTCTTGGTAGTTCTTTCAAGACTGTTTGTTATTTGGTCATGGCCTGGAACCTTCCTAATTTTGAGGTTATTTATAATTGTAGTTATTTCGTGGGGGCTAATAAATTTTATTGGGGTGGGTACTCTGTAGTACGTGTCTCTCATATGCTCTTCAATTTCTTTGTTATGCTTAACATCGATCATTGGGTTGGGGGTAAAAGTTTTTTCAAACTTTTCGGCGATATAATCGGCCTTTTCTTGGTCCGTATGTACAAAATTTCCTGTTTGGGTGTTTAGAGGAGCAATATTTCTTTTTTCCCCTGTTATAGTTTTTATTGTTGTCCACAGCCGTTTTGAATTAGGATGTATTTGGGATAGATAAATTTGAAAGATTGAATCCTCAAATTATCTAATTCGATTTTGATTATCCTCGCTAGTTTGTTTATTTTCTTTTGTAATTAGGATTTCTATTTATTTACCATTCCATTCTCAGTTTTCGTTTCTATTTATCAGATTGAAAAGTTCTTTAGGCAAATTCCTACACGATCTCTGTGTTGGGAGGGATGGTATAATACTTTTATTCAAGTTTTTATGAATTGCATTGTTTATTCTGTTTATCTCTAATTCAAGTTGAGTATCATTTTGAATTGAATTTGGAAATTCAAGGTTTTGGGACATTAGATTGCAAATTTATTCCAGTTGATGTTTATGTTTAGTGTTTTATTGGTGCTATCTTTATTGGAATTTTCCTTGGAAGGAGCAAATAACTGGATTATGATCCGAATCTAGATCCGGAACAACCGTTTGATAAATTGGGAAGTTGATTCCTTGAGAGATTATTATATCTTCTTAGATATAATAATCTCTCAAGGATCTGGGATGATTCTATTGTTGTAAGGATAGTGAGTTGGTTCACTGGATGCTTGGATATCTAAATTCTCGTCAGTTATTAGCTGCAATAGCCATGTGTTGAGGTTGAATTGCAACCCCAAGCTGTGTTCTTCTATTTAAGTCCCCTATTATAAGAACTTTTGAATGCTTCTTGAAAATATTTTTATAAATAGCTTGTGGGAAAGGGTAGTTAGGTGGTTTATATGCTGATACAATCACAGTTTCCTCATTATTCACATAAGTTACAATTGCTACCGTTTCTAGGTTTTTGTCTGATGAATGTCTATTTGGAAATGTTTTATGCTTTTGTGAATTAAGATTGCCATGCCTCCCGAAGCACAGGCGTTAACCGTCTTTTTTGGTTATGCATGCTATTTTTATTTTATTTTCATTTAAAAGTGAATGAAGAATTTGTTTGGCGTTTTATGCCATTTGCGTTCCAGTTTAATAACCTCGTTTCATCATAATTATTTAATGCCATTAATAAGATCACTAACGATTGAATCATTGTTTGTAGCTGAGGAACAATAATTGCTAATATTTGATTTACTATTGTGCTAATTAAATTGAAATTGTTTGCATTATTGGAATTTGAGTTCACCAGTTTGAATTAACATTTTCGTAGTTTTGAGAAGGCAAAGGCATATTTACTTTAGGCAGTGCGGGAAAGTTTTGAATGTTATTGAACTTATTGAACATCGCTGGGAAAAGTATATAGAGCTAAAAGGAGATTATGTTAAAAAAAACAACATTTTTTTCCAAAATGTTTGTTTTTTCTTTGTTGGGTAGGGTACTTGTGGGACCACCTCCGTATTAGGACCACTGCACCAGAACTTGAATCCGTATCTAATGGGCTTGACACGGATAAATTGTTTTGTACCGTGGCGTCCAAAATATGGCACCATGCTTTCATAAACTGAGTGATCTTGCACGTGAGGTGCTAAATTTTTACATCTCTCATTTATTGCCATCAGAAGTGGTCGCAGTTTTGCAAATAAATCATTTTTGTCTAGTTTATCGTTATTAGAAGCATGTAAATGATGTTATGAACATCTGGTGACGTTTCACAATACATGTCTTTTCTAGGTAGATCTATGTAGCCACTAAGTAATAGCATGGCCACAAAACATTTCATTTCGTCTTCAGAACAATCTCCAAGTCTATTTCGTTCGCAGCATACTGGTTGGTGTACACAACCGTCAAATCTTCGTCAAAAATAATTCAAAATATTCCAGAGGTGTCCTCTCTGTACTTTACCGTATGCATTGGGGCCAGGAAGTAGATGGTATTGAAAGTAATTGATTTTTCCAATCAGATGTCAGCTGTGAAGTAGCATTTGATCTTTTCACTACTGGGAGGGCAGCATGCTGAACACGTTTCACTTTTCTTTTGCGAGGAGTTGAATGCGAGGTCTCAGACGTTTTTGGATCAAGAATTATTTCATTTTCCAATGTTTGGGATATTGATGGGAGCGAAATTGAACAGTCTTGTTCTGAAGCAGAATCTTCAAGAATAGAAGAGTTTGATACGTTGAAATTGATTATAGCGGGTGCACTGAGTTGACTTGCAGGGTCATTATCTATTACCGGCGACTCTTCACTTCCTGAATCTTCGTCAGTCAGATCAGCATTAGAATTTGTAGGAGGATATAAAACAATATCTAGTCCATCATCAGGCAATGATTTATTTTCATCATTATCCTCCAACATGTCAAGCAGCTGCTGAAAGGTAAGATTTTTCCTAACAAACAAAAGAAAACTTAGTACCTATAATAAAGTTGAAGAAATCGTATAAATAGAAACTTACCAAATATTTTGGTAAATGCAGCTAGAAATGTTCATTATCAAGAACCATTGAAACATGATTAAGATGATTTATATTTGATAATTTAAAAAAGGACAATTGAAAAATTAAAAGTACAGCAGAAAAGCAGTAAATAAAGTCGTACCGGCTAAACACTTCAATTACCCAAAAATGCCTACATATTCGGCTGACGTCCTACCAGAAGGATGTCAAAGTATTCGGCTCAAAATATCACAAGTTAAATGTGCATTTTATCCGTTTACCAAGCAATTGTTTTAAAACGAACGTTTGTTGTCATGTTTCAGCGAAAGTTTTCTTGCTGCATCAAGAAAATGATGCTTGTTATACTCACCCATTAATTCTCAGGTCAACTCGACAATCCATGTTAAAAACAGTCTTGTCTACGATGACGATTCCGAACCTCACAGATTCAATTTTCTAAACCAGTTACTTATCCAATGTAAATACTAAGGTTCAATCTCCAGAACGACGCCAACACAATCTCTCAGATTAAAAACGTAACCGAAATAACGGTCGATTTGTAACGGAACTACACACCCTTCTGGAAGGACGTCACTTTATCTAGGTTAAGAAACTCATCATTTCTCCTTTCTGGTTCTTTAACAATATCCTGCCTTCTTTCTGCAGGATCCCTTGGATTAAGGAGAAGAAATCGATTGTAAGTAAAATGTATATGAATTAATTTGATTCATTAAGATTTCGAGAAACGTCATAAAAACTGATTGCGGCAATTGTACTCACAAATGTGATAATGTATATGAAATGCCTGTAATGTAAATATTGACGTCATGAGAGACATTTTTAAAAAAATGTATGATTAATTTGTTTAAAAACAGAAGACATGATAGTCGCATTTATGTCATGTTATCCTGTCCGTTTAGTACTATCCGTACAAAAAGAAAAAGAAAAATCGAAGCTTTCAATATACCCATCTGTTGGGACCCAATATCTATGTATACCGATCTAATTTCGTCGGCACTTATTGAATAAACAATATTTTATTTAATATTTAATTATGAATAATTGAATCAAATATTAGTCAACAATACTTTGAGGTGACCACATTGAATTCATTCTTACACCTTAGTTACCCATAGTTTTGTTTGTTGCGTCAAGAAAAGAAGAATCCTTAAAATACACTAAAAATCTGAAAGTGCTCGGTGGCTTGGGTTATTATTGTTTAATCCCTCCAAAAATTAATAGTATTAATTTTACTACTAAAAGTAATTATCTGAGGGAGAAGAAAAAAAATTATTCCAAGAAATCAATTCCCTGTGGCATCGAAGAAACCATCGGGGGCGATCTAGTGTTATATCTTACTACGTAGCTTTGTACTATAGTCACTTTAAAACAAAAAGGTGCAGATATGTGCAGTTAAATTTGTGTTATTCTGATTAAGGACATTCTACTTGAAAAATGAAAATAATAATTGAGGCAGACTACGCAGGACAAAAAATATAATCTACAATATAAACGACTAACTTTGTTACGCTAATGGTTTAGAATTCAACCGCATCATATTAAAAATATTATACACTTTTCTTGAAAATAACTTAATTTATAGCCATGTGTCTTATATTCGGAAATACAAAAAGAATCCTAAAAAAAGAATTTAAACTTTTTAATTTCACGAATATCGTTGGCATGAATCAACGAATTCGAGCCATTCGAGCAACAGTAACTTTACGACACCGTGTGGAAGACGAAAATGATTGAAATAAATTTCTGAAGCTGAAGTAGTTTGCTCCAATGTCTTCCGAACGAGATTTGATAAGTCAGAATTCCAAACGCGCACTCTGAATTTTGCAATTATGACCAGGTTTTTGCCGCGATTAAACCAGTGTGCGCCGTCAGGACTCGAACCTAGGGCCTCCCGGTCAGAGGCGCTGCAGTGACATCAGTTGATGCACTGAGCTACCGCTAGGGGTACGAAAAGTTTGAGTTTGTGACTTCTGAAGTAACTGTGGCTTGAGGTGAAGTAGATTTAAAATATTGAATTGATTGTTCACTCTCTTCATTTACTCTACTTTCGGACGTTACTTTGGTTTGAATTAAATTGAGAGTCGCTAACTGCATTATGCATTAGATAATGCATTGGATAATGGTAACATTGTAGGATCTTGGGTATTAGATGATAGATCAGTTATAATATCTTGTTACGGCTGCTGTTGAGTTAGTGCTATTGTAATTTAAGTACGGAAACACGGAAGAATCTTGATTGTGATTTAAAGAAGAATCTTGAAATGTTTCATTTTAGAGTACACGATGTTTACTTTCACTCAAAGTCACATCCATTTTGAAGATATTTCGTTGTTCATATTGATGTTGAGAGGATCCATTGACATAGTATTAGAACGCTATAATAGAAGAAGATAATAATAAATTATCCATTACACGTTTTGGCGATCCGAAGCATTTGTTTTTAACTTGTTATCATTAACCAGTTACGAAAATAACAGGAAAAGTTAAAGTGTTATATGTAAGCGCACTTTACATAGATTATTATATCAGAATTGACAAGTAACTTTTCTTTCGTGCTCAATCTGAAGCAAGATCTTCTAGGAATCACCTAATGACTTGCAGTCGTAAGATAATAGGCGAAAATCTTACTCTCAGAATAAAGATTTATTTATTTATTTATTTATTTTACTCAGAAAAACAGTTAAAAACTCGTATGACGTGCTATGGAAACGTGAATTGTAGTGCACATTTTCAAAATTCTGTGATCCCTACACTTAGTCATATACTACTTAAATTTTGAATTTTTGAAAGGAGAAAAAAACAAAACTCCCATGCAATAAAATCTATTTTCAAGGATAAACAAGAAATAAATTTTGAATTTTGAAAGGAGAAAAAACAAAAAAACTCCATGTAATAAAATCTATTTTCAAGGATAAATAAGTAATAAATTTTGAATTTTGAAAGGAGAAAAAACAAAAAACTCCCATGTAATAAAATCTATTTTCAAAGATAAATAAGCAATAAATTTTGCTCTTATACTTCCTGCGCGACAACATTTAAACGACAATTTGAAAAATTGTATTTCCCACTGAATTCTAGAAGACGTGCACAGAAAATGAAGTTACATTTATGTCCAGAAGCAAAACAAGGGCCATCTCAGCATTTGCTCAATGGATCAGGAAACTAGACGAAAACCTGATCGAGATAGGGGTCATTGACCGGAAGCTGTAGTACAGTAGTTGTTACAGGCTGTTTATACTCATTTATACAGTCAAATGATAAATAATGCATTATGTATCATTGTTAAAATTAATGTTACTTTTCTTGTTATGCTCAGTATAGTCTCTAATTGTATAGAAACAGTTATGCAGCAGAAACGATTTCACTGGATTTAAACTTTTCTATTGAATTTAATCGTTTAATGTCATCTGGCAAAGTGTTGTAAAATAATGTACATGTATTGTATGTGAATTTTTGTAATGAGCTGTTGATACAGTCCCCTGATGAATATGATTTCTACGTCAGTGTTATAGTAATAGACTTCTGCATTTTCTGAAAAATATTCCGCCCTTGAGCAAGTCATTTTTACAAAACCACTGATTCGTAAATAAAAGACACGGTAATGGTAGAATTCTAGATTAATGAAGAGAGCACATGAATCACGTGGGTGGGATTTGGTTATTATTCTACAATTCGTTTTTGTAATCTAAAAGTCTGGAGCTATAAGATGTATTTCCCCAGAATATTATGCCATATTTCAGGCGGGAATGAACATTCGCAGTATACACAACGAGCAGTATGAAGGCTGACTGAATTTGCAAAATTCTGAACGCGTAGCATAAAGAACTTAATTGTGTGTTCAATTCATTTAAATGGACGTTCCATTTAAGGTTTGACTGAATTGAGACCTAAAATTTTGTTGCCTTAACATCAGTCAATGGTACACTGTTCATTTTCAATGGAGCACAAATTGTTTATTTGAAATGGAAAACTGCATTAAAACCGTTTTCTTTTCGTTTACTATTAATTTGTTATTTCGGAACCAATTTGAAACATCTGATATTGTAGTATTTACTGTTTCTTTATTGCAAAGGATGTTCGTATTATCCGCAAAGAGAACCGTTCTTCCGTTTCGAATCGTCGAGGCATATCGTTTACGTAAAGTAGGAACAGAATAGGGCCTAAAATCGATCCTTGAGGAACTCCACATGCAACAGGCAAAGAGTCGGAAAGGTGCGTACGTAATGTTCCATCATTCCAGTAAGGTATTTCAACTCTCTGAGATCGTTGTTTAAGGTACGAACATAACCAATCTAGAGCAATACCACGAATTCCATATGAAGTAATTTGGAAAGTAAAATGTCATGATCAATGACGTCAAAGCTTTTGAGAGATCTAAAATAATCCAATAGGTGCCTCGTTTTGATCTAATGATGAGGCGACATCTTTCAGAAAAGAAAATATAGCTGTTTCCGTTGATTTTGATTTTCTAAATCCATGTTGGCAATCTGAAAGCGCGTCGTGTTTAGTAGAAAGGTTTCCATTCGTACGTAAAAAGTCTCTCTAATATTTTTGAAAAAACTGATAAAGAGAAATGGGCCGATAATTTTGAATTACATTTTTGTTGCCTTTTTGAAAAGCGGCTTAATTTTAGCTGTTTTGAAAATATCTGAAACGTTCAGTGCATAAAGATGCATTAAATATGTGAGTTAACGGATGTATAATGCCATACGCACAAGTCTTTAACAAAGAATCCAGGAATTCATCTAAACCGGACGAATATTTATTTTTAGTTTACCGATTATTTTGAGAATTTCATAGGAAGAAGTTTCGGAAACGAACATTGTGTCTAAAATTTTGGGTGAACTGTCTGTTTTGAATTTTGTCTGAAGACCCTTAGTGAGATCGGCAGCAATTCTCGAAAAGTATTGGTTAAAGAGATTAGCCACTGTTGCCGGATGAAGCATACGTTCACATTTATATCGTTATATTTTAAAACAACATTCTCTACGGTTTTCTAGTTGATTTGGTAGTATTTTTATTATATTCCATTGCTTTAGTTTTATTATTTGAGTTCAAAATATCCTGATCGTTTTTCATGATTTTGGCCTGTCTTATGACTTTTCGTAACAATGTTTTGTATTTTTAAAGTAGATAAGAAATCTTGAGATACGTCATGACGTTTAGAAATAAAATAGAGAGTACGTTTATTTTACAGATGTTCTAATTCCTTTTGTGATCCAAGTATTACTTTTTCGTGAAATGTTTAATTTTCTCTTTTTAATAGGAAAGCATGCGTTAAGAGAAATGAAAGCTTTGGAAAAATAAATTATATTTTCATTCGATGTCAATAGCTTATAAACTGCCTCCATGATTCTTTCAGCAAGTAGTCCGTAAATAACTTTATTTAACTGTAGTAAATGCTCTGCACATGCGTGTTTTATTTATTGTGTCAGTATTCATGTTATTAGTAATTGTAAGAATTTGTGCATCATGGTCACTGTAACCTAGATTATTCGTTATTATTTCATATCTAGTTGTGGTTTTGTTAATTATAATTTGATCTATTGCTGTTTGTGATTTAAAGTATTCCGTGTAGGTACGTTTACTGTAATATCTAAATTAAAGAATGATTAAATTGAGAAACTGCTCTTTTTCGTGGATTCGCTCAGAAAATCAATATGCAAATCTCCACATACAACAATGATTTAAAGAGAGATTACTAATTTTGTTCAGAGTTATCTCTAGATTTTCTAGAAGTGAAATAATCTAAAGCTTGCTTTGTTTGGAAGTCTGTAGATGCAAAGTAAGATAATTTTGAGCGTATAAGATGTACAACTGTTAGTTCAAAAACTTTTTCAACTGCATATAAATTGAATTCTGACAAGAAAGTAGAATCAATATTATTTCTTACATAAATACACGAACCTCCAGTAAGCAGACCTTTTGATTCCCTTGCTCTACAATAAGATCCTGCAAGGTAAGCATTGCTTTCAGTTTTAATAATATTTTGTTTTCAATGATACTATCCATTCTCTTAACTGAATATCAACGATTTTTTGATGTTTCATTGATATACATGGGCTTATAAGACATGGGTTTATGCTCCTGGGGCGTCATAGATCACAAAGCTTTAACAGTCGCGTATCAATTCGATTTCGATATTCCGGGGAACAGTAGGAAGAGATATGAACTGGGGACTCCAGCATAAATGTCAAAATAATCGAAGGGAAATTTCATATTGTATTTAAGAACTAAAGCTACATGAATTTAACACTATTACAATCATTTAATGCAACTTTGTGTTAAAATATTTTCAGCATTTCAGGTCTGGGAAAAGCATATATATTTTTCACATCTACTCTACTTTCAGACCTTTCCACGGGAAGACGCGTGTGGACATGCCCTTTTCATGGAACAACTAGTTTAACATTCACAAACTTACTGTGAATACACAACTGTTGATTAAATACATAGTCGATTAACTGTAAGTGAATGCTAGAATTTCCACAAAGCGCTTACGCCTAGCGACGATTTCAATTTGATTTGAAAATTTTGGTTAAACGTATAAAGGCGAAACTATCACTTAGGACATCGGTTCCCAACGTTTTGACTTGTGTGAGCTACCAGCTGCGTTAAAAATATTTTGAGGCCCACGAACTAAAAATTAAAGTTAAAAAATATTACAAACCCATACGGGGCATATATATTTCGGAACCGAGCATTTCATTACAGTATGTGCGTAATGGTGCACGCCTATTTACATTTTACTTTCTCGCTACCACTTACGCAGCAGAGAGAATGTTATATAATGTTGTGGTAAAAAGCGGCGAATTTTCGGGAGAAAAACTATTATTACAGGGTCCTGCTAAAGAAAAAGTGCATAAATCCAGTTGCTAAATTTAGAAAGAAATCCTCTAACACGTGGTGTAGCCAAAATTGATGTTTTGTTGGTCCTTGATATCGAAAAATCGATTGGTCGCAAAACGTCTGTCTGTTCGTCTATGAACAACACTAGCGGGTAAACCTAGCTGATTTTCTCCAAAATTGATATTCCTCAATCGATCTAACTGATGTCGCGGTCCCTTGAATCTGAAACATTTTAATTTTGTATAATACTTTACATGAAGCCGCTGGGACATTTTCAAAATTTTAAAATGGTGCAGGTCTCATGTTTGTTGAAAACTCGGATTCTTCAAAATGTTAAAGTTTCAATTTTTCAGCGTCTCCCTACTATTATAAAGATAGATATTCATTTTGTTATTTTATTTCATTATTTACATCAGGTAAAACAAAAATTACTCGAAATTTGAGAACTTTTCAGTAATTTTGAGTGAAGCAATTTTAATTTGGTTTAAATATTTTTCTTAAATCTGCACCAACAATTTGTGGTTAATATGAGTAAAAGTTTCCGTCCTGCTACATAGCCACTGGACCACGGCCTACCAGCCCGGAAACTTTTACTCATATTGACTCCGGCCGTGAAAGCCTACGATGCTATGTAATTTTGGTTAAATTTTGAGCTCAGATAACGTGAAGGACGCTTAAGAGTAATCGGATAACGTGTAGATAGATAGATAGATTTATTAAAGTTCGCTTTGAGCTAATGCTCGGTGGCAAACATTATTACAACTAGATATACGACAGTTACAAAACTATTACTAATATTTACAAATATAATTACAATTAGAATTAGATATTGGTATCCTAGTTATAATTAATTTTTAGTTATCTGTAAGTTGACTTATAGCTTAACACTTCACTTCATTTCACTGCGCTGCACTATACTGCGCTCCCCGTCCCTCCCGTGCCCCCACCACACTACACTTCACTGTATAAGGGGAAAATAATAATATAATAATAATAATAATAATAATGATAAAGGTCCCAGTATTATTAATGATGACCTACATAAATTAAGTATATTTTTAAATTTCACTACATTAGAAAGAAGAGCCTCTTGAGTGTTTCTACAGGTAGTTTGTTCCAATCTACTATAGTACGATTCACAAAGGCGAACTTGCCAACATCAGTTCTTTGCTTTCTATATCGTATTTTCCAGGATGGTCTCCTCTGCTTTTATAATCAGGTTTCTGTAATCTTTTACTGAGGTCTGCCATGCTGAGTCCCTTTGTATGTCTTGTACATTACGCAAAACGCTTGCCCGTTCCGTCTCTTAGATAAGGATTCCCATTCATCTCGTCCATCAACGCGTCCGTGATTTACAAACTTTCCGGCTCGTTTTGAATTTTATCTAACGCCTCGATTTGCCTTTTCTGTACAGGTCCCAGCGATAAGCTCCGTACTCTAAAATAGGACGAACAAGTGTAGTATATGCCAAATATCGGGTATTTGAACTACTGTTTTTATAATGCGCATTACAAAGTGCCCGCGCCTCATGATTTTTACCGTATTGTTAATATGATCCGACCAGCAAGTCGCTACGCAGGACCAAACCCAAGTACTTACAGTTTTACACGCGGTATATCGTTGGTTCTAACGTAATTCGAGTGAACATTCGAGCGAGATTTGGTAAAACAAATGAATTTACTCTTTTCCGGATTTAATTCCATCTTATTTCTGCACGCCCAGTTCCACAAACAGTTAAGATCATTCTGTAAAACATTTTCATCCGAAGACGCCAATACTCCTATATATTATGCAATCATCGGCGAAAAGTCTAACTTTCGATTTTATTCAGTTGCAATATCATTAATAAACGCTAAAATAGCAATGGCCTAACACACTCCTGAGGACCCAGAGATTACATCGGCTTTCGATAGTGTTTGTCACCTATTCTGACTAGCTTGAGTTCGGCCCGTAAAATTCTTTTATCCACAAGATTATTCGATGATCTAATCCAGTTTTGACAGTTTTTCAATTAAAAGGCCATGTGGAACAGATCAAATGCTTTAGAAAGTCTAATATTACTGCATCGCCCTACTCCTTCGTCTAATGAATCTGCTATGTCCTGACATAAAGAAATAGTCTGGCTGTCGCGAATAGCTAGAACGAAAACCGTGTTGATTTTGAAAAAGCCAGTCGGTTTTATTCCAGACTCGTCTAATATATTCCCAATCATGTGTTCCATCTGACTTATACAACTGATGTCAAACTTATAGGCCTGTGTTATTAACAATCCTTTTGTCTCCTCCCTGGCAGATCGGCACTACAATTGCCTCTTTCCAATTTTGAGGAATCGTATTATTATTTAAAGTGATGTCCATTAACCGAGCAAGGTAAGGAATCATGGCTTCCCTCCCAATTTCAATATTTCTCCTGGTATTCCGTCAGGACCTACAGATTTATTTCTCTAATTTTGCGATCCTTTTCTAATAATTCTGCATCGACTCTAAAGGTTTCTATTACGGGTGTTGATTCATTTACTGAAATCTGATCCTTCGGCGAAAACCGATGCGTAATGCCTATTTAAACAAGCCGCCTTTTTCACTGTCATTTGTAATTAACGAACCGTCAGCTCCGCAGAATCGCTGGAATATTTTCTTTGTTCCCTTTCTTATGTCTTACATACTTGAAAAATTTGTCAACAGTTCAATCTATCGTTTAAATTGATTTTGGTAATTTTCTTGGCTATATAACTAATTCTAAGTAAGTCTTTAGATAATCTGAAATTATTTTCTGTTCCTTGTTACATTACGTTTACTATACGCTGTCATGACGTGTAGCTGCCATGTTCGTTGAAAAATCTGATTTTGAAAATTGCAATTTGTGGCGTCATGGAAAAACACTGACATTAACAAGTATGTACAAGTTTATTTACGTATGTACATTACAACTTCTGCTCGAATCTACACTTGTATTTCCTGTGGATACCCCACATAGCTAGAGGCCCGCCTCCTCTGACACTACTCCGCGCCACTACCGTGACCTCGTCACCCGTGCAATAGGCACGACACGCTCCAGCCTGGGCGTAAAGTGTGCGCGGGTTCAGAAATAAAACCCCCGTGTGAGCTTGTCGGCTCAATTTTATACCGATTTTATCACGTGACCGTCCTAGGTGTAGGAGGGAGGCTCGCATCTACCACGTGACCTTCCCGGTCAAGCTGGCGTCCCCTTTGTCTAAATGTATCCTAACGCCGTGGCGCCCAGCTATTCAGCCCACAGGTATACGATACTTCCTCCTCCTCCACCCACGGCCGCCAACGTGACGCTACAGACTCTTCCCTGCAGAAAGAATTTTTCCGCAGGTAACCAACCACAGGAAAAAATCTAATGTCCCTGACTGTAGTAGCCTAAATGGTCATTTTTTATTGTGGCCTATACATCACTCTAGATCTATTTCAATTCAAATACCGTTATCATATTTCTTGAAATATAATTGTCTCACCGTCGAAACTGGACATTTTTGTCCACACTAGAAGTGATTACTCAACATATTTACATCCCTTTCTCATTTTCATCTCTGATTATCACAAATCTACAATACAACATAGTAATATAACTTATTTTGATAATTAAATATAATACATAATAACTTTCCATTTACCGACTTTAAATTTGACTATTTACAATATTTGACGTTACTGATACTACCTGTAATACATAATCACATTCCTATTTCTTGTTTAACATTACAAGACATTATTTTCTTTGAATTTTACTAATTACATGTAAGACAAAACTGATAATGACATATAACAACCCTATTTTCTGTTTTGACATTTCAAGGCATCAATTATTTTTGAATTTTACACATTACAATATTCACCACATTTGATAAACTAGATATATGACCTGACAATTTATCTATTTTTCGTTTTAACATTATAAGAATTGTATTACTTTGAAACTTACTATTTACTATATCCAGACATGTGTAGACATATGTCTTCTACCTTATACATATATTGAAACAAACTGTCTGATTTAATTTTTAAATTTAATATTTCCTCTGCCCTTCTAATATTGATTCAACGTAACCCGTTCCAAATTTATAAGAGAATATGGGCGCCAGGAAAATATTACGTTGATTCAATTATTAAAAATTACTCTTCAACTGCTATTTCCATTAAATTAATATCCGGCTAACTGGGTCGATGGGTGTTATAAGAAATAATCGCTATTTCCTACTACAGGGTGGCCGAGGAATCTGAAAAGCAAATATACATTTCTAGCTACTCATTTGCTGGAATTGGCTAAATGAAAATCTTTTCTATTTATAGAAACTTGTAAGTTTATTCAATGTTCCTTGTTAACAATACGAAACTGTTGGTCATGACCAGCCTCAAACCTTATATTGCAGTACCCGTCTTCGCATGCTATTGACCGGTGTCGCCGCGTAGAACCATTTTCAGTCTTTCCCGGTGTCGATGGCTCCAGGTCCAAATACCATCTTCTTTTCTTCCGTTCTGGCACAAGTGTACTCAAGTCACTGATCCTCATCGCCTCATAAGTTGATAAGACTTAATAATTTTCCTTTTAAACCCAGTCCTGTTGCCGACAAATTCACCTAATTCTCAATTCTAGCTGCTGCACTCGAAATATTTCCAAGTTCCAATTTCCGCACCTTCCATCAATATTCTAAGTCTGACAATCATACGCTCCAAAGTAAATGTTCACAATTCTCAAACTCCCAACATCAATTTTCTACACACGATCCGCACAGCACCACGGCATAAGTCGGAATGAATCCATATTTCCCTCTTTCAGCGCTTCAAAACTCGGTCCATCTTTCTACTGTTTCGTGTCAGAAAAAAATCCATGCCTTGCCAATCCCTCAATTACCTACAAATTCAAGTAGCCGCGCCCCAGACTGTCATTGCGTTCTCGGCCAATCCCCAAACAGTTTACTTTGTCAACTAGCCGCGCCCCGTGGTTCAAAGCAATGAGGTTTGTTGACCTTGACGACAACTCGGCTACCGTTGTTATGCCGCCATATTTACAAATGTCTATCCTTACAATTCACCCTATTTACAATAAATGTGACGCCGTACAAGGTCCCACATATTGGTATGTCTCAATATACAACATAAATCTAATGCCAATCGGTCTAATTACAGACTCTACTTAGAGCTCACATCTGCGCTTGTAGTGTATCCAGGCATCAAAACATTCGACTCAAAGCGTCGACATTTACATGTTCAAGCCCCTTTTTGTGAATTATGCTGATATTGTAATGCTGGATCATTAATGACCAGCGCATTAGTCGAAGATTATTTACCGCGCAGTTTTTCAACCACACTAGAGGATTATGGTCAGTTTCTATTTTTATAATCACTTGGCTATCTAAATAGCACTTTAATTTCTGGAGTGCCCAAATAATGGCATTGCACTCTTTTTCTGTTGTACAGAATTTCTGTTCTGCATCAGAGAACTTCCGACTTAAGTAAAGTATGGGGTACTCATGCTCATCATCATTATGCTGTGCCAAAATAATTCCCAATCCCCTATCGCTGGCATCTGTTTGAATCACAAATGGTTTAGCAAAGTTTGGTGCATGCACTACTGTGTCGCTACACAGTGCCTCTTGCAGCTCGCGAAATGCTTTCTCACATTCAGGCGTTCACGTGACTTTCCCCTGGCGCTGCTGCCCCTTCAGCAGGTCACTCAACGGCGCTGATTTATTCGCGAACCCTGGGATGAATTTCCGATAATAGCCCGTAAGTCCCAGAAACGAAGGCACCTGTTTCTTTGTTTGAGGCACTGGAAACTTCCTAATTGCTTCTACCTTTGCTTCGACAGGTTTCATTTTACCGCTTCCGACAATATAACCTAGGTACTGAACAGAGTCACGCGCATACTTGCTTTCCTCAGTTGTACGTGAAGTTTAGAATTTCTGAGTATTTTGAACACCTTATGTAGATGGATAATATGCTCTTGTCACGTATTGCTAAAAACTGCAATATCGTCCATAAGGTAACGCGAATGTCTCGCAGTCGCTTAACAGTGACGCCATCATGCGACTACATTGATACGGGGCATTCTTCACCCCAAATGAAAGGCGCAGTGGGCGATACGTGCCAAAACTAGTCACGAACACCGCGTATCTCTGCGCCCTTGGCGTTAACGCGATCAGCCAATAGCACTTTGCTAAATCGAGCGTAGTAATAATGCTAGCCGCCGCCACTGTTTCTATCCGCTCTTCCATGTTTGGTAGGGGGTAGTACTCAGTTTTGACCACGTTGTTTAATTTCCTGTAATCATACATGGTCTGGGTTTTCTCCCGGGTGCCTCAACTAATATCATAGGTGAAGTATAGTCCGAGTCCCCCACTTCAATAATATTGTCCCTCAACATTTTCGATATTTCCTCTTTCAATATCTCTGATTGCCTGCGCGACATGCGATACGGCGCGCTACGTATAGTTTTGGACTTGTCTGTCACCTCTATATCCATCATTCGTCCGTTGTCATTACATCAGTTAGGCCCGGCTTTTCAGAGAATATATCTTTGTACTTTACAATCGTGTTTATCAGTGCTTCACGAAATTCAGATTCGGCTTCCGTCCCTTCTAACATTATTCGACATCGACTGGCTCTGGGTCAAGATTTACTGCGAACTTGTCTAATTCATCTTCTTCCACTTCCGGATCCTGCCTGTTAGTCCCTAAAAAGTTTAAATACTCTGTTCGTTGGTGATATTTCTTAAGCATATTGATGTGATAGACCCGCCCTTCTTTCTTGCCTGGCAATCTCACTACATAATTAGTTTCGGACTCTTGTTCCTGCACTTCTCCCGGCCCGATCCACTGTACCGACAACTTGCGTGTCTTATTCAGCGCCAACACCAGAACGCGATCCACGACAGCTAACGTCCTATGCCTCGCTCTCTGGTCATAATAAACTTTACGTTTTTCCTGCTGACTCCCTAGTCTTTGGTGTGCAAGTTCCTTCGATTTACGTAATCTGTTTATTAACTTAAACACATGCTCTACCACCAAACTTTCGTCCTCTTCCACTCCCGCTAAGTGTTCGTACAGAAATAATTACAGACTGGGAAATATAAAAAAAAATTTTGTTTCTTTTTGCAACTTAAACATCGGTATGAGCAGAGGTGCCCATTCAAGCTTAAAATATGAAGGCAAAATGACAATGGAAAGTTATTGATGACAGATTGGCATTGGAACAAATTTTTATGTAATAATAATATCCAATAAAGTTATTTAGAATTAGATGTGGGAATTATCATGTTTGTTGATAAGATTGACATAGATGGGCACCTCTAAAACAAAAAAAAATTTTTTTTTATATTTCCCAGTCTGTAATTATTTCTGTTTTTTGCCTTACCTCACAACATATGTTAAGGATAATAGATAATAATCTGAACTTGCCTTATGCTGTATTATTATTGACTACTCCCATGTTAATAATTAGGTATAATAATGTATATATCAGTGTAATTGTTAATTATTAGATTAAGGTAATTTTAAATCTAATTTTATACATTAGAAAAATTGTAATTTTGTGTTTGTAATATAATTTTCACATCTCTATATTTTATATTAATGAAATTTGTCACTTAATACTAAGATTCAGTTTTCGGTTTTACACAATATTAATGAATTCTGATTAATCTGTTATTTGTAAATTGGTTCACTTAAAGAAAGGTTATATATACAGTTAATTAGTGTAAAATCTTTTAAAAAGTGTCTCGTAAAATTAGTGTGTTAGCCTTTTCATATCTATATGCCTGTATTGTTTTAAGTTTTTTAAGGTTGTAAATTGTATGTATATTTATATCCGGTTCCTTTGTTTTGGTGTTGTCACAATATAAAGTAATAATAATAATAATGAGATAATTATCTTACAAGAAAGTAGAAATAAACAAATGTGTAATCTATATATCACTTCAATGTAGAATTGTTTTGAAGTAAGCAAAATAGCACATTTTCTATTTTTAATTAATTGTAAACTATCACCGGGATATATATTCTCGTCTCGCCACCCAACATCTTGCTAGTATCAGTCATGCTGTGTGTTGGTGTGATGAGGGTGATGTTGTGTCCCTCATTTCGTGTGAGGTGCCGGAGATGGAGGATGGTGCAGTGAATGGTGTTGAGTTGTTCACCGTGTTGCAAGGTATGTAATAGATATAAAAGAAATTTGTAAATAATTTTTGAAACAGCTAGAAAATTGTCTCATACGTGTGTTTTTTGGTAACATTATTCATGAACAGTGTTGTTTTAATTTTCTTTCATATTAGCCCTGATGATGGAAATAAAAGTTTCCGAAACGTTGGCAAACAACTAGTTGTAAAATTTTTTGACCAAGCCCGTTAACCTGCTTGCAAATATTTCATTTATGGTCGTTAAGAACTCTTCATAATAAAATACTTTTCCAAACTACAGGCGTAATGTTAACCCCAGTAACCTAATAAAACCTTTTAACAATGAACATTAACACATAGTGTGTGCAATGCAGTAATACGAAGGTCACTCCAAAAGAAATGCACACTATTTTTTTAAAAATACAGTTTTCATTCTACATGTTTGAAAGTTTTACAGGATGTAGATACATCCTTTAGGAACAATATTTTCATTTTTCCACATAATTCCCATCCCTCTCAACTGCCTTACGCCATCTTGGAACCAGCGCCTGTATACCCGCACGGTAAAATTCTGGACCAACATGTTGGAGCCACTGTTTGGCAGCGTGCACAAGGGAGTCATCATCTTCAAACCTTGTTCCACGAAGAGTCTTTCAGTTTCCCAAAGAGATGATAGTCACATGGAGCCAGGTCAGGACTGTAAGGCGGGTGTTTCAGTGTTGTCCATCCGAGTTTTGTGATCGCTTCCGTGTTTTTTTGACTGACATGTGGCCGTGCATTGTCGTGCAACAGCAAAACATCCTGCTTTTGTCGATGTGGTCGAACACGACCCAGTCGAGCTTGAAGTTTCTTCAGTGTCGTCACATATGCATCAGAATATATGGTGGTTCCACGTGGCATGATGTCCACAAGCAAGAGTCCTTCGGAATCGAAAAACACCGTAGCCATAACTTTTCCAGAAGAAGGTGTGGTTTTGAATTTTTTTTTCTTGGGTGAATTTGCATGATGCCACTCCATTGATTGCCTCTTCGTCTCTGGTGAAAAATGATGGAGCCATGTTTTATCTCCTGTCACAATTCTTTCAAGAAATTCATCTCCACCATTCCCGTACTGTTCCAAAAGTTCGCTGCATACCATTTTTCGTGTTTCTTTGTGAGCCACTGTCAACATCCTGGGAACCCACCTGGCACAAACCTTTTTTAACGCCAACACTTTCACTATTCTGCAAACACTTCCTTCCCCTATCCCAACGTAGCGTGACAATTCGTTCACTGTGATGCGTCTGTCATCAGTCACCAATTCATTCTCTGCACATTGTCTGGAGTGTGTGCAGTACAAGGCCTGCCGCTGCGAGGACAATCCTCAATATTGCCGTGCCCGCTTTCATCACGTAACCTGCTTGCCCATCGACTAACTGTACTGCGATCGACAGCAGCATTTCCATACACCTTTTTCAACCTCTTGTGGATATTTCCCACTGTCTCGTTTTCTCAGCACAGACATTCTATGACAGCACGTTGCTTCTGACGAACGTCAAGTGTAGCAGCCATCTTGAAGACATGCTGTGACGGCGTCACTCACGGGAACAGGTTGAACTAAATTTGAAAACAAACGGGAAGAATATATCTACATACTGTAAAACTTTCAAACATGTAGAATGAAAACTGTATTTTTAAAAAAAATAGTGTGCATTTCTTTTGGAGTGACCCTCGTATATGAGGAGATATCCCCATAATCAACTGAATGCATTAGCTGTTGTATTGTATCCAGACTTTAAGACAGGGGGCAGTCTCATCCTGGATGCAGTATAGGCACTCAAAGAGAAAGACTTACCATGATTGTATTTCTAGATTATAAATAATCATTATAACTTAGTAAATAAGATTTGTGTCATTCACAAACAAATTAGGAATTGCTTTAATATCTTTTCCGTCCCTCACAGTCATTCGGCTTCACACGTAGCCATATTAAACCAGAACGCCAGCCACTGAAAACAAGTCATCCTTTCATTTCACTCCAGAATAAAAGAGCCGATTAAAGAGAGAATATTACAAATGTACATCACATATCAGAAAAAAACTACTAAACAAACCATCCTACAGACAAACTTTACCACATACTTTCACAATTGTTAAAACATGAACGAAACTGCAGTAGTAAAACACTTAACTTTAATCCACAACACCTGTATTTCATTTTCAAAGCAGTCAGTATTTTCATTATTCTCAAAAACTGCTCATATGTATACTTACTGGGTCCGAGAAATAAATCTATTTTGGCATACGTCATTTTATCCTAATCACTGGGTAGCTGGTACATGCCATGACAATGACAGTCAACATTACTTTACACTTTTTCTGTACTGTTTGGGAAAAAAAAAGTCATTCACAAAATTGAATGTTTTACTCATTTCTGGCCACAAACTTCCAGTAATGTTAAAGGATTCTTGCAGAGTATTTCAAAGCAGTCAGTAATTGACTACCCTGAGTCAGTAATTTATCACCGTCGAACAAAAAATATGCCCTCTAGAAGCTTTTTTTACTATTTATTACTATTGCTCAGTGATTTTTCAACATTTTAAACATACGGTCATCTTTGACTGGCTGTATCTCCTAAACTATTCGCTCTAAAACGCTGAGATTTGCTCGGCCGATTATGGGTACTCTGCTCTTTTTTTGGTATTTTGGACTGATAATTTGTACACAGGCAACCTGGAGAGGACGGCGATTATTTACATTGCATTTGTGTTGAAAATGGCGTGTTTTCGGCGAGTTTTTGCAAATATCTGGGAAAGGAAACCTCTGGTGGAAAAATGCTCTTCACCATTGTAATTGTCATTAAATTTCGAGTTAGAACTCAACTTTTCATAAGAATCGGGCTCCTGTCGAAATTTGCAAAATTCAATAGGTAACTCTGTAAGCTTTAATTCTATAACACCTGTACATAAATTTCAACGCAGTATTTCAATTTGTCTCAAATGCTGTTTATATATATACAAACTGGGTCCTAGAAATATATCTATTTTCACCTACGTCATATTATCGTAATCCATGGGTAGGTGGTACTCACCATGACAGCGACAGCCAACATTACTTTATATTTATCTTTTGTACTGTTTGTAGTGACACCAAACTCCACAAACAAAGGGACATGTGTCTTGTCATTCACAAAAGTGTATGTATCACTCCGCCACAGACTTTCAGTAATGTTAAAGAGATTCTTCACGATCACTTCAAAGTCAGTAATTGACTTCCCTGAGAATGAGAGTCCAATGATAAAATAATGCAACAAAGAGAAAATAATGCATTCAAGATTAACAGTTAAATTATGTTAAATTGATATGCAGTAGGAATTGTGATATTAATTCCACGCTTATTGAGAAGTTAATTGTAATTGGAAAGTTAACTGTAACTCGAAAATGCAGCCTAACACTTTGCTTCAACCTATGGAATTCGGGGTAGCTTTCTGGGATCCTATGGCGTCTCCTAACTCTGGACCTAGGGCGTCGGCAGTGAAGGTAAGCGTTAACCCTCACACTACTTTTTTCACTTACTTATTTAGAAAAATTGAATTATGTAAACCATTTTTTTTTTGAAGAATGAGGACGCAAAGTAACGAGTATGTTGAATTTTCTATGGCAAAGATTGGAATAAGACATTTTATGTTTTTTAAAAAGACATGCTCAACGCTTTTCCCATTGTTCGGTTCCAGTTTTAAAAATTAAACTTGGAAATATCAGATTAGGACACGATTGCCCATTACTCAATTACTTGTTTCTTTTCTTCGCACAAAAGAAAGGTCAGCAATTATTTAAAACTATTCTTCCACTTTTTCACTATCCTTATAAAAGATAACACTAGTAATTTCAAGAGTATCGCTACAGGCTGCAAAGCGCAACGGAGAATATCACAGTCACGGACGCTCGCTCTCTAGCAGGCTCTTAAAAAGAGACCCAACGCCTTGGCACGCTGTGTCCTTGAGTGGGGGACGTCGCGCGCATGCGCTGCCGCCTCCCGATCCGACCTGAAGACGTTGGAGGCATTCGCCAACGGCCTGAGATGCGCTCGCGCACTGCCTGCGTGGACGCGCTGGTGTCGATCTTCGCCACCAATCGCATGAGTCCGAAAAAATCTCAATATATTCAAAGTACTTTTTAAATTTTGTTTGGGAGTTGACACACGTCTTGCACACCCAAAGAAAGCGCCACTGCTGGGATGCTCAGAGAGGTCAGATTAAAGCGTTAAACAGGGTGCAGAAAAAGCGGCTAAATTCGCGAAGAGAAAACGGGGAAAATATCAACTGGGAATCATTAGTTACACGCAGAAAGGCAGCACGATTATGTGCGTACACAAAGCAACCAGCATGGAGAGCTATCAATGAAAGACTTGAAATTCCATGATACTTGAGTAGGGGCGACCACTCACACAAAATAAAATGCGGAAAGGAAAGAATAGATATAGGAACATTCACCTCTCTGGCTTCCGTTGTTGACTGGAACAAATTACTTCCAGGGATTCTAGCGACCCTTCCTAGAACAACGTGTTATGCGTTCGAGAGTTCTTAAGGGCAGATGGGACATTTTAACTAGGTTTTAGCTTCAAATTTTCCCGAAATATAAAGCTTTAGTCTCTACTGAAAAAAATACAAATGGGTTTGTCTCCAGCAATTGTAGACCTTTTATTAGGACAAATGTTCAATAACCAAAGTTAAATATATGATCGTTTTTTCATTAATATTAATTTTTTTATACATGCGGAGAGGGAAAGTGGAAGCACATGCTAGGACGTTTTTCTCAGAAACTATTAACGTTACAAGTTCATGTTTATTAATTTAATTAAAACCCTTACACTTAAAAAAAAATTAAAAAAAATTTTTCAAAATTTTACCTATGTAAAGTAGCAAAATTTTGAAACGTTTTAAACATGCCACTTAAATTTATAGTTCACATGCAAAAATGGTGACATATAATTCTACCAAGTTCTATGTATGTAGAATACATACTAGAAAACTGTATTTGAATGTGAAAAATTTACTTTTGAAGAAAAGTGTGTTAAAGTTTTGGCTATGCATACCACTCCAATATAATGGCACACATTTTGGTACATAAATATTTACACTTAACAAAATATTGTAGGAACTTAGACATTACACTAATATTAACAATCATGTAACCACTATGTTTACTATTTACATGAAAAAAGGCACTTTCTTCTACTAGAAGAAATAAGTTTTTTTCCTGAGGCCGATGGCATGGATCTTGCACCATAACCACTGTTCCGTTTAAACATCAACGTTATTTTCACTTGTTTTCTTTGTAAAACGATTGCCAAATTGGTTTGGTTATCCAAATTTCTTTATTCTACCCATTTGACAGGGAAAATAAGTGTCTCAGCAACAAAACGCGAAAAAAACACAACTCGTGTAGCCAGAAATTTAAGCAGAAACAACTACAGAAGGTCCGTGAATGAAGAAAATAGAGCATCACATTTTTACAGAGTAACCAATATACCCTAAAGAAGATTGTCTTACCAAAAAATTATCCCGAAATTATCCTACAAATGATTGAAAAAAGAATTAGAACAGAGAAAGTGGGCGTAACCTATATAAAATGGTGTGCACAGGGAAATTTAAATTGCTATTTAAACCGTTTAAATGGTTCGAAAGTGAGAAAAGTTTTTATATTCTTGAAGAGGAGAATGGAGATTTTGTGAGAAAAAAAACAAAGAATCACATTTTTTTGTCAAACTTACTTACCATCGGCCTTTAAGAGCGCAAGTGTAGAGTTCGAAGATGTGCAGAGAATGCCAACAAAAGTGCGGGCAAAATGCGAGGCATATACTTACCGTTAATGTATACATATCCGGTTACAGAACGTACATGAAGTAAAGAGGTGTGTACGGCGTTGAGATGGGCACTTTTTGTGTATTATCTTGTATATCTTTTTTTAATTAGGTGTTATTTCTTTTAATTTTTATTTTCGTACTTACTAAAAACGTAATAGTTTGCAAATTATATTATCACACCTTCAATAACGTTACAAAATACTGGAACTTTTTGTTCCAGGATCACAGTTATTTACTTTGAACTTACTATGTAACACTGATTACCTGAACTTCAGTGTTTTGTCTTGAGGTTTTTTTGTCGTGAAGAATAACATTTATACATTTCATATCAGAAAGTTATGACGAATTTTCATTTTGCACACGTTTTAGAAAAGACTACTATTGCTCTACCGCGTAAGAACACGACTGCAGCGCTTCAGAATACGCATGAATGCGAAAGACGTTGAGTACGTGAATCAAAAGTTTCAAACATTTTTAGAAGACTGGGAAATTGTTCACAAGACAAGCACTCCAAGGTATCCGCAGTCCAATGGCCTAATTGAGGGGCACGTCCAAACAGTTAAGTCACTTTTAAAGAAAGCATTGTTTGACAACAAGGACATGTACATTACTTTGCTTGAGTATAGAAATACGCCATTAGATAGAGGTCTTCCTTCTCCTGTCGAATTATTGTTCGAAGACGATTAAATGGTATGTTGCCAACGAAGAATGAAATGCTCTTGCCAAAATATAAAGATGTGAGGTTCGAAAAGGTGAATGAAGATAAAAAGCTAAGAGAAAAGCAATATTATGATAGGAATGCAAAAGATTTAACAGAACTAAAGAAAAATGATCAAGTTATGGTTCAGCTAACAGAGAAGAGTACTTGGGAACCTGCGATCATACACAAGCTGAATGTGATCAAACGAATCCAAAAGGCTATTGTAGTTACAAGATCATGTAGACTAGTAAACAAACCAAAGTATTACAAAGATTATGTTTAAGCTCAATAGATTAAGTTCAATATGTTGTATTTTGAAAGAATACCTTAATCTTGGTTATATCTTGTATAATGTATTTTTTGAATTATATCTTGTGAGAGAGATGTATGTTAGTGTAGTAAGGCACCGCTAGATGCAGTTGCCGCACTGCGCGCTACTCTGTAAGATCTGTACCATAGACAAATGTGACTACTCTGACACAAGTGCTCTATGCTCAGTACACCTATAACGGTGCAGTACAGAGCATGTGCTCGTTTTCTTAAATAAAACTTTTATAAAATAAACAAGTGTTTAACAGGCTCTAACAAGAGCATATTTCATTAGTTCTGGTGCATATTTTACAAATGTTAGAGCATATTTTTATGCATATTTCTCCGTTTGATACAGCATTAACTTCTGAGCCTTACTCATGACCTTGAAACATATCTAGTCTTTATAGGCATAAGAAAGTGTATACGAAAGTGTCCCCCTCTCAAAATTGTGGATAGCCATGGAAAATAAACCTTCTAATAGCATATATAGCCATTATTATTATTATTATTATTATTATTATTATTATTATTATTGTTACTACCGTTAGAGAGTTATATACTGACAATATTGCTTAAGTCAAGTTAGGAAATAACTTACCAAAAGAAATAAAGATAGGTAAAGGGCTAAGACAGGGGTGTTGTATTGCACCAACCCTGAACAAACATGTAGCTAGGAAAAGCTCTAAAAAAAAAAAAAAAAAACATTTTAAGGATGGGAATAAAATTAAACGAATTAATACGAACTTTACATTAACAAAAACGTTAAAACACTTTAAATAACATTAAAAACTTGGGGGTGCTGGATGTCAACGCACAGAAAGAGAGGTAGACCAATACTTACATGGTAGATGGTGTGCGACAGACAATGAAAGATCGCCACAGCAAAGATGATGATTGACAAGATAGAAGGAGATAGAAGCTTGGGATTTAGAGTCGCTGCATGGTGTAGTTCCACTTGCAGGAGATGAAAAACTATCTACATTGCATTTTGTTTGATAATATGAGGAGGAAATGGTACCAAATACAAAAATATTCCAAGTTATTACCTACTTAAAAAGAAAGAAATATTCAGCAAAACATTTGGTACACATCAAAACAAAATCAACGTGCAGGAGAAAACGAAATATTAGAGAGTTAAGATGCTATTGGTTCAAGGTCTACATAGGCCAGTTAGTATTCCTGTCACATTTGTGCAGCTCTCTAAAAATACAGCGCCACGGCCAGGGTGAAGCAGTTTATAAATGCTTGTATTTCAAATAATTTTTAAATACATTTTGGATTTGAATAACTGTATTTTTGAGTTTTTGGACATGTATTTTAAAGATTATTTAAATATATAAAATAGGTGTATTTAAAAGGAAATATTTAAAATACAGATGAAGGTAACGAGGATAGTTTCTTTTGGTTTGATTCTGCTAATGAATGAACCTCACTGAAACAAAAAAGTCCCTTTCAACTGTTGAATTTGAATTCTCGTCATATTTAAATTATAAATCGATATCATTAAAAATTTTGCCTGTACGTGTCGAGAAGGGACACCGCTTAGAGACGCATGCGTATTTGACACCGCACGGGTTACGTTATCTACTTCGCCGAAGCCAGTCAGGGCGCTCCATAGGACAGGAAATTGCTCTCGTCTTTCCGATCTTCGCAAAGGTTAGTAAGCTGTCTGTTCCTTACCAAGAACACAACTGTCTTCAGAAATTCCCGGCATCTTTCACTTTTAGAATGTAGAATTACACAAGATAGGCGGAGTTTCCTTCGCTAATTTTGTAATTTCGAACTTTGGTGCAAGCTAGATCAGTAAATTTGCTGTTCCTGTTAAACATGCTTGCTACAATGCCAAAGAAATGCATTGCTAAAAGAGTGATTATGGAGAAAATTCACGGTGGACTGGAAACGTATTTTTTGCCTATGTTGTGAAAGGGTGGTAAACCATGTAAAAATATTTCTTACGACATAAAAACACTGCAACTCATACTCATGCAAAAAATGCGAAAAAGTGAGAAAAACTATTCAAACCTTCTTCAACAAGTACAGTCAAAAGATAAAGACAAGACAGAATTTCAACAATGACTTGTGACGTACCACAAACATTCCATGTTCAAAATTTTAATATCCAACATTGAACCAGTTTAATCAACAAAATAATTCCACACGAGTCAACTGTTAGAAAATATTATCTAACTCCGCAAAATGTTTTGACAATCGGAGAAATTCTATTTCTTTTTAGAGAATTGTGTTCATGCTTTATGCAGTACGTATTACATACACATTTTAATATTATTCAACCATAATGCTCATATCCCTACCTATTTTTAATTTTTAAGTGCCTATTTGCCTACCTATTTTCGATCTTTTTAGTGCCTACAAGTCCCACATGTAGCTCTACTTATAACACTAGTTTACGTTCTTCTGCGCCAGTTGAACGACCGTTTTCCTTTGCGGGTTTAATACATTCACCAAGTAGGGTTTTATTTTCTGATGATACGTTTGAAAAACTGGTCGCTTTAAAAGGAAACTCCGCTTATTTGAGTTATACTTATAAGTTTTTGTTCATAAATTTCTGACTGTCAATTAGTTATTTTTTGTAATTGACAATAAATGCAGGGCAATAAAATGCAATGTGGCAATTAAGAAATGATAAAAATATTGTATTTACTGTATTTTGAGTATTTGAAGTACTTTAAATACGTATGTATTTAGCTATTCAAAACCTAATGTATTTTAGTATGTATTTAAATATTATTTACAAGTATTTTGGGAAATATTTAAATACTAAATTTAAAATTTGTTGCTCAATATAAAAAAATAAATAAATAAAAAATAAAATATGTTGCTGAAGCCTGGCCACGGCGCATGCTCAAAAAAGTAGTATCAGGGAATTCTCACGAGAATTATTTCACGCAAGACTCAAACATTACTGAATGTTTTCATAGGTCATGCAAACTTAAATAACTAGGTTTGAAGTAATTATATTAACTGCGTTGGTCCAGCGATGACGTTAGACAAATAAGATGTTGCATTGTCTTCACCACAGAGACTAGCGCTAATACGGGCCGGCAACATGGCATATGTTGCTGTGCATCACCTCGACCCTGTTTTTATAAAATCTTAGATAAAAATAATTAATATCATGAAACAATCTTTGATAATATATTGTTTTAATTCTAGTTTTTTATCAACAAGTTACATTTTCATCTACATGGGACATCAATCACTTACACGCCGGTCGTTTGATATATCCAACTGCGCACCCGCGCAAGGTTTGTGTAAACACCAGGGCAGTTGGGTCTACCACAGCCAGTGCCCCAAGAGGTGATGCCAATCTGTGTTTTCCAAACTATAATAGCGCCGCCAGAATCGCCCTAGAGATGAAAATTGCGATGAGAAATTTCAATATTCATTAGAAACAACTGGAATAAAGCTAAGAAAATTCAGTTAAGTGATTGCAATCACGAATGAACATTTCTTAATTAAGGTCATTAACGAAAATAGGAGTAGGGGAGTGAAACGCGATGCCGTTCAGGCAACAAAAATATTCCAAGAGTCTTTAGGGTCTTACACTTTGATCCAGAATTTTTTTTAAAGGGAACAGTTCTGCGAAACGTGTTTACTAAACGTATCCTCCCAGCATTGTTACGTAAAGAAACTTTTTCTTTGGGTATGCTGTATGTACCCATCCACTAGTTGAAAGTCCCAAGTTTTCGACCTCCTAGACCCAGTGCTAACTCCATGAGGCCCGAAAAAACGGTATTTTTCTGGCATTTTTAGTTTTCGATTTTAAAAAAACTGTTTTTTTTTTAATTTTTTTAACATTTGTGCAACAATAGTACACGTTTGTGATATTCTAATCATATGCGGGTTGCGTGTGATTTTGTTTGTAAATGTCACTCCTATCCTACCCATCCTTCTAGAGATGTCTTACTCCCAGAGTATTCTTTTCCCCATTACAATTGTCCAGTTATACTGCATAGCGAATTGTGTTGAAATGACACTGTTCCCGTGTTGAAGACTTAAGCTAGAATACGATCACACACACAGATACAGCCATCAATTCTTACTTTGTCGTCCTAACAAATGTAAGAAGAGGTCGTATTCTAACCGTGCGCCGAAAAACGGCGAAATTTCTCTTTTTGTCGGACTCTGGTAAAGAAAAAGCGGATAGATACTGTTACTATATATAGGCAGTTACTTCCCCTAACGTGTAATGTAGCCGGAATCCATTTTTTGATTCCGAAAAATTTGATTGTCGGCAAAACAACTGTAGATGTGCCCGACCGCATCAACGCCAATGCCTAAGCCGTTCAGCCGATTTTCTCCAAGATTGATATTCCTCGATCGACCTGAACGCACTCGAGGCTTTGGGAGATTCAAACTGATATTTTGATTTTTCAGGGTACTTTACATAAAGCCTGAAATGTATTTTATAATCTCAAAAACCGCTCCAATTTTTTTTATTTAACTTTGTCCTCGGATAGTGAAGGAAAAAGCGCTTAAGAGAATGGTGTAGATCTCATGTTCATTGAAGTCTGTTTTTTCGAAAATTGCAAAAGTGTAATTTATTTGTGCGATTTATTGGGTACTACTACTACCACTAACTAGTACAACTACTAGTACTACTAGTACAACTACTAGTACTACTAGTACAACTACTAGTACTACTAGTACAACTACTAGTACTACTAGTACAACTACTAGTACTACTAGTACAACTACTAGTACTACTAGTACAACTACTAGTACTACTAGTACAACTACTAGTACTACTAGTACAACTACTAGTACTACTAGTACAACTACTAGTACTACTAGTACAACTACTAGTACTACTAGTCAGACTACTAGTACACTAGCTAACATGACTCTAGTCTACTAGTACACTAGCTACTCTACTGGTGCTGCTACTAGTGCTACTACTACTAGTGCTACTCTCTGGTGCTGCTGCTCAGTCTCTGCTCTGCTGGTGCTCTGCTCGGTCTGCTGCTGCTAGGTGCTCTGCCTGCTGCTGCTGGTGCTGCTGCTGCCTGGTGCTGCTCTGCTGTGCTGCTGCTCGCTGCTGGTGCTGCTGCTACTGGTGCTACTCTGGTCTGGTGCTCTACTGCTGGTGCTCTGCGCTGGTGCTGCTCTGCCTGGTGCTGCTAGGTGCTCTACGCTAGTCTGCTGGTGCTCTCTGCTACTACTGGTACGCTACTAGTGCTACTCTCGGTCTCACTGCTGCTACTGCACTGCGTACTGCTCTGCTGCTGCTGCCTGCTGCTCACTGGTGCTGCACTGCTGCTACGTGCTACTGCTACTGTGCTGCTACTCTGCACTATCTCTCTGCTAGGTACTACTACTACTAAGCTACTACTACTAGTACTACTACTACTACTACTACTACTACTAGTACTACTACTACTAGTACTACTACTACTAGTACTACTACTACTACTTTTTTTTGGCGTAGTCGGCGTTTCCTAACCGAACAAGAGGCCGTGTTGAACCGCCCTTTTACTGCCTTCGGAACAGCCGGTCTGGCATCGCGTCGGAGGCAGTGGGCTGTCTTTAATTTGTGTCTTGCTTTTGTCGTGTCTCCTTACATCCCCCGTCCACTGTGGTGATTAGGGGTTCGGGAGTTTCCTTCTTGTGTCTCTTGTTTCGTATTTGGTGCTGGTATTTGAAAATACAGCTTCAGGGGGGGTTTGTTCCAGTCACTTTGCTATCAGTCATGTACTTCTGGTGTCTCTTTCGTCTTTCTCTTTTCTGCCAATAATGGTAGACAGATATTTGCTGATTTTGCTCCAGTTACTTTTACTTTCAATCATTTTGTTGATAATATTGTCCGCCGTCAGGTTTTCTCCCAGGTGAAGATTTATATTAAATCTATGTTGGTCCCATCTACTGCAGTGGAAAGCTGTGTGTTCTGCTGTGTCCGTTGCCTTGCAGTAACGGCATAGGTCGTCTATTGTTTTGCCAATTCTGAATGTGTAAACTCCAAAATTACCATGCTCTGTCAGAAATTGAGTGGTATGGTAATTTAGGTCTCCATGCTTGCGAGTCACCCAGGGCTTGATCTGCTTGATCAGGCGACGTGTCCACGGGGCTTTAGTCGTGTTGTCCCACTCGTTCTGCCACTTATTATATGATTGTTCCCGGGTCTCTTCTTTTTTCATATCTTCCTCTTTTGCTTGAAATATTGTCTTACGTTCCTGGGCCAAAATGTGCATTGGTATAAGCCCTGCTAGAACCAATGAAGCTTCAGCGGAAACTGTTCTATATGCACATATAATTCGCAATGCCATTTTTCTTTGTGTCATGATTAGTTTTGCCTTATTATATTTAATTTGAGCTGATTCTGCCCAAATAGGTGCACCGTAGAGTAGTATATTGTGCATTACTGAGCTCATGATTTTTCTTTTTCCTTGGCTGGGGCCTCCGATATTTGGCATCAGTCTGCTGAGTGCGCCAATTGTCTTCGTTGCCTTTTCCGTGGTCATATTATGGTGATGTTTAAAGGTTAATCTCTGGTCTATCACAACTCCAAGGTATTTCACTGCTTTGGCCGTTTTTACTACTGCGTCATGAATCTTGAAGAATGCAGGTTTAGGTCTACGTTTTCCAGGCAAAAGTACGGCCTCCGTTTTATGGTGTGCCAGGGTTAGCGAGTTTTGTTTCATCCATGTGTTCACTATATGTAGTGTTGCGTTACCATTGAAAGTGAGTTCTTCCATCGTTTCTGCTGTAACTACGATTGCTAGGTCATCTGCAAACGCGATAAGTGTCGTTCCTTCGGGAGTCAGTTGTCGGAGTACTCCATCGTATATTAGATTCCATAGTGTTGGTCCCAGAACTGAACCCTGTGGTACCCCTGCTGTCATTTCTATTTCCCTGCCCTTACCTACACTTATCACTCTTTGGGACAAGTACGCACCAATGATATTGATAAGGTAGCATGCTATGCCCCTATCCTCCAACTCTCTCATGATCCTAGACCAGGACGCACTATTGAATGCATTTTTTACATCGAGCAGTATTAGTGCGCATAGCAGTCCTTGGTCGTTTGCCTTCTTAGCGATGCTAAGAACATTGTCAATAGCTCCATAGGTTGATCTGTGTTTTCGGAAGCCATACTGTCTGTCGCTTAAGTTTCCTGTTCTGCTGATTTCGTCATTTAGTCTTTTTAGGAGCACATGCTCATACAGCTTGCCGAGAGTATCCAGCAAGCATATAGGCCTGTAGCTCTTCAGTCCGGGTTTGGGTATAAGTAGTACCCTGGCCTTTTTCCAGATGTGTGGGAAAGTGCCTAGCCTCATTAGTGTTTCTAAGGTACGCTTTGTGTACTCCATGTCCACATCGACCAGCATCTTCACTGCTTCCGGCGGTATTCCGTCCGGTCCTGGGACTTTGCCTTCTTTTAGTTTCTTGGCCGCGTGCTGGACCTCACTGTCTGTCAGGGCTGGGATTTCCTCGAAGTCGTTTTTAATGTTCCATACTTTATTAGTGTGGCGTGGGAAGAGATTGTCGATGGTATCCAGTCTTCTTTCAAGAGTCATATGTACTCTAGGCTCGTTTACACGGAGTGTTTTCATGCGATTCTATAGCCATCCCCACACATTTGCTTCAATATCCTAGCATAGTTGAAGCCAACACTTCCGTTTTTCTTGGGCAATCACTTTGACGAGGTTCCTTTTTAGGCTTTTATAGTGGTCTAATCCCAATTCCCCGGAGGAATGTTTCCTTTTTTGCCTTTGGTAGTATCGTCTTGCGGCAAGGACCTCCTTTCTTAGGGCGGAGAGTTCCGGGCCCCACCATGGAGGATCCATTTTGTTGGCTCTTGTAGCGATCTTGGAGTTTCTACATGCTTTCTGTAGCCGTTTCACGCACTCTATTGGTGTATGGTTGCACTTTCCGGATGCACTATCTTGTAGGGCACGTCGGAGTAGCGTCTTGTCAAGTTTTACCGACGGGGGGGAGGTTCTCAGTAAGTCTTTGCCTTGCTGCGCTTTAGATATTCTGAATGATATATATCTATGGTCACTAGCTGTTTCTTCATCTAAGACCTTCCATTCTACGATGCGTTTTGCTAGGTGGTCGGAACAGAGTGATATATCAAGAAACGATGTTTGCGTGCCTCTTACAAATGTGGGTTTTGTTCCTGTATTCATGACGGTTAGGTTGAGTGCTGCTGCCCATTCTGTAACCATTCTCCCCCGAGGGTTTTCGTTTGGAGATCCCCAGTCCGCAGACTTCGCGTTGAAGTCGCCAGCCACTATTATTTCAGTGCCTTTCCCTCTAAGTTCTATTTCGAGTGCATCCAGGAATTGGGAAAATACCTCTATACTTGTGTTTGGCGTGATGTAGCAGCTGCAGATGTACAGCCCATTCACTCTAACCCATACGAAACCTTCGCCATATCCATACTCTGTGATCCTAGTGGAGGGGTCTCTTACTATGATTCCTGAGTCTAAGTTCAGATCGAGGTACCAACCTTTGTTTTTTGCCATAATTTTGTTAGGTTCACTGATGAGGATTAGGTCACATTTTAGTCTGCTTGTCGTTCTGTTAGTAAGTCGTGCGCCAGTCTACATCTATTGACGTTGATTTGTAGGACGTTGATCATGATTGGGTGATCCTTGCCTGTCTGAGGGCTTTGCCAAATGCCGTGCAGGGTCCAGTACCTGCCTTGTGGTCTTCATTGCAAAGAGGACAATGGGCTGGGTTCCTGCATTCTTTGGCTATGTGTCCCTCGTGTCCGCAGTTGTAGCACTTATTCCTTCTGTCTTCGCCGCGGCAGCTAGTTGCAGTGTGTCCATAATTCCAGCACCGATGACACCTCCGGACATCCAATCTTCTGTTAACATAGAGCACCATTCCTACCTTTATCCTGCCTATTTTGCAGAGATGTTCCGCGGTCTTCTCATTTGTTTCAACCGTTGCAGATTGTGTTTCACCGTATGCAGGTCTCACAGATCGGGCAGTTATGTCTTCGTTACGTGCCTCGGCGCGTAGTGTTTCTTGTAGCTCTTCTGCAGTAGTTATTGCATCTAGATGCTTCACGTGTAGTATTGTCCTCCGTTGGCCCAGGATACGAGCGTTTGTCTTTCCAGTTGCTCCGTGATGATATTCTTAACTTCCATTTCTCCTTCTTTCAAAGTAAGGAGCAGTTCACCTGTTCTGGTTTTTCTCACAGAGTTCACTCTCTCTAGAGCTCCTGCTACCTGTAGTTTGTTTTTGATGTCCTTCAGAAGGTCAGCATAGGTCTTCTCTTTGTCTTCAGTAGTGACGACCAAGGCTGTGGAAGGTTCTCTTGGGGTTTTCATTTTGGGCTCAGGTTGACGTTGAGGAGTACATACCTGGATGTCTATTTTTATATCCACAAAGATACACTCCATCAATTTCCGCAGCTCCAGAGAACGTGTGCGTTCGAGTGCGCTACCATTACATTAGTCCTTTTGTGGTTTATTGCAAGTTCTTTGAATAGGACGATTGCATTGTAGAGTCTTTCCCTTGTCTTCTTGTTATTGTCCTTTTCCGGTTGCACTGTAATTAAGTACACCATTCTGGTCTTCGTGTGTTGTTTTCCATCCCCCAGTTTAATCTTAGTACTCTGCTCAATGTACTTAATCTGTCCGGTGCTAGGACCCACCGCATCTACTTCTAGTAGCTCAGGATATTTTTCCAGGAGTTGAGCTTCCAGGTAGGGTTTCCTTTCTTCGTCTTGGCGCTCGTCTGTAAAAATAATAATGTCACCATCCCTTGTCTTTAGGGGATTTCCTGTTGCCATTTTTGTTGTCTGGAAGTAGTCTTCCGACCAGACACAGCTCATCAGCTTCTCAGTGTCATCGAACTTATCGGCTTTTCTTATTCCTTCTCTGAATAACTCACCCTTTGCCTTTTCGTCGGAGTCTTCAGTGGAATTCTTGGCTGTCCGGGATTAGCCGCGTCATGGTCGATGGTGCTGACGTTTCGGCCATCTTGCTGTGGCCTTCTTCAGAGCTGTTCTGCTACCGAGAGGCGTGCGTGTCGCAATATATTGGGCGGGTACGCGAACCGATTGGCCACAGCGGCGACCAATGGGAGAAGGGCAGGCGGCGCGCGATTGGCGGAGAGGGTCCCTCCCCCCACATTATCTGGTCTCCCGTTATCGCTCCCAAAATTTCACGTATTGCCAGTTGTTCCGGTTCTCAAGCATTGCCTCTACTACACTGCCTGGTTCCACTTTCCTCCCTATGCGGCTAGCCAGGTCATGTCTCTCTTTCTCCCAGCGAGGGCAGAAGAAAACGTGTTCTGCTGTGTCTCTATCTTGACAGTATATACAGTTGTCATCTAGTGATTTGCCAATTTTTTTAGCGTACCCCTTGAATTGTCCATGACCTGTCAGTATTTGGGTCAAGAAGTAGTCAAGTTGGCGAAATTTGCTCTTGTACCATTTATCAATATCCGGGATCAATTGCTTAGTCCACTGTGCAACGTGCTCTGTTTTATTCCACCGTTCCTGCCATTTTTGCATGATTCCATTCCTAATAGTTTTTTTGCCGTCATCAGAGTTTCCAAAGTTGCTCTCGTGAATAAGGCGCGTTTCCTCAATCTGGAGGTCAATGGGAATAACTCCTGATAAGATCTGCAATGCTTCTATAGAAATTGTTCTATAACCGCATGTTATCCTTAACAGCATTTTCCGTTGAACCTTTTCTAATGCTTTCCTCTGCTTCTTCCACCTTAAGGCTTTATGCCATACAGGGGCTGCATAAAGGAGGATTGAATTTGCCGCACTGCAGAGAATTTCGCGTTTTACGGTTCTCGGACCACCAATATTAGGCATTAACCTAGCTAACATTCCTACTTTTTTTTCTGTTTTAGCCGTGATTGTCTTGATGTGTTCCCCGTACGTGTTGGTCTTATCCAACATGACGCCGAGGTAGCGAACTGCCTTCGTTGGGTTTATTGTGGAGCCAAAGAGCTGAAACGTTATGTTTTGGTGCTTTCTTGGCCCCTTCAAAATAACCGCTTCTGTTTTTTCCGGTGCTAGATTGAGTTTATTATTCTCCATCCATCTGTTTATTCGTCTCAGAGACTCATTTGTCCTGAGTTGAAGCTCGTAGCTGTCGTCAGCGGTGACCACAAGACCTAGGTCGTCTGCAAAACCAATTAACGATGCTCCTTTCGTTAATTTAACTTTGAGGACCCCATCGTACAGTATGTTCCACAAAAAGGGGCCTAGCACCGATCCCTGGGGAACTCCCGCATGCATCTGAAGGAATTCATTTCCTCCCAGTTTGATACATCTTCCCTGGAAGTATTGCACAACCAGAGACACTAGGTATTGGGAGATGCTACGTCTCTTTAGTTCCTCAACTATTAAGCTCCATGTGGCTGAATTGAACGCATTTCTTACGTCCAGAGTGATAAGGGCCGCCCATCTTTCGCTGGTCTCTTCTTTAATGCTGATGACCCGTTCCACTGCTTGTATTGTGGATTTGCCCTTTATGAAGCCGTACTGGTTTTCTGCTAATCCGCCGGAGTAGTCAAGTACTACTATTGCTACTGCTCCTGCTCCTGCTCTGCTGCTGCTGCTGCTCCTGCTGCTGCTGCTGCTGCTGCTCCTGCTGCTGCTGCTGCCTGCTGCTGCTGCTGCTGCTGCTGCTGCTGCTGCTGCTGCTGCTGCTGCTGCTCCTGCTGCTGCTGCTGCTGCTGCTGCTGATGCTGCTGATGCTGCTGCTGCTGCTGATGCTGCTGATGCTGCTGATGCTGCTGATGCTGCTGATGCTGCTGCTGCTGCTGCTGCTGCTGCTGCTACTACTGCTACTACTACTACTACTACTACTACTAAACAACAACAACAACAATATTCTAAATGCTGCTTATTTCTCTTTACAAATATTCTAGAGATTTTTTCCGTAATGAAATCTCTTTAAAGACATCTTTAAATAAGGTTCTTTTTTTTTCAAAAATTGAATAGATTTTGGTAATTTTGAACGAAATATAGCCTTTTTAAAACAATATTTTTCCCAAAACTGCTCCAAATATTTTCGTTAAATTTTCTCCTCGTCTGTGTCAAAGGACGGTAAAAATATGGTGTTAGTTCCATTTTCGGCGAACTCTAGGAATTTTCAAAGATGTAAAAAGTTAACATTTCGTAAGTGCATAATAATTAAAGATATATTTTTGCCTTAGACAAAGTCTGTTATAAAAAATCAGCTCTTTAAAAACAAAAGATGTAGGAAAATGTATCCTATTTAAAGCTGATTTGAATTATTTTCTACATGACAAAGTCTTGCAGCTCTAAAGCTGAGAGAGAGAGCGGGCGAGAGAGAGAGAGAGCGATCGAGAGAGAGAGACAGAGCGAGCGAGAGAGGGAGCTAGCGAGAGAGAGAGCTAGCGAGAGAGAGAGAGAGCGAGAGCCAGAGCGAGCGAGCGAGCGAGCGAGAGAGAGAGAGAGAGAGAGAGAGAGAGAGAGAGAGAGAGAGAGAGAGAGAACGAAAAAAGAAAATACACGTTTTTCGCTTGCTAGAGTTTGCACAAGGTCTGGGATGTCTAAAACGAGGGGTTTTAACTAGTGGGTACATTCAACATAACCAAAGACAAAGTTTTTATTTTTCCAGGCGACACTGCTTTTTCAGTACCTGCCGGCTGGACTAGTATATATAGCCACCACCGCCGCTGCTGGGTTGTGTTATAAACACAGTCGGAAGTTAAAAATATTAATATTTTTCGTGTCATTTTGAATTGTATATTAGCGCTTCGAATGATGGCTGAAGTGTTGGAAAGTAAATGGAGCTCTATGATAATATTAGTACTTATAATTACCAATATTACAAGTAAGTATGTTTGCAGAACAACTAAGTTGAATCTGTTCTACACCTTCAAAATCGGAACCAGAAATATACAGATAGAAAGATTACTCGATAATGCGTTTGTGTGTTTTGTGAACGCCGTGCAAGAGCCCATCTCGTAAATGACGTTCTAGGGAAAGTGGTATAACAAAAATTATGAAATGACCATATGATCGCCGATGTGGAGGAATCGACCGAAGAAGAAAAATGGATGGAAGAAGAAAAGGAAAGAGAAAAAGAAAAGATATAAATGTTATAATAATTTTGCTTACTACACATGCATCTCGTTCTCCTTTGCGATATCCAGCACAGAACATCGATTCAGTTATCAGTGCGCCATATGCTGCTATGCAGTCACGACGGGAAAGAATTGGCACTCCCACCTTACGGAGATTCGGCGACATTACTACTGGCGATTCCTAGAACGTGAAATATTCACGCAGTATTAAACGTCACATACTACCAGATTTCTGTAGAATCTTTAATAGTGATAAACACAATATCACTTTTTCAATATTTCAACTCACTTTCGCAAACTTTCTTGAAACTAACAAAATCATGTACGCTAACCCATCGTTGACACGTAGGGGAAGGTAACACAGAGAGACACGGTAAACTGTGGTCCAACATTAAAAATCGCGTGTAACATAAGACCATACTCAAACCACTTCCATGTAACGCAGTCAGTATAACTGCACCACTAAATCCAGAATGGCCGTTAGGTTTAAGGTGAAGACGTGTTATCCTACTGCTGGGCTTGTTTGACGTAAAACGTTATTTTGGTTTGGTTATAGGTATAAAACCCAGTTGTTACCTGTGGTTTAAAATGGTTATATTTCTTGTGTTGGATGAATACTTAATAACATATGCAAAGTACACAGCGGAACAACAAGCAAAGGTACACAATGAGACTGTCTCACGATGTTCCGCTATATTTGTAATGACTAATGAATAATGTCACATTAAATTTTCATTAAGAGTTCTGTGCGACAACCATTAATGAAATTATCGTTATTTTAAATGCCACAAAAGTTAAAAGAGCGAAAGATATCCAAATTTATAGAAGAGGACATGATACGTGCAGTAACTTTCGTATTACAAAGTAGATCTCTTAGACGAGTAACAAGACGTTTTGGTCTTTCAAAATCAACCATTCAGCGGTATGATTAAAAAAAGTTTGTAGGCGAAGAAACTGACATGTGTACCACTGTGTACTACCCGCGGCACACTTGTCTGGGTTTTCTAATAATACTTAAATACACTGAATTTGCAAACTGTAGGCAACCTAATATTCTGCAAGGTATCTAAATAAATGCTTTATACTTAAAAGTAAAATCAGCCAACATTTATTAAAATTGAACCTGAAAAAATTCCCAACTTTTTTGTCCCACTGTGTACTATTATCCCTTAATACTAATTTAAGATGAATTTTGCCACAACACGTACAAAATTTGGTGCTTGGTAAGGAAACAGTAAAATGTATTCAAAGAGGAAACGTCGAAGATTTGAATATAAACTCTTAAGACAATTTAAGTACATTTTGTCTAATAAACTCCTTGGATATTCCGAATGGTGAGCAGGAACAGTTGGTAAGCTCTCAAAAGTTGGTTTAAAAAATACTTTCTGTGCAAAACTTTCCATTGCAGAAGCACATAAACACTTCAGAAACATGTAAATTGTTTATTATTTACAAACGAAATTAATATATTGGTTCAGAAATAACTTAACACAGAAATAACTAGAGGTGTCACAGAATGGCACAGACTTTCTCGTACCAAATGTTTCTAACTTCCTTGGTGTGGCTTGGCTTTAAGGTCTCGCAACATTCTCTGACCAGTTGCCATCTATCGTCGCCCAAAGTACATTTTTTGACAATTTCTCAACTTTATGCTTTCCTAGTAGTACAACCGAATTATTACTTCAAGAATATTAAAGAAGAGTAAAAACTTGTCATAAACAGAAGTTTTCATTGGAAATTCGTAGTCGTTTTTGAGAAAATGGCGATTAAGCTTTACTGTAAATGCGAAATTTGAAGCTAATTTTCTCGAAAATCTATTGAGTTTTCGAAAACGTTAATTTGAAGTCGTTTGAAGCACTTCTACTTCTACTACTAATAATACAATTCCAAAAGGCGTTCATTTAGCAGATCCCACATTTAATAAGCCTAGAAATATTGAATTATTAATTGGTGCTGGACGTTTTTGGAAAATAGTAATTGGTCAAATCAGAAATTCTATCAGTGGACAACCAGCTCTACAAAACACACACTTAGGATGGATCATTGGAGGCAAATTTAATGAAAACACGAGAGAATCCTCAACTACATGCTTGAAGGTTTCTAACGAAGAGTTATCGCAAGAAATAGAAAGATTTTGGATTCATGAAACACTTCCAGAAATTGAATGCTTAACAAAAGAAGACAAAAAATGCGAGGAACAATTTTCTAATACTGCTTTTAGAAATGGAACAGGTAGATTTGTTGTTCGCTTACCTATCAGACGCACTTCTCGCGTTACTCTTGGCAATTCGAAAGAAAACGCCCCAAAAAAATTAGAATCATTGTTCAGAAGGCTTTCTAGACAACCAGAGCTTAAAAAAGCTTACATAGATTTCATGGAGTATCAAAGTATTGTAATAATTTGCGATCATTTCGGTAATTTAGTGTTCCAGATAATAAAGACTTTCCAATAAAATGTTAAGATTTATATTCAAAAAGACAGAAGACGGCAGCGCCACGCCAAACATTTTCCCTAAATTAACAGAATGCGCGGAAGAGAGTCAAATTTAACATAAACATTCAATAAACATAATATTTAGAATTGTTAGAAAGAAAATCAGCAAAATCAGGCAAGGAGTCACAAAATTTCGAAAATAATCATAATCGTACATTTCAAATTAAAAAACGTGAACATGGAGATTGTTGCTAGGGTAAAGTTGAGGGCAAATATGTTTTTTAATTAATATTAATAAGGAATCGATCTGGAATTTTAGAGAACAACAGGGCGAAATTTATGAACAATTTCGAAAGTAATCACGATTTTGGGAAACGTCTAGAAAATGAATTAAAATTAAAAGTATAATTGAAATATGTGTGACGCATCGTAGTGACGTCACGACAGTGAACGAACTAAAAACGATGAGATTTAATGAAATAAGACATCGAAAGGAAAAATAGAGATCGCTGTAATTATTGGAGAAACAATAGACAATATTGAGGACCGGTAGCGAGGCAAAAAACGTTATAAACGGGAAATTAAGAAACATTCTGTAATCTTGTTTGTGGCCAGGGCAGCGATCGGCGCTTGTTCAAGAAAAAACTATATAGGATAGGGGACAACAATCTCGAGAGAGGAGAGTAAGTGCAGTGTTGTATGGTTGGTGAAGACGCGAGCTCCGTGTTAGAAAAATGTTTGAAAACATTTTTGTTTATATTTTCAAGTGAACAAAATGATGTAGTGAGCGGATGAAAGGATTTAGAAATAGGAACAATACTTTACTGGCGAACGCAACGCGAAGACGATTTTACGCGATTCAATGTTAAGCAACGGTCGCGGACATTTTGTGTTATAAATTTCATGATACGGAATTCAACATGCTTCGGACAGTAATCGAAAGACGAACAGAACAGTTTCTTTTAGTTCGCGTAACCCAATAGTATTTCTTCACCGCGGGAACTTTAAACGTGGTGGAAACTTCGCGTTTTACCGCAGAACGCTTCGCAGTGTTTGCTCAGCAGTGTGAGTTGACGGAACATATGGTCTTGGAGCTGGTGGAAGCTGGAGCGTGCTATCGTCGTACACGGGGAGTGTACGAATCGGTGGACGGCGCCGCGTGTCAGAGCATTTGTCCGGCACAAAGGGAAGTGATGCATGGATATTTGTTTGTTCGTTTTTCTTTTGATCTTCAAAAGCTGTCGAAGATCAAGTTTAGTTCATTATCATAAGAGAGGGCCAACAATTCTAACGACAGAATGCGCATCCAGAATGAATGAGTGTACATTTTTTTTATAATTTTCAGTGTGAATGGTTATTGTTTATTTGTTGGGTTTTAATTTTTGTTGTCTGTTAGGTGTATTTTTTGTGCCATCAGAGGGCATTTTTTTCAGATGAATTTGATATGTTGATTATTTCAGTACAGAAACTATGTTTTTAGCAGCACTACAAAGATTCACTGCCCCTGAGGTTTGTGTAAAAAAATGTTTTCGGATAATGGAAAAAATTTTGTTGGCGTTTCAAAAGAAATAGGTGTTTCCTGGAGAAACAATATTTTATTGCAGAAAGAATTTTATTGCATCTTTGTCGCTCGACAGCAAATCAAGTGGCTGTTTATGCCTCCACGATCCACTTTGGAGAATTGAGTGAAGCTACTGTGAATATTATGAAAAGACAGCTGTTAACAGAAACGCAAAGTCATTCTTTAACTTTAGAAGGAATGTGTACCATATTCTGTGACACTGATGCTATACTGAATTCACGTCCCTAACACCCTTACCAAATGACCCTAACGACATTCAAGTTTTAACCCCCGCTCATTTCATTATTAGCGACTCACTAGTGCAGACTGTATAATTAAACGTAAGCCTAGAACCTGATAATCGCTATCCCGTTGAAAACACCTCCAAAAGGTCAGGCAAAGACTTTGGCAGCAATGGCAACGAGAATACTTCAAAGATCTCCAGAAAAGAGTAAAATGGCATGATTGGAGTCAACGAATTAATGTTGATTCCCTAGTCCTTCTCATTTAGGACAATGTTCCACCATTACAGTGGCCACGGGGTAGGGTAATAAAAATTCATCCAGGTCCAGACGAAGTTAGAGTTGTTTATTAAAACCACTACTGGAACATTTACCAGAAGTGTAAAAAAGATTTGTCTTTTACAATAGAAGATGAAGACTGCAAGAAAGAATAGTACATATTATGTAACTATTTCATTTGTGTAATTGTTTAATTAAGTTATTATTAGGTTATTGAATTGTTAAAATGTAAAATAATTCGTTGAAAGAATACCTTTCAAGGGGGGTAGAAATGATAATTTATAACATTCTTAGAATGTTTGTATTGCAGGTACAACATTGACAGTTGCTTAGACATTGTTTTGTAGTTACGATTTCACTGGCACAATAAATGACACATATTGCGAATTTCATTCTTCGTATTAACACGTGCATAGTGAAATTTTCGAAATAAAATAATTTTATTTGAGTGAAACGTGTCGAAGCAATAGTACTTGTTGCAATGTGCTGCAGTGCCCGGTGGAAATCAAAGCCATAGCCACGTGCACGGCAGGTGTTTATACTTGACACGGACCCTACACATAAAATTATGTAAGTAATGTTTCAATATAGACTTTTATTTAACTTAGTTTTAATTAATTTACTTGAATTGCTTGTATTTTTATTATATATTCGTATTTTGAATTTTGGAAATTACATTTCCGTGCATCCCCAGTCTGTTGGGGCACCGGCCGCCACTGCCTGATACACAAACAGTATGTAAATCCTGTTCTAATATGTCGTAAATTTTTCTCTCTAATGCGTTATATAGTCAGACTCCCGAAATTGTGGATCTTCAATAAAAATGTTTTTCCTCAAAACATCGGTTCATCCACCCGTCTGTCTACGAACACCATTAGCCCATACGAACGCCCCTACGAACACCATCAAACCATATATAAAATATTTTCAAAATGGATCTGGCTCAACTCGAAGCCTTGCGATTTCGAAAAACATTCATTAACTTTTAGGGAACTTTCCCTGGGACATTTTCAAAATTTTCTCACAAATTACTCCTAATTTTTTCTTTAAATTTTGAAAAGAACAAAGTACAATGCACTAATAAAAGTGGCCTAGATCAATTTTTTCACCGTTAACTCTGAATTTTCGAAAATTACAAAACTTTGAAAAATGTTCGGCTTATTCCTATTACAAAATTGAAGATAGATATTTTTCCTTCAAGTAAATTTTTTTATCCATGTAATATGTGCAAGAGTAATTTTTTTGCATGCAATATGTGCAGTATTAAAAAAATTACAAAAACAAGATTTTATCGAAAACGGCTCCAAATTTTTCCTTTAAACTGTTGTTAGGGATAGTGCTAAATGTACTCTATAAGATGACATAAACGCCATTTGGCTCTATTCTTATGTTTTTTTGAAAAATTACAAAAATGTAATATTTTTTTCATGCCTCTCACGTCGTCAATATGTACATTAGCGGCGATTTGTTCAAATTATTGCATTTATGAGTAAATGTGCTTTAAATATTCTTAGAAATTTCCCGAAAGCTGAAAGGTTTTCTGTGAATATGAGCTTACAATTCCGTTTTCAGAAATTTAAGCCATTTTCTAAAAAATAGCTTCAACATTTTTCTTCAAATGTTTCGCACGCTTAGTGATAATTGCTCTGTTTAAAATGGTATAAATATAATTTTGATGTAATCCTTTTGGTTTTTTGAAAAATTAGACAAATGTATTTTTTCAATATCGCTGAATACACTAATATGTACATTTCCAATCATTTGAATACATTACTGAATTTGTGAGTAGAAGTGATTAAATGAGTTTTAATAAAGGTTTTCGAAAACTCAATAGCTTTCTGTGAAAAGAACTTCAAATTTCTCATTTACAGTAACGTTTAAACATCTATTTCGTAAAAATGGTTCTAAATTTTTGAACGAAAATTTGTACACAGGACGATGTTTTACTTTTTAATATTTTAAAAGTAATATTTCGGTCATCCATTAAGAAACATAAAAATTGAGCAAATGTGAAAAACCATATTTGGGCGGAAATAGATGGCCACTGGCAAGGGGATGGGGCACAACCAAAAAGCTAGCCGGGGCCAAAGAAATTCAAAAACTAACTAGTACGGAAAAGTCTGTACTTCTATAACACCTCCAGTTTTAGTAATGAAATGCATGCATCAAAACAGGTTTCAAATACGGTTTAAAAAGGAGGATATGTTGGACTTTTGAAAAATATGAATATTTTTCCATTCTCATATACATATAAGAATAATATACGTTAACGTTTTGCAATTTAAAAAAATGACAAAAATAAGATTTTCTCACTAATGGCTCCAATTTTTTTCTTTAAAGTTTTGGAATCGATAGTTCTACATGCACTGTATAAGATGAGAACGCCATATTGCTCTATTCTTTTGTTTTTTCAACAAGTACAAAAATGTATTTTTTTACTTGACTCTCACGTCGGTAATGTTTACATTAGAGGCGATTTCTTCACGTTGGTGTATTTACGAGTACGTGTGATTTAAATAATGTCAAATAAAGTTTCTCGGGAACTTGATCGTTTTCTTTGAAAATGATCTCACAATTCCGCATTTTCAAAAACGCTCAAACGTCACTTTCTCAAAAATGCTCTACGTTTCTTCTTCAAACGCTTACAACGGATAATGATACTATTAACAATGACGTAAAGTTCATTTTGGTGTAATTTTTGTTGTTGTTTTTTCACAAATTGCACAAATGTAATATTTTTTAAATATCTCTCACGCCGTTAATATGCAATTTCAATAGATTTGTATAAATTATTGAATTTGTAAGTAAAAGTGTTTCAAATTACTTCAAATGAAGTTTTTTGAACACTCAATACATTACTGTGAAAAAGAGCTTCAAATTTCGCATTTACAGTAATGCTTAATGCGCTTTCCTGAAAGACGGCTCCAAATTTTTCAATGAAAATTGCTATTTAGGACTAGGTTTTAGTCTTCTTTAATATTTTTAAAACAATATTTCTGTTCTACTCTTTGGAAACCGAAAAGTTAAGAAAATATCAAAAAAATGTACTTTGGTCGGCGGTATATGGCAGTTGGCTAGAAGGAAGGGTAAGTCTACAGTACCAGTCCACACTAAGGGAACTAGAAAACTTTACTACGAGAAAGTCCGTGCCATTCAGTAACACCACTAGTTTTCTTAAAAAATTGGATTGTTTATCAAAAACAGATATTTAAATAAGGACATGTACAATTTTTCAAAAACGTGAGTATCTTTGGCGTAAATTGGAAAAGAATTTGAAATTATAAATGCGAATTTCTTGTGCTCCGATCGAGGCTGTGTCATTTTGTACAAGTAAGGTAGAGGCAGTGGGATATGGTGAAATTCCCTTCTCATTATTTAACTTCATATTAATTTAATATTGCAAATCATAGAACATTAGGTTGGAAACCTTATTCCTACATTAAGTTGCCATGTAAATGCATATTACGTAAGCGTTACAAATATTGGGAGGAAGAAAATGATTTCTCGCAACCACTTGCTCGAAGAGCGAAGTAATATGGAGGTGATTTATTTGGAATATATTACTTTAAGTGTTTCATTGAGGGCATAGACACCATTTTAATATCCAATTTAATTAACTTGCTATCGTTTTAATTATAATTATATACTTAAATTACAATTAAAACGATAATTATGATTAAATTTTTTGATATTTGTTGCGTCAACTCACGACGCAACGCGTCTTCTAAGCCCTTGTTGGGTGTTGAACGCTATAGGAGTAATCCTCCATTACTTTATACATATATTCTGGAGTAATCCTCCGTTAGTATGTATTGATGTCCGTCACCTCTCGTCGCAGTCAGTTATCAGTTGTCAAGAGGACCGCCAGGTAGCATCTCCGCGTACGCGCTCCTGCGTCACTTCCCAGCGGCCAGAATTGGGAAGGAATAAGGATACGGGTAGTGTTTAGGACACTTCACAGGGGTTGGACTAGCCCTGGTGAAGCAGCAAAACTCGTTTTGTTGGAACATTGCACATGAGATTCGACGGGAATCGAACCCGGATCTCCTTGGTGAAAGGCGAGCGACTTCGCTCTATTAATCTTTTAATTATTATCTAATTAATTAATATTGAAAATAAATTGTACGAATATTTACTTCGTGTAAGATAATTTGAGATTCGCTTTTCAGCTATCCGATCCCTCTAGTTATGAAGTTGCAATTTAAAATACGGCGTGATGTTCATAGAATGATCTCTCACTGTCAGGAGGTGTTTCTAGAAGACTGTTTCTTGTGAAAGAAGGTATCAACAACCAGAACATCGTGGATGTAAATAGTGGATTTAAATTTTGTATTTCTGATGTTAATATAAGCTTGGAGGCTGTCATTCGAATCTTGAAAAGAAATAATACAACTAATTTTATTAAATATTAAATCTATTATTTAACAGGATAACAGAAGGCCTAATGACGACAGCCGTTGGTTCGCGTTAATATAAACTAATACTTTTATTTGTGGCTGAAATACGCATTGCGCATCGTTGGTTCATTGATGTAGCTGAATGAATACAAAATATGTTAATAATAAATAATGAATACAAAAAGCTGTTTTGGTTTAAAGGTTTGTCGCGGAATATGGCGATTTGGCATTCCGACCCTCGCGACACTCCGCCGCAGGGAAGCAACCCCGTTCGTCACTTGCCGACGTCCGAGGGTATAAAAACGCGAGCGATTCGCAGCACGCCCTTCTTTCTTAACCAGCTGAGATGCCGGAGGCACCTGTCGCGCCACCACCCTCTCTCGGTGGGAAGGCTTCGCGACCTGGATAAGTGACGAAAAAAATGTTGTAAACTCCTTCTCTGCACGAGATGTTGAGTCCTCCCTCTGCCCATCAACTCGCGATATTTAATTCTAAAAATATTATGTATTTTTCGTGCTTCGTTTCATTAAGAATTTTTCAAATGGTAGTTTAAGTATCACACAGAAATTTTCGTTACCACTAACAATATCGTGAGAAAGTACGTGCTGTTTTAGGACTTCTGGTTTCTTAATGAATGTGTTCATCACAAACAGATTTTTAAATAGGTCAAGTTCAATTTTTCGAAAATATGAGTATTTTTTGTGTAATTTGGCGTCAAACGGAGTCGTCGCCCATTCTGGTCGCTCCCGCGTCTATATGGCGGCAAAAAGCATTGCGGATAAAGAGGAATGTTCTCAAATAAGAATTCATCTACGTGAGGCCTGCACAGCATTGTGCACCTTCACTCACCGCAGGAGCCGCGCGCCAGCAAGTCGCGTGCAAATGTCTACACCGCTAGCCGAATTAGTTTGTTACGCTCCGTGAAGTCACGGAGGTTAAAGGAATTCGAGACTCGCGGGTTCCTGGTTGGGTAACCGGCCAGGAACCCTGGAATCTAACGGCGTTGGGCCCTGACCGAAGGGATAAAAGGCACTGACTGACTGCGACGTGACGAGACTTGACGAGTATAGCAATTACTCTGTTACGGAGGATTATTCCAGAGAAAGCGCTCAACACCCAACAAGGGGTCAAGAGGCGCATTGCGTCAGCAACGACGCAACAAATTTAAAAAAAGGCGAAAATCGATAAATGGTGGGGATGAGACTCATTCGAAGAGTGGGGACCACCAATTAGAACGTACAATTCGAACCACAGCACATAAATTGATTACGATGTAATCACAAATTTAGTGTTTTGCTTAACACAAAATTATGACACTGAATTGTTTTTCTTTGATCATGACAGCAATAAACTACTTTTTCATTAACCACATTTAATTGAATAAGAGTTCTTAAAGCTACAAGTTATTATTCTTAAAAAATCATGATTATTTTCTGCTCTAATTCACTCTATGCACCTCGTCGTGATGTCAGGCTTCTCCCCTCCCCGCAAAGCTTCCTACCCCTCATTACTTACACTTTCGGCGCTCTCGCGAGGTGACAGTCGGCTCGCAAGTGTAGAGTGCCTGCAAGAGCGAGCGATGTGCAGGCCTTACCTACATAGATTGGTTATTGACTCGAATTTCGAAAAATGTCACTTACCTGGTTTTTTATTCTAAGCGCATTTCAACTGCTGGTACCTTTCAGGCCACTAATGTCGAATTACCTTTGTCTGTCCCCAGCCAGTAACAACGCCCATAGCGCCCACGGGTAGATCTGATCCTCCGGCAGCAAGTGCCACTGGCTGCACCAACTTCCCAAACTTGAATGGCGGCGTCACATGAATCACACCCACGTCAAAATTTTGAAATCCCATATTGTATTTTGGATGGCGCGTCTTCCAAAAGACTTTGTGTAAGTCACCACCGCTGGTAGCATGATTAGATCCCACTCGTATCCTCATATCATTTTCTTTCCTGTGGGAAATGCTCATTATTGACATGTATAGGTAAAACTCTTTATCATGTGAAAATGTTTCACAGATACGGGAAAATCCGCCCACAAAACAGAAAATTTGTAAGTTTTAAATTATAAAAAAATTATTTTAAAAACAATTTTTAGATCCTCAGGGAGGGTTCTGAAGTACAAAATTTGTACGCACGGGCAATAAATATTATATTGTTTATCAATGCAATGAATGCACGTTCCTACAAACTTCTTTGGCCCCAAGGACAAATAAAAAAATTGAACTTGAACAATAAATAATTTATCACTTCAAGTTCTTCCATTTGATATTTGCGTATTCTACTCCCTCCCCCGAGTAAACGTTGCTGTCGATACATGTACTTCTAAACAGAACTAGTATGTGCATTATTTTGGCTCTATAAATACAGCTCTAAACGTCGAAACCCTTGTAGAATATATTTCCCAATTATAATTACACAAAGGTTTGGGGAAAATTTAAAAAGTGATTAATGTATTTTATAATTTCAGTTTTACCGTGGAAGTAATAAAGCTGGTGGATTTTCTTCTTTAATTCATGTTCATTTTTGATTGATTAGTGATTCCGTGCACGTCAACTGTTAAGGTCATTTCGTCCGTAAGTGTAGTGCATGACTTTCCCTCGGAAGAGGGCGATGATCTTCCCACGCTGGATGGTTATAGATTAGGGGCCCACCTTCCAGTCTGCTAGTGGGATTTTTCCCATCATCCGGGACAACCATTTCATGGCATTTCGCCTTATTTGTGCCTTTTTGTTCCTTATTTGTGGCTTTTTCTGCCTTTTTTGTTATTATTTTCTCTTTTCCCCTCCTGACCACAATCCCTATCAAGTTGGAAACATACTTGCTATCCTGGATAACATGTAGGCATGGTCGTGTATTTCTGTGGGCGCGGAGACTCCAGTGTCAGGTGGTGTTAAAAATCTCAAAGAGAAAGGAAGATGATACCAGTGAAGATTTTTTATAATTTTCATTGATGCTAATGTATTTTGTATATTTTTTTGTATGAACTTGGATTCCTTAAGAGGCCAGAGCTGTCTGTACATGATTATACTCTTCTCTGTTCCTTCTTGTTCTTCCTTCCCTTCCGGAGACACCAGTGCGAAGAATGAATTTCCGTTTTCACTGCTACCATTTGAAGATTCAAAAGGGAGTCCACAATTGCAGTTCCTACAGACAGGGTCGTGAGAAAAATAAATTCGTAGTCAACCGGATTGTCAAATGCGGGAGGTTACAAAGAAAATGTAGTTTCCTTCCACGTTAGTGCTAATGTAAATTTTAGTTACAATAAAAATGTTAATCATTTAATTATTATTTTTACACTAATTACTTTTAAATGACTTTTTTAATAAGTCTGTGTTCTGCTCCCTACTTTAGCTAGAAAAATGCCTTTTTTCCATGCATATTTAAGTAAAAATAAAACCCTTTTTGTCTGCATATTTTAGGTTAATAAATGCCTGAACTTCCTGGATTTACTCATGCGCATTGTCAAATGTAATGAATAATGAAAACTTCCCTAGTTAGTTCTAGTCAAATGTAGAGTGATGTTCTTAGGTCAATAGTAGAGAATGTGCCATGGAAAACCGTCTCTCAAATATTTTTACTTTCTCATGGAGAGAAACTTACGTAATGCAGGACGAAAAAACGGCGAATTTTTGGCAGAAAAAATCTTCTTACCAGAAGCGAAGCGCGAGGTTAATTTTTGGATAAGCTGAGTCAGGAATATATTGTAAACATACAAACATAATTTTTGAAATATCGAATTTTACGAAGCAAGAGATCAGAAGACTTTAAATAATAATAATAATAATAAAATAATAATAATAATAATAATAATAATAATAATTCAATCATGCAAAAATACCGAAATGAAGAATAAGCCTGCTATAGAATGGAAAAAAGTAAATGAAACTGTTTATTTACATGATAAATACTCTTGTTGATTCCACGAGATTGGGGGTTTGGGTCCATCTAAATTGTTTTCAGTATTTTTATAAATAAGTTCTAAACACCTGGATTTCATTTCAGAAAAAATGTCTATCCCTCTTTCTTTAAAAATAGCATCTTGCGAACACTTACGAGAAAGTTTCTTTTCAATTGAAATTGTAGCCAAGTAGGAGAGTCTGTTATTTGATATAGAATTACGTAAAAATGTTTTCTTTTCAGAGTGCTCATTGATCGTTCTGTAGTAGCTGATGACATTGGAATGTTGAGAATCAGTTGCAACAACTTTTCCGTCTATTCATACACAGATTGGAGATCGTCACGAGCAATGAAAGCTAATAATTCAGTGCAAGGTTTGGCTTTGTCTTCTGAACTGTATATATTGACAAGTTCGTTGGTAGTGCTACGAAGTTAAAAACTGAAGAATATGCATTCTTAAATTTTTAAATTCACAATCAGGAAATTTTTTTTTGAACTGAGCAAATTTTCAGTAGTTCAAAAGTTCAACAAATGAAAGTTCATCAAATTTGGAGAATCGTTCATCTAACTGTACTATGATGGAATAAAATATTATGAAAGCACAGTTTATGATTCTCAACTAATTGATTTTTCAAGTCTGCTACATGATTCATAGATTCAGGATCCCAATCATTAGACTCAGTGATGTGTCTTACCGCATTCCTTAGTTCTTGGTAATGATGTTGAATCGTAAACACAGCACGAGATTTTTAGTTCCATCGTGTTTGCAGTGGATGAGGTAATTGAAATCCTGTTGACGAAGTACTTCTGAACTACGTGTAGATCTACCGAAGAATGAATGAAATGCCGTAAGGTAGCAGATGACAAATTTTACCTCCTTAATGGTTTTTGCACTATGTAAAAGAATCAGGTTCAGTTGATGTGCATAACAGTACAAAAATCGCATTCAGGTATTTGCGACCAACGATGGCTTGCACCTCCGTGACGACCCGCCATAGCAGATGCTCTATCATATGTTCGGCAAATTAACTTTTCTCCCAAATTGCACTCGTCCATGACGGAAATTACTATCTTCGTTATTCCCTCGGCACTTTTATCGCTCGACACATCTCAGAAACCCATAAAACGTTCTTCAATGTTTCTGCGATAAATATAGCTAACAATAACACTGACTTGTGCTTTCACAGAAAAGTCAGTAGTTTCATCCGCCTGTATTGACACAAATCTTACATAATTTATTTTTTCCCAGTCTTCTCATTTATAAAGCGTCACAGATTCGATTAAATTATTTTGAATATCAGAAGAAATTCTAGAAGTTTTCTGTGTTTTTCAGTTTGAATACGAACATTTTCTGAAATTCAATAATCAATTCTGTATCTCAAGCATATGAAAAGCCTCGGCATTTTGAATACGCAATTTTCTAATGGCATATTTTTAGGCTTTAAGTTCAAAACGTTTTAATGTCTGACCTTCTTTTTACTAAGCATTACCCACCGAACATTAGGCAGTAAGTTAGTTACATTAGGCAGCATAATATATGTCTGTTTTATTTTATTTCCTGGCAACCATCATATTTGCAGTTTTTCTTGAAAAGTCCTTGTATATTTCCCATCCTTTTGTGAATAGTTAATTTTCGTCCTTTTTTTCTTTCAATTGCAGTTTTTGTTCAAAAAGACACCTCAACTGAATTACTGAACAAAAAGTTTAGTGAATCGAATGCGTCACCATCTATACTCAGAGAATCTCCTATTTGGCAAGTTCTAATCACACAAACGTACACTATTCCACTTATTTCAATTATAAAATCAAACAATAAAACAAAACTACCACATTGTACAGTGTTGTACTGTTATTGTTCGAACGACACTTCACTTGTAACATATACCCCAACACGATTATCAAGCGGCTTACAAAATGATTCTGTTTGATCTTTCTACAGCAGAATACAACTAGGCGGTTCACACCCTCGCCGCGATGCCAATCTAGAAATGCTTAAAATCAACTTTTTCTAAATGATCATGTTTTATTCAAATTGGCCTCAAAGTTAAATAATGTGGGAGAAAAAAGTGAACATTCTCAATATTGTACTTAATGAAATAAGGACAGAGGAATTCAAATCCTGAAATTCTAACTAAAAAACTAAATTAATGTTTTACTCGCAATGTTTGTAGCGATGTTTGAAGTTGCTCAATGCCCTCTAGCGGGCATTGCCGGAAGTTCCGCACAAGCTTGTGAAGAGAACGCCTATTAGCAAGAGTTACAATTACTTATATAGTAGTAAGGCCAGCCTATCTTTGCGGGGGACGTTGCGCGAGCCTTCTCAATGCGCATGCGCGTTCACTTCCCTGCGCCCCGTCTCTGGCCAATACTTAGGTTTCTGTAACTAAGCGGGTGACAGTTCATCAGCTGTTACGGCTTTGTCCAATCGGGAGCTTAAACGTCACCACAGTGACGTCACCGTAATGAGGTTTTGCTCTCGATTGGATGATACCCTAACAGATGATGAACTGACATCCGTCAGGCAAGAAATAAAAAGTATAGTGACTTCCTGCGTTAGGCGGACGAGACTCAGCCTCACCTGCCCGACCTCGCTCAGTCCTCGCCCGCCTCTCCAGGTAGCGAAAAGACACATCGCATGGAATATGCATAAGAACACAAAAAATAACTTGGCATGCATATGTACGGTACTAATTGGCTAAAAAGCGACATTATGAATGAACAATTTTCTTTTTTAGTGAAGAGATATTTCTCGCCTTCTTCGAAAATTTTTTGGAATAGCTCAGCTTTCTCTGCCTACGCTGGCGCTTCGTCACTGCTTCTTACAAGGGCCCTGGGACCGAAAAAAATTCAGTTGCTAAGTTTAGAGAAAAAATCGTCTATCTCGTGGTGTAGCCATAAGAAATTGTTTTGTGAGTCTGATACTGAAAAATCAATTGACGCAAACGTCCGTCTGTCGTGAAAACGCTACCGTTTAGCCGATTTTCTCCAAAATTAATATTCCCCGACCGATTACCGATGTTGCGGCTCCTAGAATTTGATACCGATATTTTATTTTTGGAGATACTTTACATGAAGCCCATCGGATATTTTCCAAATAAAAAAATGGCTCGATCGTTTTTATTATATTTTGTTGTTGGAAGTGTGAAGGACATTTAAGGGAATGCTGCTGGTCTTATTTTCGTTGAAAACTGATTTTTCGAAAATTGCAAAAATTCAAAATTTTTCACCGTCTTCCTACAACTGCAATTATGAAGATAAACATTTTTCTTCATGGAATATGTTATATAAAATCAGATCTTTAATTAAAATCATGTTGAATTTTTTGAAAATATGAGTATGTTTTGTGTAATTTGGCGACAAACAAAGTTGCCCGCCCTAAATTTATTGAACTTCGTGAACGTAAAATGAATGGTGAGGCTGAGCTACGTAAGTTAGAATTTGTATGTTATTTCATACTTCATTTTTTTTATTATATACTCAATTTCAATTTTATTAGTAATTTGTTGAGAGGATTAACCATTACAAACTCCGAGTATATTCACGGCGCAAATAACTTCTTATAAATAGCTTACAAATAACTTCCGATAAAAAAAAAAACAAATAATACAGTAACACAATAACAAAATAATTCAATAACACAAGATACAAAACATACGAAGACAACATTGAGACAACGTAACGAACAAATGTATACAAAAAAAGCTTGTATCAAGTGAGGCTTGACGCGTTACAAATATAATAGGTCATTCTTAGAGCTTGTGAATTTACTTGAACTATTCGTTTATAATGATTGCCCATAATTTCAGAATTGATGAAATAAAGTATTACCGAGTTTTAGATCTTTCAGAGTTTAAATGAACAGAACAGTTAAGAAATGGTAGTGAATCATTGTGTTACTGTCCACTAAGCTCTTTATAGATTGGGCACTCACAAAAAATATGATTAAGAATTTCTGCAGTATTCATATTACATATCGAACAGATTGAATTTGAGTTCTTTTTTTTTGCCACATATTTCTACTGTTGATGTGGATCTCTTTGTCACTGGACATCCTGATTTGAGCGACTACTCTTCTATCGACTATGGAAGGGGGGAGGGAGCCAAAGTTAGATGCTTCTCTGTTTCTGTAGATTCCTAGTCGCTAATAATAGATCGCTAATTTCTCGATATATTGTACAGTATGATGAATTTACGATTCTACATGTATCGCTCATAAAGATTTCACCTACAATTGTTGCAACAATCGAGGGAATACTATCTCTGATTACAATGACATTTTGTTGCGTAATTAAGTAATGAATCCTTCATCAATTGAACCCAATGCCTATTTCCTTTGGCCATGGCATTGGGAGCTGCATAGTTGCATAACCCATTGTTATGTTTTAACATATTGTGAATTTGATGCCTCAATACGTGTACTGCTTGACCATTTCTATAATTTCACCTCTATACTTAACTGGTATATCTGACTTCATTCTTCCTGACTTTTTGAATTTCATTATTTTTTTTATTTTTTAGATTAACTTCGAGGGATTTCTTCTGACAATACTTGGATAGCGTGTCTATCTTGTGCTGAAGATCCATCACATCGGTTGCCAGGATGATCCAATCAGTAAAAAGAAGAATGTCATGTTTAATTCTATGTAAGTGAAACCTTCACCCACGAAGAAACTGGTAATGTCACGAAGGAAAAGAGCAAATAGTGTAGGGTTCAACGAATCCCCTTGTAGTGCGCTTTGTGTTAACTTCTATCGAATCGGTCGTAGAATGGATGTTGATTCTTACTTTCATTGATGCTCTTCCATAAAGATTCCGAAGACTCTTTTTATAATATTGCAGCTTTCCCCGGATTCATACAGTGATTCCGTAGAATATTGTGGATCATGGAGTCGAAAGCTCTTCTGAAATCTATAAACGCTGCATACAGTTTTCCTTTAGGTTTAACTAGTTCTAGTCCTATTTTCCCTTATAACTCAAACAAGTTATATTCACAAGACCTGCCCGGTCGGAAGCCGGATTGGCATTCAGGCAAAATGTTGAAATTCTCACTCCACATTATCAATCGTTTCGCAGAGATGTTAATATTTCAGTTATCAAGTTAACGCTTCCGGTAATTGAGTGGTCTGCTTCGTTTCCCTTCTTGTGGATCAAAATAACGTTCGACTCACACTAGCTCTATGAAACATTTCCAGTCTTAAGAACCATGTTAAAGAGTTAAAGTAATTGTTTAAACCAGTTTCGAGAAAGTCTCTTGTAGAATAAATTGTGTATTCCGTCGGGTTTCGGAGCTTTGTTGTTCTTTAGTTTTCGAATGCTTATCATTAATTTTTCAGGAGCAATCTCTCTGTCTAGAATCGGATGTCTACAGTCTATATAGTTATTCTAGTTACTTGATGTGAGTAGATCTTTTCAAAGAAATCTTGTTACTTTTTTTTGAGATTGTACAAATCTTACTTTTTTGCCATCTTAACTTATGACAGTTTTCCAGAAGTTAACCTATTTTTAGATTTAAAAGATTCGCTTTTTGAGTAATTTGGTACTTTTTTTGTTTTTATTTCGTTAATTAACGTAGTTCTTCTTCGATCCAATGTAATCATTTCTTCGTTCCAAGTTTCTAGTTCTACACCATTTCCTAAATATATTTCTCGTTTCTTTGCGTAAAATTTGACATTCTTTGTCATACCGTGGGTTGTCTCTAGTTCTGTCTCGTTCTTTAATATGCGATGCAATTTCTAAGGTCCTCGGCGTTTGTTTTACTGTGTTAACGATTTCACGGTTCTGTGCACCTTGATCAATAGTGTCCAAGTAGGGTGTTGGTGTCTCTAGTAAATTCTTCTCCTCTTTCTCAAGGCAAGTTGGTATTAATTTCGAAAACTTCTTGATTTTTGCAATTACATCCCTGTAAAATATGCATAATCCACCCTTTGCCTTGTCTTTGACAGCAAGACTTTCAATGAGTTTAAAATCTGGAAGTGTGGAACATTAGCTAGAGGCGAGTAGTGCCAAGTTTCGTTGACACAAAATATTACACAATTTTTCAAATAGTCGTCATAGTCCGAACTAGTCAAATTGGGTACATTTTTAAAGCCACGTGAATTCCAGAAAACTATATCATAAAGACACATAACTATATTTAGTGGTTGCAAAAGGAGGATTTCCTGTAGTTACTCTGAGAGGGCTTTTCTGTGTGGCGCGAGAATTGAGCTGAATCATCTGACTCATTTCCTGCTTTGAAATTTTTCAATTCATCAGCTTCTTCGTTCCATTTGTAGATTACGCAATCTACAGTAATCTTGTAGCAGACTGTAACTGACTTAACATTTTTACTTTCTTCATTGGCAACTTCTAAAATCTCTCTTTAAATTTCTCTTTCCTTAACTGTGTGACCTTGGCTTATATATAATTGACTACCTTTGAGCTTTTTTTTCATTATCTTATGTTTTTTCCCATGTTTTCAAGTTTGACAATGCACAAAGTTGTGCCTCTTTTTTTTCTTTTATAGAGATGACTTCTACCATAGACTAAAGATGTAATTCTCTACTCAATACTTCTACAACTCTTGAAGTCACATGCAATTTTTCTTCAAAGAAATTTAACACTTTTTATTTTACATAATTTTTGGAGATTTGAAGTCCCTGATAATTTTTTTTTTTTCGTTTCTCTTTTCTCCCGTTTCTTTCCTTTACTTTCTAAACTTTTTATCTTGTCAAACAACAACTTTTTTCTTTATTCCAAGATTCTTCTTTCACCTCAATATCTGGTTGAACAATTTCTTCACTAATCGCTTCAAATATTGTTTAAATTCTTGGAATTCATTTGTGAGAGACATTAGTTCTTCGTGAATTTTTACTAGCAACCTGGATGAGTCGGCTGAATCATGAATGTTCCCTGAAGATTTAATTGATGTTTGTTTGGAACTTGGAGGTTAAATTTTGTTATGCAAAAACACATAATCGTAAATTAGAAGTTATTCAAAATAAGTTTTTACGACAAATATTAAAAGCTCCCTGGTTTATTCGTAATGACCAAATTTTAAATGAACTAGCAAAAGATTCAATAAGAACGTACTATATTTCAAAAATAACAAATCATTTTTATTCCTCTCTTCCATCTTATCCAGCAGCTAATGAATTTAAAGTAGGCAAATCATGTAATAATTTTTCCCGCATTAAGACTCAATATTCAAAGACCTCTTTCAACCTCCTTAAATAGCAGTATGAAATTCATACTAAAAGAAAATATTAATTGTAAATAAGTAATTATGTAGGACTCTTCCTAGGTAACCTTAGGAATTATAATCAATGTCAATTGTTATAGTTTATTGAAATGAGAAAATATTGAAATTGTACACATCCTTTAAGTAGAGTTCTAATAAGACAGGTATACGCAGACGCCATTGTTGGTCATTGCTTGCCGACAAGCGTATGCAAATGTAGAGGAAAACGTCGCGTCTCGCTACTTTTCCAAACAAAAAATACTCTGACGCAATTTCGGTCACTGTGAGCAGTTTCTTGAGAAGTGTGTAAACGTCGTTGGTAAGTACAGTGCCCTGAATTCTCCACTTGTAAATAGAAACTGATATTTTAAAACGTTTGTAAGTTGGACTAAGGTTATGTTTCACATTTGTATTCACAATGTAAAATTAAATTTAAAAGTTTCCCAACACGGTTGTTTTAAGCCATCAAGGTTTGCCTGAACAGTATGTTTTTATATTAAAAATAAAATCGCTCTCAGGTTAGTTAGCACGAGAAAGATCGCAGCAATTTGAGCACACATGTTTTTGAATGGCTCTAGTGCTACCCGCGATGTATAAAGTCGCATTTATCTCCATATTATACTTCAAATTCTCACTTAGTTCACTAAGGGAAAATGTAGTTACACTAAGACCCTGTCTTTTTAGAACTCTAGTATATCTATATTCTCTATTTACAAATGTAAAACATAACCTTCGTCCAACTTACCAACGTTTTAAAATATCAGTTTCTATTTACAAGTGGAGAATTCAGGGCATGTACTTACCGAAGACGTTTACACACTTCTCAAGAAACTGCTCACAGTGACCGAAATTGCGTCAGAGTATTTTTTGTTTGGAAAATAACGAAAAGTAGCGAGACGCGACGTTTTCCTCTACATTTACATACGCTTGTCGGCAAGCAATGACCAAGAATGGCGTCTGCGTATACTCCTCCCTATAGAGCCTTACTTTAAGGACATTTGTACGTCGAACAAATAGAATAAATAATATTTTTTTAAAAATTATTTTGCGATACAGGCGCCAACTTTTAGTCGATCGTTGAAATCCTAGTTAAACGTTAGAATCTGCCGGAGCTCAAAATATGACAAAAATAGAGTTCAATACATACGGCGGGTACATCTTACCAAACTGAATTTTGTAATCTTCCGGTCACTGTCTCTCCTTATATATTATACTTGTGCGTATATCTGTTACGTGAAACGACTACTTTGTGATCCGGCTTATCTAAACTGCTTTTTGAAATTTTGTCAAAACTGGCCCTATTGAATATTGGCTTCAACCAAACTTTGTAAACTGGAATAAAAAAGTCGAAAATTATGATCGAAATATTATCATCTACCAACATTTCACACAGTCAGATAGAACTGTCTATATCAAATATTAAGCATGGTTAATAATTAGTTGAATAAATAATGTTAATTAAGTAAATAGTATAAATGTGATTTGAAAACAAAATACTATAATACAATGAACAAATCATAAATGATAAAAATTAATAGTATTTCTACTGAATGTCCTAATTATGCTTGGACCTGGATATCAGCAATGTCAGCTAACTGGACACGAGTTGGCAACTCCGCAATTCCGAGAAATCCACCGCTGCTACTACAATGTCTCCGATACAAGGGGCTGTCTTTATTTCCTTTTTCAATGTCCACATTTATTAACAACAGATGAGAAATGATCGTGTTTTATTCATCCTATATGTATTTTATGCAATGCCAATAACCCATAAAGGGCCGTCTGCATCTCCCAAGTCGCATGCGTTACCACGAACGCACTCAATACCCCAATATTGTTACATTCAACCAAGAGCACACTCAATACTCCACTCACACTAACACAGGGTTACCAACCTCATTTTATAATATTTATATTTTTCATTTTAAATTGCGCCCTTTAATTGGGTTAAATGTGAAAACGAATAGCTGATTTCGCATTGCTTACTAAGACGGAATGGAAAGTAATGCATATAAAAAACGGTAATTTTGATAAAATTAAAATATGATTATAAAGTTATGAGATAAGTTGTTGCGAAACGCAGTCAGGTATGTTTAGATTATAGTTTTATATACAAGGTGGGGTAGAATGAATTCCCTGATTTGAAGGATGAATTGTGAAAGAACACATAAAGATTTATTTATTTATTTTACGTCAAAAAAACAGTTAAAAACTGCGTATGACGTGCTACGGGGAAAAGTGAATTGTGTGCACATTTTCAAAATTCTGTGATCCCTACACTAAGTCATATACTACTTAAATTTTGAATTTTGAAAGGGAGAAAAAAAAAACTTCCATGTATTAAAATCTATTTTCAAAAATAAATAAGCAATAAATTTTGAATTTTGAAAGGGAGAAAAAAAACAAAAACTCCCATGTAGTAAAATCTATTTTCAAAATTAAAGAAGCAATAAATTTTGAATTTTGAAAGGGAGAAAAAAACAACAAAAAAACTCCCATGTAATAAAATCTATTTTCAAGGATAAATAAGCAATACAATTTGGCTCTTATTACTTCCTGCCGCGACAACATGGAAACGATAATTTGAATAATTGTATTTCCCACTGAATTCTAGAAGACGTGCACAGGAAATGAAGTTACATTTATGTCCAGAAGCAAAACAAGGGGCCATCTCAGTATTTGCTCAATGGATCAGGGAAACTGGACGAAAAACCTGATCGAGATGGGGGTCATTGACCCGGAAGCTGTAGTACAATAGTTGTTACAGGTTGTTTATACTCATTTACACAGTTCAAATGGTAAATAAAGCATTATGGATCAAGATAATCTCAAAACGTTGTTATTTCCCAAAACTACATTGAATGCCATTTTATTCTCATTTGGTTGTGAAAATTAGTTCATTCAGGTGACGATCTTGGCAAGCGATGCACATGTTGAGTCGTTCAAAAAAGTTTCCGAAAACTCTTCTCAGCATATCTTCTGATATTCCAGCGACGACATCTGTAATTGCCTCCTTAAGGGCTTCCAAGGTCCTTGGTGGAACTTTGTAAACCTCAGCTTTGAGATAACTCCAAAGAAAAAAATCGCATGGGCTCCAATCCGGGGAGCGAAGGGGCCATGGAACATCGCCACGTAAGGAGATCAACGGTCGAGAAACAGTCTTTGCAGGATTTGCCGTGAACGAAGGGCGGTATGAGCCGTAGCACCGTCCTGTTGAAACCAAAAGGCTTGTGTGTCATATTGCCGGCTATACTCTTCCAATTTAGGTTGAAAAAGTTCTCTAGCATGTCGCAATAACGCTCAGAGGTAACAGTTAGATCTTGAGATTCAAAAAAGGAAGGCCCAATTATGCCTATGGAGGACACGGCGCACCAAACTGTCACTTTGGGGCTATGAAAAGGTCTTTGGTGGAGTTCACGAGGATTTTCAGTCGCCCAGTAACGAACATTTTGCTTATTTACTGTGCCGGAGAGGTGAAAATGCGCTTCATCGCTGGACCACAGAATAGCGTCAGGTTGCATAGAGGTTAAAATTGCATTACAAGCATCTGTACGTTTCACCCAGTCTTGTGGACTCAATTCTTGAAGACCATCATTTTGTAGGGGTGTAAATGAAGGTCAGTGTGTAAAATTCGCCTTACCGTTCTGGACGATATTCTAAGGGCAGCAGCATGTTTCCGCGCAGAGCGCGATGGAGACTGTTCAATGGACGCTCTCACTGCCACGATGCTTTCAGTTGTCCTCACACTTTTAGTTCGCCAGCTGGTTTTCTAGGAAGTGCAGATCCTGTCGCCCGTACATTATTAATCCATTTCCTAATGGTTTGAGCATCAGGAACCTTATAATGACGAGCCAAAACAAACCGCCTGCGAAAAGCCGTGTCGCCACCACACTATCATTGTTTTTAAAGAACGTTTCAACGACAAAGCCTCTATGCTCACCAGACCACTGCATGGCGACTACTGAAATGAAAATGGCATCGTTTCCCCGACCTAACGCCACTATCCCCACTCCGCTAACCCACCTGCGCGCTCTACAATGAGTGTTTGAAACTATAGAGTCCATTCTGCCCCACCTGTATTTATTTCAATGTAATGTTCATTATTTATAACTTTCTTAGTACTTAGTTTTCACTTTCTTAATATTTAATATTTTTAGTCAAAAAAAGACATTCTATGCGATGTATGGGGGAGAAGATAATCTGCGCAAGTTTTCTTGAGTTTCCGAATCCCTTCCCAACATTTTAACTATAAATACTTGAAAGATGAAAAACGTTCAAAGAGTATTTTTAATAATAATAATAATAAAATAATATAATAATAACAATAATATGTAAAAAACGAGAGATTATCATCATTTGAAAACCTAAGTCATTTTCGTTCCCGAGTAATAGAAAACTTTTTTGCAACGGTATACTTTTTGAAACTTCTGAAATCGTACTATTTATTGTTTCTTTTTTTGCAAAGAACATTCGCGTCATCGGCAGACAGAAGTGTTCTTCCAATTTTAATAACGAGGGTATATCGTTTATCAATAACAGAAAGAGGATAGGACCTAAGATCGAACCTTCCCATGCTCAAATGGCGAAGAATTGGGAAGATAAGTAAATAATGTCTTTTTGTGCCAGTATGATATTTCCACTCTTTGAGAGAGATGTTTAAGGTACGAGGTTATCCAATCTAGGGCAATACCACGAATAATTACATAACACCTTCTGAACCGCTTTGGCGGTAGGGAGGTGATTGTGAAACACTCACAGACAAGAAAGCTCCAAAGAGCATTTCTGTCAAACTTCCTAGATATTTTCTGCAATACTACGTAATTTTCTATTTACAACGCTTGTGTAAAAGTTAAATATTGCTGACAGTTAATTTGCATCAGCCCGTGTTCCTAAATGAAATAATTATTTTGTTTATACATACCAACCGAGGCAATGACCAGCTATGAGGACGAAATTCTCACTTATAATAGAACCGCCACAAATATTGTATCCATTAACAAGCAGTGCAACCTGGAAAATCATTTGTTTAAAAAAGAGGAAGAATTATATTCATCAAATTTAAATGTTCTTCTAATTTATTTACCTGATAAGGATAGTCTGCAATATCCACTTCTTCTCCACCCACAATTCGTTTGTTGATGTAAGGAGAGTAGCCTAGGTAAGAGGCCGAAGGACAGAACATGTAATATGACATTAATTCAGTTTTTGCTAACTGTACTGTATGGAGGAATTTAGTAGTACAAATAATGTTATGTATTGCTACAATGAAAGCGCCTCTTTTCGACAGAGAAACCCATTTTCTCTGCTCCTAATACCGCAAAACTGAGGTTTGTTTGCTCCTGTAGGTAGTAAATTACTTTCTCTAATATGTATTGCAGTCAGAATCCACATATTTTGTGGTTCCTTGATATCAAAATTTGTTTTTTTCAAAACGTACCTCGACAACACTGATCTAAAATAAATAAACTTTTTCACAGAATTAAAGTAACAGATTCTAAAAGTATTTTACATTATCGTATACGTACGGAGTAATATACGAAGTACAGAGAAAGTTATGAAATGCTGCGCGAAAAACACTGATTTTCGATGAAAAAAATTCATTGCTGGGCTCTCATAACGAAAACGTGCATAATACCAATTGCTAAATTAAAAGAAAAAAATGTCTAACATGTGGCGTAGCTAGAATCCCTAATTTGTGGGTCCTTGATGCCGAAAAAACAGTTGGAAGCAAATCGTCCGACCGTCCCTTTATCTCCGTCCGTAGGATTTTTCCAAAATTGAAGAAACCACTGTCCATCCAACTCTAGTTGAAGCGTTGAAATTTTGAAAAACATTCTTTAAAGTTTGAGCTATTTTACATGAAACCTCCAGGACATTTTCAAACTTTTCTCAAAAACGGCTCCACATTTTTTCGTTAAATTTCTTGCGAGAAAAGAGAAAAAACACTTATAAAGCTGGCATATATCCGATATCCACAATTACTCTAAATTTTCGAAATTTGCCAAAGTTTGAATTTTTTTCGGTGTTTTCTCACAACTACAAAATTGAAGATAGAGATTTTTCCTTCAAATGAAATTTGTTGCTCATAAATATTTCTTTCATTAAGGTAAAATACATTCTCTAGAAAATTTTAGCAGTTATCTCGAAATATAGCGTGCAAAACTAGCAATTTTAAAAAATTACAAAAACAAGATTTTCTGAAAAAAATTCTAATTTTTTTATATTTGTAGTAAGTGTAGATCCAAACGAACCCCATACGATGATATAAACGCGATATTGCTCTATTCTTTTGTTTTTTCAAAAAATTAAAAAAAAATTGACTTCTCTCACGTCGGTAATATTTACATTAGATGCGATTTTTTTGCGTTCTTGTATTTAAGAGAACATGGGCCTTAAATAATGTCAATTATAGGTACTCGAAAACTCAAGAATTTTCTGTGTAAATGAGCTCTAAATTCTGCATTTTCAGAAACGCTCAATCACAATTTTCTCTAAAATGGTTCCAAATATTTTCTTCAAACTTTTCCAACAGATAGTGGTAATGCTCGTTGAATATACGTAAAGTTCATTTTGGTGTATTTTTTTTCAAAAAATTACACAAATGTATTTTTAAATATTCTCACGCCGTTAATATGCACATTTCAATGGATTTGTATACATTACTATACTTGCGAGTGGATGTTCTTCAAATGACTTCAAATGAATTTCTCGAAAACTCAATAGATTCCTGTTAAAATGAGCTTCAAATTTCGCATTTACAGTAACGCTAAACGAATTTCATAAAGACGGCACCAAATTTTTCAATGAATATTCTTATTTAGAACAGGTCTTTAGCCTTCTTTCATATTCTTAATATAATATTTCGGTTCTCATATTTCGAAATAAAAAAGTTGAGAAAATGTTAAAAACTAGAGGTGCTACAGAATGGTACAGACATTCTCGTTCCAAATTTTCTAGCTTTAAGGGCGTGCCCCATTCTCTGGCCAGCTGCCATCTACATTTTTTGACATTTTCTCAACTTTTTGATTTCCTAGTAGTACAACTGAATCATTAGTTAAAGAATATTAGTTCAAGTTCAAGAATATTAGTTCAAGAATATTAGAATCATTAGTTCAAGAAGAGTAAAAACTCGTCCTAAATAGTTTTCATTGAAAAATTCTAACCGTAAATAGTTCTTACATTATAGTCATGTAGATTTTTTGGAAACCTTTACACAACATTTTACAAAAATTAAGCGTGAGACAAGTCAAAAAATTATTTTTTTATATTTTTTGAAAAAAAAAACACACACAAAAGAATACAACGACACAACAGAATGACGTTAATGTCATCGTATAGGGTATGTTTGGCACCAAACCGTCCAAAGCTATAAAGAAAAAATTCGGAGCCGTTTTTGAGAAAATGTTTTTTGTTGTTTTTTTAATGGCAAATATTGAATGCACTATTTCACGAAAACTACTAAAATTTCCAAAAAATCTACATGACGTTAATGAAAGAACTATTTACGGACAACTAATTTCATTTGATGAAAAAATCTCTGTCTTCAATTTTATAGTTGTAGGAAGACGCCAAAAGAAATTTTAACTTTTGCGATTTTCGAAAATTCACAGTTAACAGAGAAAACCGCACCTATGTGACCTTTATAAGTGTTTTGTTACTCTACTCTTACAAGAATTTTAAAGAACAAATTTGGAGCTATTTTTGAGAAAATTTAGAAAATGTCCGGTGGGCTTCATGTAAAGTACTCCCAAATTTTAAAGAATATTTTTCAAAATCTCAAATCTTCAACTAGAGCTGGGTGGACAGGTGTTTCTTCAATTTTGAGAGGATCGTACATGTGGCTTACGCAATAGTAGTATTCACAGACGGACAGATAGAGAGAAGGACGGGGACGTATTGTAAAAAACAATAATTTTTAATTTAAAAGAACGGTATCCAGGGACCCCAAAATATGTATTTCCGTGGAAATTTCGAAATCGATTTTCCGCAGCATTACATTACTTTCTCTATACTACATATATTAATACCGAATTCACGTATGTATGCGACAAATAAAAATAACAAAAACCACATTTTCTCAAAAACGGCACCATATTTTTCCTTTAATCTCTTAGTAGGGATAGTACTAAATGTACCTTATGAGATGCCTAAACGTAATTTTTCTGGATACTTTTTTTGTTGTTTTTTTAAGTTGAAAATGATTTTTTTTTATTTGTGTCTCATGTCGTTAATATTTACATTACTTGCAATATGTTGACATTACTGTATTTACGAGTCCATGTGCTTTAAATATTGTCAGAAAAAGATTCTCATAATTGAACAGTTTACTTTTAAAATGAGCTCAAAATTTCGCGTTTTCAGAAGGCTCAAACGTTTTTCTTTAAAAAATGGCTCCAAATTTTTCTTCAAACTGTTCCAACGGACAGTGTTAATTCCATTGTTTAATATAACAGAAAATTTAATGTAGGGCTTTTTTAATTAACAAAGGTAATTTTTTTAAATATCTCACACGCCGTTACGATGCACCTTCCGAGAGATTTGTAAACACATTTGCATTTGTGAGTGGAAGTGCTTCAAATGACATTAAATTAAGTTTTTCGGAAACTCAAACATTTTCTTTGAAAAAGATCTTTAAATTTTGCAAATACAGCTATGTTTTGACGCCATTTTCTTAAAACGGCTCCAAAATTTACAACGAATATTGCCATTTAGGATGATGATTTACTCTTCTTAGATATTCTTAAATTAATATTTCGTTCTCTAATCACGAAACCCAAAAATTGGGAAAATGTCAAAATAATGTACTTTGGGCGGCGATAGATGGCAGCATGCAGAGTATGTGGCAAGTCCAAATAGCTAATTCAGAATAAAATAGAAAACAAATACGATAAAGTCTGTGCCATTCTATAGCACTACTAGTATACTTTTTGCGTATACTTACGTATATACGGAGTTATATTCGAAGAACAGATAAACGAAAATACATGTTTTGGGGTCCCCTGTTACCGAAAGTGTTGTTTTTTTTTTTTTCAAAACGTCAGTCCGTCCGTCCGTTTGTGAACACTACAATAGCTGAACCACTCGAAAAACAACCCGTCATGGCGGACTACCTTCGGTGAAGTCTCGCAAGGCTGCCCCCACCCTGCGGTAGCTGAGATTTCCCCTCGCGGCGATAAGGAAGCGCGTAGGCAACAAGGAGAGAGCGACTGCGAGACGCAGCGATCGCGCTGACCGGCACTCGTCACCACTGCCCTCATCGTCAGAAGAAGAACTCGCACTCGAAATGTCCATCACATTATCTGAATTATTATGTCGCCTCAATTCCCTACACATGCTCGCAAGATTTCTTCCATTGTTCAGCACTGTATTGTGCAAACGCTTCTCTGCAAAACGTTTCCTTTTCTTTCAAGGATGCACTAATTGTTTCTGCTGTCTCACGCCCACGATCACACGATCACGATCTTTTCACATTAAGATCATACATCTTTGTGAAAAGTTAAGTTTTTTTGTGTAATATTGCGTGAATTATTTGCACTTTTAAAAAATTACAAAAACAAGATTTTCTCAAAAACGACTTCAAACTTTCTATTTATATTTCTTGTAAGGATAGAGTAAAATACATCTATAAAGGTGGCATATATCCGATTTTCACTGTTATCTCTGAATATTCGAAAATTGCAAAAGTTTGAATTTTTTCGACGTCTTCCATCAACTATGAAATTGAAGATAGAGGTTTCCCTTTCAAATGAAATTTTTTGTCCATAATTAGTTCTTTTATTAAGATCATGTAGATGTTTTTGAAAATTGTAGTAGTTTTCGAGTAAGATTGCGTGCAATATTTGCGATTTTAAAACTACAAAAAACAAGATTTTTTCAAAACCGTTCCAGATTTTTTTCTGTAAATTTTCAGTAGAGATAGTGCTAAATGCAGTCTATAACATAAACGCCATAATGCTCCATTCTTTTGGTTTTGGTTTTCAAAAATTACAAAAATATATTCTTTCTTACTTGTGTCTCCTTCGTTAATATTTACATTAACGGTAATTTGTTCACATTAATGTATTTATCTCGAAAACCCAACAGTTTTCTGTAAAAATGACCTCAAAATTCCGCATTTTCGGAAACGTCATTTTCTCAAAAAGGGCTCAAATTTTTTCTTCAAACATTTCGAACGGATAATGCGAATAGTCTGTAGTAGAACTGTTTATGATGGCATAAAATTAATTTTGCTTCATCGTTTGTTTTTTCAAAATATACACAAATTTTATAGTTTTGAAAAATCTGTCAGGCCGTTAATATGCACATTTTCTGCAATTTATAGAAATAATTACATTTGTGAGTGAAAAGTTCTTCAAATTACTTCAATATCGTTTTTCGGCAGTAGATGGCCATATTCAGTTATTTCTTTAAGATGATGTAGATTTTTTGAAATTTTTAGTAGTGTTCGCGCAATATGAGCGATTTAAAAAAATTCAATAACAAGATTTACTCAAAAACGACTTCGAAAACGAAATTTTTCTTTAAACTATTGGCAGGGATACATACTCTATAAACATACTCTATTAGATGACCATTTTCCTGTATCCTTTTTTTTTTCTTTCATCAAAAATTAGGAATATATCATTTTTTGACTAATCGCTCACGCCGTCATTATGTACATTTCCAGCGATTTATATACATTCTTGCATTTGTGAGCGAAAGTTCTTCAGATGACATCAAAAGACGTTTTTCGAAAACTTAAAAGATTTCTGTTCAAATTTCGCATATATAGTGACGTTTACACACAATTTTCTTTAAAACGACTCCAAATATTTTGATGATTTAAATTTTTCAATATTTACATTAGCGGCGATTTGTTCACATTATTGCATTTAAGAGTGCATGTGCTTTACATAATTTCATATAGAGAGTCTCGAAAACTCAACAGTTTGGTGTGAAAGCGAGCTCAAATTTTCCCATTTTCAAAAACACTTAAACGTCAATAACGGCTTCAAACGTTGTCATTAACGACAAAGCTTCTTCTTCAAATTTTCGTAGTGATAGTGTCGATTGCTCTGTTTAAGATAACATAAAATGAATTTTGCTTTATCTTTTTTTCTTCTTCTCAAAAATTACTCAAATGTAATTTTTTTTAAATATCTCTTAGGCTGTTACGTAATATGCATTTTCCAGCGATTCGTTTACATTATTGTATTAGTGAGAAAAAGTTCTTTAAATGACGTTCTTCGAAAACTTAAAAGATTTCTGTGAAAAAGTGCTTGGAGTTTCGCATTTACTGTGACGTTTAAACACAATTTTCCTTAAAACGTCTCCAAATTTTTCAACGAAAATTACTATACAGGACGAGATTCTACCCTTCTTTACTATTCTTTAAGTAATAGCTCTACCATTAGGAAACCGAAAAATTAAGAAAATTGCAAAAATGTACTTTGGGGGCGATAGATGGTAGCTATCAAGAGAATGTATCAAGTGCGAAATGCTAGCCCAGACCAAAGAAATTAGAAAACTAATTCCAGAATGCTGAGCATTCTGTAGCACAGTGGTGCTACAGAATGGCTCGAGTGAAACTAGTGAGTTTCAAAACGTCTGCCTACCTATCTATCCGTCCATTGTGAACACCACAAGCACCCAATCCATAAGTAGGAATCTTTTGACAATGGAAATTCTTTGGTCGATCTGGCTCGAGGACTAGCTGTGAGATTTTGAAAAATATTCTTGAAAATTTGGGAATACTTTACATAAAACCCCTGGGAGATTTTGAAATGTTTTTCAAAAATTTCTCCATTAAAAGACTTCTGGGAATAATAGAGTAAAATACACTTACAAATGTGGTGTAGGTCCGATTTTCACGGTTAACTCTAAATTTTCAATAATTGAAAAACTTTGAATTTTTCCCGGCGTCTTCCTATGACTACAAAATTGAAGAGATTTCTCTTTCAATTGAAATTCGTTGTCCATAATAACTTTTCATGAAGATGATGTACAGTTTTTGAAACTTTTAGTTGTTTTCGCGCAAAATTGCATACAAAATGAGCAATTGAAAAAATAACAAAAACAAGAATTTTTCAAAACGAACGAAACTGTTCACGATGACTGCGAACCAAATTTTGTAATTTTCGCACGAAATTAAGCTGCTTAAGATGACATAAAAATAATTTTGCTGTATTCTTTTGTTTTTTCAAAAATTGCACAAATTCCAGCTATTTGTATACATTATTCCATTTGTGAGTAAAAGTGCTTCAAATGACTTTAAATGTAGTTTGTCGTTAAAACTGAATATTGTTTTTCTGTTCTACTGTTAGGAAACTGAAATATTGAAAAAATTTCAAAAAATGTACTTTTGGCGGCGATATATGGTAACTGGGAAGAGTATGTGGCAAGTCCAGAAACGATTCCCAGAATAGTAAGTGGCAAGCCAAGACCAAAGTAAATAGAAAATAATACGAGAAAGTCTGTTTAATTTGTTAGCACGAATAGTTACCGTATCTATTTAGTTTAATGCTGTAATGATCTTTTGTTGTTTCAAAATGGTGAATCTTCACTTGTTATTTTATATTATATGCTAGAGTTTCTTTGTTATTATATCTTTTGCATTGACATGAGTAACTAGTCATTTATATATTTTTTAAAATAATAATAATAATAATAATAATAATAATAATAATAATAATAAGTTTCCTCTAAAAGTATTGTAGCCTCAAGATGAAGAAAAAAGGTCTTCCTCGAAACGTTTCGCAACTATGGTTAACAAAAAATGAAAAGTTTTTATGTTATTCTGTAGTTTAAATTCAAAAAAATTGTTTGTTGTTTATAATCTGGTCTTTGTCAAAGTGAACTCTGTTGCCAAAATCCCATTAATGTTTATGATTGTGAAATTAGAGCAATTAATAATATTTATTAGCGAGAGACTTAACTCTTGATTTGAGCCAATTTCATTAAAAATAGAATTACTAGTAGACCAAGACGTTTCTTGTATACGAGTATTTTGAATGATAGCTGTATTATGTTCTACCGTTTGCATTACATTGTTTGCGGTAGTTATTTTGTTTGACCTTGAATCAGAATAGAGATCACTGCATTAAATCAGTGTTCTGTATACTTAGTATAGAGACTACTACATTGAATTATTCACATAACCTGCGGCTTCCGACGTAATCTTCCAATGACACTAGCGACCTGCCGCGAGAGAGTACGCAGAGCTTTTGCCCTCCGTAGGCGGCTGCGAGAACACTCACTCGTGTGTAGTGAACTAGGACGAATGTGATTGGTCGACAGCCGTGCGAGAATAATATTCTGGAATAGTTAATGATGGCAAACTTTACCTAACCATCGATACATCGATGTTTTGATACATCGCTTAAGTGTTTTCTAAGTCGATGAAAACATCGATGTTTTAATTATAGCTACTAATAAACATGCTATTTTCCTATCCATTTTTAATTACAGTGCGTAAAAGGGTTATCTTTCATTGTTTGGTTACCAGCATGTTAGTAGAATGATAATAAAAAATATTATCGAATGTAAATAATAAAATTAACAATACAGAAGAACATCGTGTTTCTCTACTTCCCCCTTTAGTCACATTTATTCTTACACAATCCAAGTATAACCACCTAAAATTCCCTCAGATTGCACAGGCAAAATGTGCAACGTGATAAAGAAGATGACCCAAACAACGATATTGCTTTGCATTGCCGCTACTCTACAACGTGCCTAAAGACCTTTATTTTTAAAAAAATTTAAATATTAAAAAAAATCGATGTTTTTGCAACAAAATATTGACGTGAAGAAAATATCGATGTTAATAAATCGATATTCCTAGTGAAGAATTTTAAAAAAATTTTTTTGCCATCCCTAGGAATGGTCATCATTACTGAATTCGATAACGTGAAGAAATATATTCTGGAGTAGTCGTTGAGATATATTTCTATGAAATTAGATTACATTAAACACGTCAACAGGAACGGAGTTTATTTATATTATAGATATGACAACTATATTAAAGATATAGGAAAAGCATTTCAGTATTCTTACCAAAAAGAGATGGGATACCAGCAAACCACTCGTTACTATAAATCGAAATCTGGAACATTCGGAAACATAAATTAATTCAGGTGAATGGTATCATGAGAAGTCACAAAAACACTCGTGTAGTACAAATATGTAAACAATAAAATAAAGGGTTTTAGGTTTTCAAATTTATTTCTAACTTTTCACCGGCTTTAGTTAAAATGGAAGATGTGGCAAATTGGAACAGTAATGAAAACTCAAAGAAAATTGTCTAATAATTAATTGACAAAATTTCAAATTGATTGCCACCAGTTACTATTATCAAAGATTTGGTAAATTCGGTTTAAAACTTGGCGGAAATGGTACAAGAATTAATTGCCACATTTGCAGGAAATATTTTACTTTTAATTGTTCACTAATTTTAATTGTTTCAGCAATATCTGGCGATTGTAACAGCAATATCTGGTAACGTGTTGTAAGATAAGATGTGTATTGTAGAATTATCTTACACTGAAGTTGTTTCAGTGAGATGTTGATAATAACACAATGTATATGATTTCTACATTGCCGTGTATAATTATAGATAATATATTGGATAAAAATGTGCCCCTACTCTTCTCTAAGTCAGTTTGGACAAAAACGCCTATTCATAAATAAGCCAAAAATAGTAGGATTCCTGGAGAAATTAAGAGAGGTAAGCAGGAATCAACTAGTTGGGATTTGCTTATTATTCGCACATTTCTTTTTAGTTATCTAAAAGACTGGGAGCCATAGGAGATAACTCCTGAATATTATGATACATCTCAGGGGGGAATAAACATTCGCAAAATATACACAAGATATAGACAAGGGGGACTGAATTTGATGAAACTTCATTTTGTGTTCAGTTTATTTAAATGGACGATACAATTTGAGGTTTTACTGAATTGAGAGACCGCTAAATGTTGTTACCATAACATTAACTAAGTGTACAGCGTTCATTTTTCAATAGAGAATACAAATGAATATTTGAAATAGAAAACTGCATTAGAGTAATTAACGAAGCGAGTGGATAAGGAGGGGTATAATTGCATGAGTGATATGTTCAAGAAAACAAGCGAGAATGGGAGCGAGTTTTCTTATTGACCACGAATGCAATTATACCCCTTCCTTCGTGTTACGTTCAATATTTTTTCGTTTTCATTTCAGAGTAAATTAAATTTTGGGAAATTCAAGCAGATCAAGCCATTCGAGGCATACATTTGATGATGTCATATTGCTTTTGAAAAAGTCCTATTTTGGTGGTATACTGGTTGACGCCATCTTACGAGACGGACGCATCTGGTTGTGCTCTTTTTTTTTTTTTAAATTTGTTGCGTCTACTTCGACGCAACGCGTCTCCAAGCCCCTTGGGGGCGTTGAGCGCTTTGCGCTTCTCGGAGTAATCCTCCCATTACTGCGCTTGTTTTTTTATGGAGCAATCCTGCGTTAACATTGTCTGTCGCGTCTCGTCGTAGTCGGTTGTCAAGAGGACCGCTAGGTAGCATCTCCGCGTACGCGTCTCCTACCGCGCGCTTCTGCGTCACTACCCAGCGGCCAGATTTATGAACGAATAAGGATAGGGGTAGGGTTTAGGACACTTCACAGGGACTAGCCCTTGTGAAGCAGCCGAACTCGTTTTGTTGGAACAAATTTCACATGAGATTCGACGGGCATCGAACCCGGATCGCAGTGGTGAAAGACTTGAGACTTTGCAATGAGCCACGAGTTCAGCTTGATATTTTGTGATAATCTACTATTTTTAGCGATTTGACTGATGTGCCTAGCGTGTTTTAAGTGCTTTCATTACTTGTTGCAGGTTAGCTGAAAATAGAATTTCAACTGATATTTCTGCTATAACAAAGACAAACAGATTACGGATTTTAAACGGACATTCAAACCTCAACGAACTTCAGATTTACGAGGTGGTGATAAGTGTCCAAACCTATTTAGAGCTAGGATTATTTCCAAAATTAAATCACTGTGCTAATTATTTTTCTGAAAGATTTATTGTATTTCTGTGACAAGTGACGATTCTGTTGTTTTGAACCTTACCGAGGACGGTGTATCAAATAGTTTGAATTTGTGTTTCAAATCTTATTCTATATATCGAACACAAACTTTCAAATAATATCTTTTATCTAATTACGGTAAAGTATAGTCTACTGATTGTATTAAACAGTTGCAGCTTAAGTGGACGAACTTCTACGTAGCCACATTGCCAAAATTCGTAAGTACTAGCTTCAATAGATTTTGTGAGTAGCATACCTTCTCGTTTTCATATTCCATCTTACTTTTTAATTTATTGAATACACATACATTTTACACTTTTAAAATATAAAGCTAGGTTCTTGTTGCTATTATCTGGGTTTCCTTGTATTTGTTCCAAATTTTATCACGTACATTAAAACGCATTCGTGACATGGCTACTGCTCGTTCTACTCTTTTTACTCTCTACACGTTCAAAGCCGATCTTCTGAAAGCCTTCACACACGTAAACAATACTGTAGATCAACATATCCCACGGTTGGAAGAAGCCGTTATCTACACAGACGGTTGGGTACAAGTCGGCAACACCGCGAATAATACCAACCGTGCACCCGTGACTACAAAAGACACTGACACCGCATCCAGTCACAAGTCAAAGCAAAGTTAGTGTTTGAGATTATGAAACAGATTTTCTCGCATTCCTGATCCCCACCACCCTTCTCTACCATCGACAAACATCTCTACATGCACAAACCTACGCAAAGAGGCTAGGAAGCGCGTCAAAACCAAAATACGTAAAGCTGCACATCCTTGCTCACTTGAAAACAGAGACATTCCTACTGAGCCAAAAAAACAGGTAATATACGCCAAGGTTTGCTTGATATTCCATAGCGGGGGGTCCGGGGAGAGGAAGGCTGTGGTTACGTCACAGATTGAAAGGGCGTACCAACTGTGAGCATGAACGCGCCAAAGCGTGCCACCAGAAATGTTACGATTGTTTTGAAAGTACGAGGTGGTTGTTGCCAGCATTGTAAAATGGCACGTGCCGTTGCGAGTCGAATCTAAGCACCTCTACGGGCCATTGTATTAAGCACTGGACGAGGGCTAGGGAGCTCGGGTATCAAAAACACTTGCGCGAGCAATACTCATTTTAGCTGAAGTCATGCCGCCATCTTTCCTCCATTCTCAGGAGGAAGTTACCCTCCAACTCCTCAGTCCATCTATTTTTAAACCTAACGGGAAGTTTGCAGATGTGACTGCAGAGTTGGACACCCGCACGAAGACACTGACCAATCAGGACACAGTCATTATCATAGGAGGGCAGAATGACATTAACTTCGGCGGTAACTTTACACCTGAACAACATGTAATCAAAATACAATGTGCCGCCCAAAATACTAACATTGTAGTCTCGACTGTGCCCTTCTGGTACAACAGACCGACACTATGCAGCAAAATTAAGGAGGTTGTCACGTTATGTCAAAAATAAGATTAAACTTCGCAACTGAAATGTATCACAAGATTAGATGTCTTTACATGCTTTCCCAAAATATAAAGTGATTCTACCGTATAGTTTTAAAGATAATCACATTTGAAAACTTGCGTTTTAACACGCAAAGTATAGGAAAATGATCTCGTCCGACCGTAAATAATTAAATTTGAAACACATCTACATAAGATTACACGAGGGGAAAATATTACAAATGTAGATTAAACCTTTCTGAAGAGAATAGAATAGAAATGAAAAGATTTTACCGTGTAGTTTGGACAAAAACGCAAAAAGAAAATAACATTGTCATCAGTTTTTCGTAAGAACGAAAAAGTGCGGCAACGTTGCATGACGTACCACTCGGCGGAAATTTTAAATATTGCGAAACTGAGAGGCTGGTTTGTAGGCATTGCTTTGTGAGCTGGCATGCGTATACGGGGTTATTCATGATGAATGATGATAAAATGTTGTTTAGCGAGTTCTTCAACGTGCACGATGCTGCGATCATCAACAGGAAACATGTCTTGGTCTGTAACGTTTTCTTCTACGTTTCTTCGTTTCGCGGCTACAGACAAATTTGTTTTCCACGATAACTTACGTTTCGTAACAAATCGCCCTTTATATCTCAACTGTTGGAACATGATTTTCAAGTTATAAGACCTACAAAAACAACTCAGCACAACTCAATCACACTGTTCTGTACGTTCTTGACCTTCGCGAAAACGTAAACCATTGGTACCAATAAAATAAATATAAAGCGTTGCCAAGTTTATTGTCTGAAAGTTATCAGTTCTCTGAAGGAGTTAATTGCGATCTAAAGGTATTATTCTTGAAAGAAAACGTTTACATAATACGTAAGACATGTCCTACTTATAATATAACTAGAATTTGAAGAGAAATGCAGTCATACATAAACGTTGATTACTCCAGTATTTTCAGTATTTCATGTTGGTATTTGGAGTCAAATTAGCTTCTTAGCTTGCGTTTGTAAAATAATTAACACTTTTTAATACATCATTTAAAAAATACTCGTTTACCAATCGTCACGAAATACAGAAATAATATACCTGATACTCGTTCTTCATTTTTTAACAAGCACGTTCCAAAATTACAACTTTCCGTTCGGCTGACTAGAGAGTAATGTGACAACCTCCTTAAGCACGCAAACCAAAAATTAAAAATGCAACTGAGAGAAACAAATGTCACACTTTTTTCAAAACAATTTCCTCTCAGCAAAAAACTTCACCTAGCGTGGTCTTCACATGAACCTTGCTGGAAAACATGCAGTCGGTAACAAGCTTGCACAATACATCATCTCCAGTCTTACGCAGTCTCCTGCCAAAAATCCATCCCTTTCACCTTCCTTACGTTCTCCACCCCCCCACCCTTATTTTGAACCCTGTTGCCCCTTTCTCTGAACCTACTCCAGTTTCTCCCATTTCCACTACCAATTCATCTACACCTGATGCCCCATTTTCCTCACAACCTGTCACTGCCGGAACACATTACAACCTTCGACCACGCACTCGAGGTAAAAATGCAGTAAATATATAGCAACAGATGCAGCAGAAAATCATTCGTGTAGGTACTTGCAAAAGATAAACATTCTGCGCCATAATGTTCAATCCCTTTGAAATAAAACCGTGTTTATCGAGGCAGCTCTACAGAGCGATTCAAATCAAATGGATGTTCTTTGCTTTACCGAACATTGGTTATCTCCAAATGAACTTAGCATTTTCCAAATTCCAAACTTTTACCACGCAGGCTTTTATTGCAGAGAGAGAATCGCATAAATGTTCTTCGTATGGGGGTTCTTGTATTTACGTTAGAAATAATATTGATTCTATCTCCGGGAATTAAATGTGTATTCCGTTAAAAATGTTTTCGAAATTTCTGTTGTACATCTTACTTCGCTAAAAGTTAAATTATTTTGCATCGACACCCCTCCTACAAAGAAAGCGGCAGATTATATTTTGTTCTTAAAAAACTGGAGATAACACTTAACAAGTCAGCAATCACTCTTTTAAATCCATTGTGTATGCGTAGATTTTAACATTGCTTTTCTGGTCGAATATTGGAGAAAGAAAAGTTTCTCAATTTGATTAATTCCTTCAATTTAGAATTACAAGTAATGTACCTACACGGATCACACTAAATTCGATGAAGGCAATTGATCAAATAATAATTGACAAAACTGCTACTCGATATCAAGTTGAAACAAAATATTTAGGATTCAGTTACCACGATGCACAAATTATTACCATTATAAGAAATGCGAATACGTCAGTGTTAAGTCAACAATTAATAATACACGTACGACTAGATTGTTTACAAATAGAAATTAAATTTATTCATTGATTACTTGATGCAGGAGTCATGGGAAGCGGTTTATAATACTGCTGATACAAATGACAAATATAATTTGTTTTTTCAACGCTTTCATTTCATTTTAACACTTTTTATTTATTTATTTACGTCAAAAACAGTTAAAACTGCGTACGACCTGCTATGGGGAAAAGTGAATTGTGTGCACATTTTCAAAATTCTGTGATCCCTATACTAAGTCATATACTACTGAAATTTTGAAAAAAAAGCTCCCCTGTAATAACAAGTTGAAAACAAAATTAAGTTCATTATGCTACGCGTTCAGAATTCTTGCAAATTCAGTCAGCCTTCATACTGTTCGTTGTGTATATTTCGCGAATGTTCATTCCAGCCTGAGAAATGGCATAATATTCTGAGGAAATACATCTTATAGCTCCAAGACTTTTATATTACAAAAACGAATTGTACGAAAAATAACTAAATTCAACCCACGTGATTCATGTAAACCTCTCTTCATGAATCTAGGAATTTTACCATTACCTTGTCTGTTTATTTACGAATCAGTGGCTTTTGTCAAAAATTGCTTGCTTAATGGCGGGAATATATTTTCAGAAAATGTCTATGTCTATTACTATAACACGCGACGTAGAAATCATATTCATCAGGTGACAGTATCAACGCTCTTAAAAAATTTTTTACAGCACTTTGTCCGATGACATAAAACGATTAAATTCGATAGAAAAGTTTAAATCCAAAGTGAAATCTGCAGCATAACTGTTTCTATTTTTTTAAAATTTATTTCACGTCAAAAAACAGTTAAAAACTGCGTGTGACGTGATATGGGGAAAAGTGATGATATTAAATATTATTAATATTGCACTATACCTTTATGTGAATGGGACAAAATTGTGAGAGAAACAAGGTATCTACTTTCATTTGATTTGTCATTAACTCATGATGTAGGGGAAAATAACAAATACCATTAACATTTTACTTTTCTGATTAAAATCACTAATAAACAATCAAGCATTATCTTCCCCAGCCACAGTTCGCGTCTCTGATACTTGATAACAATGAGTATTTATGTCCATGATTGAGGGCATTTAACCCGTACCTACGAGTAAACTAGTCAATAAGTTGAAATTCACTTCTCGATGAAGTTTCAGAGTTTCAATGAAAAAATTACATTGCCATCTTCATAGGAAATTGATCTGCGCGATAAAAATTTTGCTTCTGGACATAAATGTAACTTCATTTTCTTTGCACGTCTTCTAGAATTCATGGGAAATACAATTATTCAAATTATCGTCTCCATGTTGTCGCGGCAGGAAGTAATAAGAGCCAAAATTTATTGCTTATTTATCCTTGAAAATGGATTTTATTACATGGGAGTTTTTTTTGTTTTTTTTCTCCCTTTCAAAATTCAAAATTTATTGCTTATTTATCCTTGAAAATAGATTTTACTACATGGGAGTTTTTGTTTTTTTTCTCCCTTTCAAAATTCAAAATTTAAGTAGTATATGACTTATTGTAGGGATCACAGAATTTTGAAAATGTGCACACAATTCACTTTTCCTCATAGCACGTCATACGCAGTTTTTAACTGTTTTTTTGACGTAAAATAAATAAATAAGTAAATAAAAGTCTACATTTTTCTCGTTTACGTCACCTGACAAAACGACCCGACACTGTGACATACTTAATAGACAGTAATGCCCATAGCTCTTCCTTTTCTTAAAGTATTACAAATCAAATTGCAAAATCGTCAGGAAGTTATCGGTGAATGCAGACTAGTTTACAAAATGTGCCTGACGTCTAGCCTCAGAAGATGGCAACTGCTTCAAAGAGCGAATGACAGAGGCAAGTGACTTCTGTAATAATAAATGTTTCTATTGAAAATAGATTTACATGGTTGTGGGATGACCACTTAGTGATTGTGGTTGTTCCATTAGGTTTCATAGTATACTTGGTTTTGATTGATTGATTGAGTTTCTCGTGCCTCCGGGCGCGTCAACTGCTTCGGTCACCAGTCCCACTAGAGTAGTACATGTTTTTTTCGGGAGATGGCGGCGATCCTTTCCCCGCTGGATGGCGAGACCCGACGCCCCCCACCAGGACCCTCCCACCAGCGGGGCACCGCCCCAGCCGGGACAAGCTCCAAGCCCCCGACCGGTCTCCCGGAATATGTGGCAGTGCGGTGCATGCCAGTGTAAGTGTATGTGTAAGGGGAGAGGACAGGACTAGGAAAAGGATCGCGCGCGGTCCGCGGCCCGCCTGCCAGGGCACCGCTCCGGCACTCGCCCGGCGCTGATCGGAGAAACCACCGATCAGAGCAGCCGCTAGAACTCTCCTCCAGACAGCGACCGAACCCGACCCAGCTGAAAAGATAGCGTCGAAAATCCCGCCGCCGTCAGGACCCGAACCCAGAACCTCCCGGTCAGAGGCGCTGCAGTGACATCAGTTGATGCACTGATCTATTGGTATACTTGGTAATCCCTCCAATTTTAAGGAATATTACATGCATTTTCATAAGTCACACACACATACGTAAATCTTTGGGTTGCGCAATGTTCGCCAAAAACATTTTTGGAGCAAAGCGAAAGTTGGCGCCACGGAGATACTAAATATACACAAATGTGCCATGCGGCCTGAGCGTGTGGGCTATGCGTCGTTCCCCTACGCCTGTGGTGGTCTGTTTTCATATCGAGGTAAATATTTTACCATAATATACTAAATATTTAGTACCATAATAGAGCTGAACAAAGGTGATACATATTTAAAAATTACAAATATTGAAAATATATTGCATTATAAATATTGTATTATAAACTCCAATGGCGAGAAGATACGGGCAAAACTCTAATCTTTCTTTCACATAAATGTATTCTTTACAATTAGAGACTATACTGAGCATCACGAGGAAAGTAACATGAATTTTAACAGTGACATTTAATGTATTATTTACCATTGGACTGTATAATTCTAAACAATATGTAACAAGTATTGTATCGCAGCTTCTGGGTCAATGACCCCCAGCTCGATCAGGTTTTTCGTCCAGTTTCCCTGATTCATTGAGCAAATGCTGAGATGGCCCCTTGTTTTGCTTCTGAACATAAATGTAACTTCATTGTCTGTGCACGTCTTCTAAAATTCAGTGGGAAATGTAGTTATTCCCATTATCGTTACCATGTGGTCACGGCAGAATGTATTATTCCTTGATGAAAAACATCAGGGATAAGAGCTTAAAAATTATTGCTTATTTATCCTTGAAAATAGATTTTATTACATGGGAGCGTTTTTTTAATTCAAAATTCAAGTAGTACATGACAGTGTAGGGATCACAGAATTTTGAAAATATGCACAGAATTCACTTCTCCCCCATAGCACGTCATACACAGTTTTAACTGTTTTTTGACGTAAAATAAAGAAGTGAGTCATGCACTGTGTACGTTATATACAGAATAAAGAATTGTGTCAAATGGAAGACAAACGAACTTATTCCGCATGAAATGTCAAAAAAAGCTGACAAAGCCATTGAAACTTATAAACATTGAAATTTTAAAAAAGTGACTTCTGACAGTTTTGCTGGCGTAAATTTTGGAACAGGTAAACACATTTTTACATTTGTAATGCTAAGACGAAATGTTTTCATGTAAAACATTAATTTATTCATGTTAAATATTGTATGTTGTTCCTTTAAACAGTTAGCTTAACGTATATTTCACCAATTTAGATATATTTATACATATTTTATATGTAGTTGATGTAGACATGTAATCTCTGATGTACAGTTTTGTTGGTTTCATGGTCGACTGGAAATACCTTGGCCACATCTCTGTTGTGGTGTCTTAATTAAACGATTTTCTTTTCTTAATTCTTATGGGTAGTTGTGAAGTTTTTATTACACGGGAGAGTTTTAGTTGCTTTAGTATATTACTCCGTATATACGTATGTCTACGAAAAAAGAACTATTGCTGCTACAGAATGGCACAGACTTTCTCGTATTAGTTTCCTAATTTTTTTTGTTCAGGTCTAGCTTTTCGATCCTGCCCCATCCTCTTCTCACCTACCATCTATCGCCGCCCAAACAACTTTTTCATATTTTTTCAATTTTTCTGATTCTGAATTGCAGAAACAAAAAATATTTTAAGAATATAATAGAAGAGTAAAACCTTGTCTTATATGGAAATTTTCGTTAAAAAAATTTGAAGCCCTTTTTAAGAAAATGGCGTTTAACAGTTCTTTAGAAAACCTTGTTTTTGTTATTTTCTATAATTACACATATTACACGCAATCTTGCGCAAAAATACTAAAATTTTCAAAAATGTACATGACCTTAATTAAAGAACTGATTAAGAAAAACAATTTACTGGTAAGAAAAATCTTTATCTTCTATTTTGTAGTTGTGGGAAGACGCGGAAAAAATCAAACTTGCAATTTTCAAAACTTCAGCGTAATTAGTAGAAATCATTGGTAAGCCAGCTTCATGAATGTAATTAACTCAAATTCTTAAAAGAAATTTAAAGAAAAAATTTGAAGAAAATTTTGAAAATGTCCCTGGGGCTTCATGTAAAGTACACAAAAAAAATTAATTAATATTTTTCAAAATCGCAGAGCTTCGACTCAGCCCAGACTGATAGGGTTTTCTTCAATTTAGAAAAATCGTACGCATAGTTTCGGCGTTATTGTTGTTCACATACACCAGACAAACGGACCTTTTGAAAAGAACCACTTTTTCGGTATCAGGGGACCTCAAAACGTGTATTTTCCTTGAAATCGATTTTCCGCATTACATAACATTCTCGATACTACTAACTAGTGGTGCAACAGAATGGAACAGATTTTCTCATTAGTTTTCTATTTTCTTTGATTTGGGCAAGCTATTTGGACTTGCAACATATTCTTACCAGCTGCCATCTATCGTCGTCCAAAGAACATTTATTTAAAAAAGTTTAAATTTTTCGGTTTCCTGGTAGTAGAACCGAAATATTACTTTAAGAACATTAAAGAAGAGTAAAACCTCACCATAGATGTTTTTATCGAAAAATTGAGAGGCGTTTATAAGAAAATTGTGTTTTTGCGTTTTAAGCGTTTCTGAAAATGCCATATTTGAACCTCTTTTTCACAGAGCAATTCCAAGTTTTCGCTAAACGTCATTTGAAGAACTTCCACTCACATGTGCAATACAAACTACTGGAAAAGGAAATTAAAGGCATAGAGTATTTTAAAAACATATTTGTGATTAAAAAAAAAAAAAAGGTTTAACAGGGCAATTTGTAGGAAAAGTTTGAAGAAGAATTTGCAGCCGTTTTTGAGAATATGGTTTTTGAGGGTTTCTGATATGCGGAAATTTGAGCTTAATTCAGAGAAAACTTTTGTCTTTTCGAGAAACTTTTATATGATATAATTTAATGCACATCTTTTCATAAATGCAATAATGTAAACAAATCGTTACTAATGTAAATATTAATGACGTGAGAGACAAGTAAAAAAATAATTTTTGGATTTTTTGAAAAAACAACAAATGAATAGAGAAAATGGCGTTTACGTCGCATTGTAGAGTTCATTTATCACTATCCCTTAAAAAAGATAAAAGAAAAAATGGAGCCGTTTTCGAGAAAATCTTGTGCGTTTCAAACGAACGAATGTGTGTCGGATATCGTTCAGTATTGCCCAATATACCAGAGTAGTGAAGTTTTCGAAATAAAATACTTTTATTTGTGTGAAATGTGTCGAAGCAATAGTACTTGTTGCAATGTGCTGGAGTCGAATTTAAGTGCCCAGTGGAAATCAAAGCCAGAACCACGTGCGCGTGAGATGTATATGCCTTACGCGGACGAATAAAATAATGTAAGTAGTGCTTCAATGTAAACATTTATTTAGTTTTAATTGATTTGAGTTGCGTACATTTTTCATATATATTCGCATTCTGAATTTTGGAAAGTACATTTCCGTCATTCGATGGATGTCCAGTCTGTTGGGACACCAGCCTTCACTGGAAGTTTGTAACATTTACTTTTATACTGCGTGTGTATCTATTGTGTATGTTAGATTATACTAAATTGTTGTAAACATACGGGAAGCCGTTGTTCATCCGAATAAAAATAAATTAAATATTAGTCTAATGAAAACCTTTTTATAAAAGCTACATTACTTCTGTTATCTTTTAATTTGAGTGAAATTATAGGTTTTCTGAATATTTGGTATGTATCTTCCCAATTGAGGCGGGTTAAATGAAACTTTCTGAAAATACCTTCATAAAATTTCTCCCCGTAAAATTTTCTGATGAAAACAATATACCTAATTTTTGTATAATTAAAAATTAATTATTTAAGTTTTTGAATTTTACGTATAATCGAAGAAAGGTTAACATAAAGCTGCAGATTTATGCGCGTAGCGAAGAAAACCTATTGCAATGAATTGGTTGAGCCGGAAAGCCATGTATTCTTATTCTGTGATGAGCCACTCCAAAAGTATGATGTGAGATTATTATAAGTTTCAAAATGAAGCTATCAAACATCTAAAAAGTGCATTAGACTTTCCTCGAGGATAAATATTAATCATTACACATTATAGAAAGATTTCTTTGTTTTACCTGACGGAGGAAACGGTGCATTGTCTCTTTTGCGCCACACTCTCCAAATGTCGGAACACGAAGCTCATCCATCTCTACTTTGGTTGGTACACATGTCTGCACATCAACACAAATAAAAAAAAGTAATACGAGTGTGATGTAGAGAAGTCCAAATCCTGATGAATGTTGATAGACACGCATACTGATGTCAACGCAGTACACCTTTGAATACAGTCACCATTCTCAACTCTAACAAAGGAAAAAATGAATTTATTTCAAGGTAAAGTACACATTCGGGTTCGTCATATTCCGATAACTGTCTCTGCATAAACTGTATTTTCAAATGACCCCAATTGACCTCCATAAAACATCTTCAATGCTTCATAAAACCTCAACACCTTAGAGTGGTTTCCAAATAAAAAAGAATTGTTTGCTTCAATGACCTTTCAATTTAATTCTGCTAATTTTCATTACTTGGACTTATTGACTACCGCTTTAAGAACTACTAATTTTCTTTATTCTTCGGACGATATACTTCAATAATTTACAGTCTATGGTTTATTTCGTCATTGCTTCTACGAATTACGTATTTCAAGACAAATTATCTAATGACATTTTTGTTAAACTTTTATTTACAGCCTGTTCAATTATTGTGATACAATTTTCCAGGGGATATAAAAATTCTTTCAAATAACTTTTAGGCAAGGTGCCAGCGATTTGTTGTACGGTAAATTATTTACTCATTTTTAAAATGGTAGTTTAATTAATATATAGTTAAAAAATGGTAATGGAAAACAAGAGAAGATTGTAAATGTGTGCAATGAAGAGGTTTGAAATTTGTATAACGAAAAACAAATTGGGTGAAAATATCTTTGTGGAATCTGGAACGAATTCGTGACGAAACGTTGATTTTGATTCTCCAATTTTGAGTCCATTTTATGTAATTTGGAATATCATGTTGATGTGGGTTTCGTGCAATTTTTATATTAGAATAGAATTAAAATAATGCAGTGTCATCAGTGAAAAGAGCAATGAAGACGGGTTAAGTAGTAATATCAGACATTCGGAGAGTTTCATAATGTTGACCTAAATCGAAGATTTTTGAAGCAGGAGCATAAGGTAATTAGCCATAAAACTTTGTGGACTGTGTCATTATACATATTTTAATAGGTTCCATTTGTAATTCTCCGTAAATTTGCTTGTTTGATATAAACCATTCTGCTATATAATTTTCTTAAAAATTTATTTCGTAGGATTTTTAATTCATTTATATGTGTACAACATGCATTGTATCATATACGACAAGCGTAAGGAACATATGGCCTATTTATCATTTTATGCATTAATATACCAAATTTTATTCGCAGTTCTGAAATTGTGTGTATTAAAGATTTAAGCTTGGAGGTTTTGTGTCAAATTTCTCAGCAATATTTGTGATGTGTGGTTTCTAAGTAAAACGTTTATCAAGGGATATGCTTAAATATTTAACAGCGATATTACTATCTAACCAAGGAATATCAAAATTATTAATACTTAGGAGATGGGTATTAGTAGGACTGCATAGTCAGAAAAGTTGTGGTTGTGTTTTCAGTCTTAATTTTGATTCTCCAATTTTGAGTCCATTTTATGTAATTTTAAACATCGTGTTTATGTTTGTTTCGTGCAATTTTTATATGAGAATGGAATTAAAATAATGCAGTGTCATCAGTGAAAAGAGCTATGGAGACGAAGGGTAAAGTAGAAATATCAGACATGTAGATGTTGAATAGTGGGCAAAGAGTTGAACCTTGTAGAATTCCTCAATAAATTTGATGTAAAATGGAAAGAGAAGAATTTATTTTAATTACAAAACGGCAATTTAATAGGAAACTTTGAATTATTTTTAATAAATATTGAGGAGTAACAATATCATGAAGTTTAAATAGGAGACCGTTACGCCATACTTTGTCGAACGTTTGAGCTGCGTCTAGAAATAACGCAACGATGTGTTCTTAAGGGTGAAAGGATTATGCAATATATCCACTTCGCGTAATGATTGATGAATAGAGGAATAATTTGTTCGAAATCCAAATTGATAGTTAGGAAGAATTTGAATGGAATAAACATACTTTGTTTAACGTGATAATAACAATTTTTCAAAAGAGAAGATAACAAACAAATGGGCCGGCAATTTATTGAATGGTGTGTATTTTTACCTACTTTAGGTATGGGAAGAACAAGAAATTTTCCAAGCTTGAGGAAAGTCTGAAATTCTGAGCATGGAATTAAATATTTTTGTCAGTTTAGCTACAAATGAAATGTTTTGTTTTTTCAACATTTTATTAGTTATTTGATCCGGGTCTGATGCTTTTTACTTTCTCGTATACATACGTATATTCGGAGTAATATACGTAGTATAGAGAAAATTATGTAATGTTGCGGAAAATCGATTTCGAAATTTCAAGGGAGGTACAAGTTTTGGGGTCCCCTGATAGAGAAAAAGTGTTGTTTTTTCCAAAACGTCCATCCGTCAGTGAACACTACTAGCGCCTAAACCACACGTACGATCTTTTCCAAATTCAAAAAATCCCTGTCCATCTGGCTCTAGTTGAAGCTTTGAGATTTTGAAAAACATTCTTTAAAATTTGGGGGGTACTTTACATGAAGCCCCCGGACATTTTCAACATTTTCTCAAAAACGGCTCCAAATTTTCTTCTTTGAATTTATTGTAAGAATAAAGTAGAATGCAATTATAAAGGTGGCATAGATCCGATTTTCACGGTTAAATCTGAATTTTCGAAAATTGTCAACATTTGAATTTTTTCGGAGTGTTCCTACAACTAGAAAATTAAGACAATTTTCCCTTCAAATGATAAATAGTTCTTTCAGAACGGTCATGTCAACTTCTTTTAATTTTAGTGTTTTTTGCAATATTTGCAATTAAAAAAACTACAAAAACAAGATTTTCTCAAAAACGGGTCTGAATTTTTTCTTTACATTTTTCGAACGGTTAGTGCCAAACAAGCCATACACGATAACATAAACGCCGTATTGCTATATTCTTAATCAAAAAATAACAAAAATGTAATTTTTTTTACTTGTCTCTCACAGTCTCAATACTTACGTTAGAGATCAAATAAAAACATAGAAGGTAGGTATGTAATAATTCGATTTGTAGGCCAGAGTATAATACTGAATCCAATCCATTTATTCTAGAATGCTAGAACAACCGAGAGCTGAATAATTTTGAGAAGAGTAAACCTCTACAAAGGCGAAAAATGGTGCCAGGCGTAAAACAAAAATGGCCGCCATTTGTAATCCAGACACAATAAAAATAAATCAAAGATGCTTATGAACAGCCAAAATATAAGGAAATTCATATACAAAATATGAATTCTTTTCGAGATGGTCGAGCGACTAATTAATTGAACTGTGGACCATTTAAAATTGATTGACCACTCTTACAAATTCCATCCTTGAACATTATCAATTTTAGCCTTCGTATTTCCTACAAAGTCAGGATAATCACGGATTATATCTGTTTTAAGAAACTCATCATTTCTCCTTTCTGGTTCTTTAACAATATCCTGCCTTCTTTCTGCAGGATCCCTTCTAGGTGTTGGGAGTACCCTTGAAAGATACGAAGGTGCACCACTGAATACGGACATTATCCGGTAGACTAGGCGATGCAAGGAAATTTGATTTAACAGTGCCATCTTCCAATATATGTGGCTGTAGACGAATAACATCGTTGTCTGCGAAGTGTTTTTCACAAACGATCTCTTGGTTGGCTCCCAGTTCGCCCAGGGAATAGCAGTAGCCCACTTCTTTCTTGATTCCTTACATTTGGGAATAGGTTACAGCTGCCTCCGCAGCCTTCAGCGAACTGTCGTAATTTGAGTTGCACTCCGGTACACAGCAACTTCGCGGCATCTGTAAAATAAAATAACAAATGCTCAATAAACATATTCAAGGTTAAATCATGAAATCATAATTTTCGTCTTAATCAAACTTACCTTCACCTTTATTTCTTACAGCACCTTCCACAATATTATATTAATATTTCTGCATTCACGTTAACTACCAAAGCCACAGTGTATCGCCAAGAATAGCGATATCACACTTCGTAAGAACTCACAACTTCACTAAGCGGATAGGCACAGAAAAGCATGCACACCACACACTGCCTCAAACCGGTTTCGCAACAGCGTTGCCAAGTATCGCTGTTCAGGGCTTTCTACTGAAGGAGGCATTGGTATTGCATATTAGCAAAAAGAGTTTGAGGCTGTGAGAGATATTGAACATTTTGCCTTGGTTATAATGAACTGTAGTTCCTTCTCTTTTGTGGAGTCTGATTTATGTGGCGATGAAAAGTTTGAGTTTGTGTCTTCTGAAGTACCTGTGGCTTGAGGTGAAGAAGAATTAAAATATTGCATTGATTGTTCACTCTCTTCATTTACTCTACTTTTGGATGTTACTTTGGTTTGAATTAAATTGAGAGTCGCTAACTGCATTATGCTGAGCATTGGATAATGGTAACATTGTAGGATCTTGAGTATTAGATGATAGATCAGTTATAATATTTTGTTATGGGTGCTGTTGAATTAGTGCTTGGGAAATTTCTGCAGTGCTATTGTAATTTAAGTACGGGAACACGGAAGAATCTTGATTGTGATTTAAAGAAGAATCTTGAAATATTTCATTTTAAAGTACACGATGTTTACTGTCACTCAAAGTCACATCCATTTATGAAGATATTTCGTTCGTTGATGTAGAGAATATCCATTGACATTGTATTAGAACGCTGTAATGGAAGAAGATAATAATAAATCGTATCACACGTTTTGGAGATCCGAAGCATTTGTTTATAACTTAACAGTTACGAAAATAACAAGAAAAATCAAAATGTTATACGTAAACGCTCTTTACATAGATTATTATATCAGAATTGACAAGTAACTTTACTTTCGTGCTCAATCTGAAGCAAGATCCTCTAGGAATCACCTATTGACTTGCAGACGTAAGATGCAGTCGGCGAAAATCTTACTCTCAGAATTAAGATTGCTTTCAGTTTTAATAATACTTTGTTGCCAATGATACTATCTATTCTCTTAACTGAATATCAACGATTTTTGAATGTTTCATTGATATATTTAAGCTTATACTCCTGGGGCGTCATAGCATTACAAATGCTTTAACAGTCTTGTATCAATTCGATTCCGATATTCCGGAGAACAGTAGGAAGAGGGATGAACTGCGGACTCCAGAATAAATGTCAAAATAATCAAAGGAAAATTTCATATTGATATTAAGAACTAAAGCTACATGTATTTAACACAATTAAATCATTTTATGCAACTTTGTGTTAAAATATTTTCCGTTTTACAGGTATGGGAAGGGCATATTGTGACATACCGATATGTCACATGAAAATAAACTAACATTTATTTGTAGACTATATGGTGGAACATGCATTAGGAAATATCACGAGAGCAAGGGCTTAGCAACGACCGTGAATAAACAATGTAGTTTTTGTTTTTTGTAAATGCATTAAGAGGTGGTTGGATGCCGAAGGTAGAAAATTTGGGATTGGGCGAAGAAGTTTAGACGATCGAAAGGTCAGCTACACCAAAATATAACGAACGTATGGATTGGCTGGGTGAGAGAAGGACGGTCAAATGTTATGAAAAAGAGGAAGGTAGTTGAATACGAAGTCTTCGCGGGTGAATCATGCAGGAAGATTTCATGCATTCTGACCGGCATCGCGTTTCTGAACTGATCGTAGGTTCGTGAGAGGGAACGAGTATAATACAGATAGTCAGAATCGGGTTATCAGATCGTGAAATTTTAAGGACAGTAAATGATATTGCAGATATTCATGTGGAAGTAATATTGATGTATAAATTGGAACTTTGTCGGGAGTGGTAATCGAGTAATGATTTCGAGACTATGTCATAGAACGTAATCGGGACTGATAATTTTGATAGTTTGAGACCAGCTTGGATAGGGGCAGAAGAGGATTTCTTGGAACTTTGGACTACGGCAAACTCGCAAGATATTTCGACTGAGAAGTCTACGAGGGACATCAACGAAGAAGAGACGAATAAAATTCACTAAATTGTTTGCTAAAAAGGTAACAATAAACTTTGATAAATTTTGTTCTTTAGAAAAGAAAGTGATCTTTCATTTAGTCAATCCAAACAGAAATGAACTAGGAATAGAATCATTCTATTTCAGATTCCCAGCTGCGCTGTATAGTCAGCGGATCCTATAATCCATTATAAAGGTAAAAGGATTATAATATATCGTGACCCATTGACCCAGCAAGCCGGACGCTAAGATCTTTGGCAGATATTAATGTAGAAAAAAATTTGTATATCACAATATATATTTTTCACATTTACTCTACTTTCGGACCTTTCCACGGGAAGACGCGGGCGGACATGTCCTTTTCTTGGAACAACTAGTTTAACATTCACAAACTTACTGTGAATACACAACTGTTAAAGTTAATTAATTTTAAAACCATAGTCGATTAACTGGAAGTGAATGCTAGAATTTCCAGGAAGCGCTTACGTCTAGCGACGATTTCAATTTGATTTGAAAATTTTGGATAAATGTGGAAAGGCGAAACTCTCACTTAGGACATCGGTTCCCAACGTTTTGACTTGTGTGAGCTACCACCTGCGTTAAAAATATTTTAAGGGCCACGAACTAAATATTAAAGTAAAAAAAAAGAAAATTAAAAATTTGCAAACCCATACGGGGCATATATATTTCGGAACCGAGCATTTCATTACAGTATATGCGTAATGGTGCACGCTGTGCGAGGATACTCGCACCGCCTATTTACATTTTACTTTCTCACTACCGCTTACGCAGTAGAGAGAAAGTTATGTAATGCTGCGAAAAAAGCGGCGATTTTTCGGAAGAAAAACTATTATTACAGGGTCCTGCTAAAGAAAAAGTGCATAAATCCAGTTGCTAAACTTAGAAAGAAATCCTCTAACACGTGGTGTAGCCAAAATTGATGTTTTGTTGGTCCTTGATACCGAAAAATCGATTGGTGGCAAAACGTCTGTCTGTCCGTCTACGAACAACACTAGCGGGTAAACCTAGCTGATTTTCTCCAAAATTGATATTCCTCAATCGATCTAACTGATGTCGCGGTCCCTTGAATCTGAAACATTTTAATTTTGTATAATACTTTACATGAAGCCGCTGGGACATTTTCAAAATTTTAAAATGGTGCAGGTCTCATGTTTGTTGAAAACTCGGATTCTTAGAAAATTTGAAAGTCCAAAATTTTTTCGGCGTCTCGCTACTACTATTATAAAGATAGACACTATTCATTAATCACATCAGGTAAAACAAAGAAATTACTCGAAAATTTGAGAACTTTTCGAGTAATTTTGGATGAAATATAGGCAATTTTTAATTTGGTTTAAATATTTTTTCTTAAATTCTGCACCAACAATTTTGGTTAAATTTTGAGCTCGAATAACTTAAGGACGCTTAAGTTGAAAAATCTGATTTTTGAAAATTTTGAATAAATTTGAATAAACTTTTTACTTAATGAAATGTGTTCAACAAAAAAAGATCTAAAAATAATGTGTTCAATTTTTCGAAAATAGTATGAGTTTTTTTTCGTAAATTGGGAAATAATTTGAATGAAAAATGCGAATTGCGCTTCGTTTGAGGCGATGTCAGTCTGTAAAAGTAATTTGAGAGGCGGAGGCAAAATCCTATTTAAATTCATATTAATTAACTTAATATTGCAAATCGTAGAACATTAGGTGCGAAAACTTATATCCACATTAAGTTGCGATGTAAATACATTATCCGCAAGTGTTACAAATATTGCGAGGAAGAGCGTTATTACGTAAGCGTTACAAATATTTCTTGCAACCATTTGCTCGAAGAGAAAAGTACACTGGAGGGGGGGGGGAATACACCTGCCTAATATTGTGTAGGGCTTCCGCGAACACGCAGAAGTGTCTAAACACAACGTGGCGTGACTAATGTCTGAATAGTGCTGGAGATAATTGACATCATAATGACCAAGTTAATTAATAGAAGAATAATGAAATCAGATGTAGCTTACACTATATTTATGAAGACATTTCATAAATTAAAAATAACTCTCAATGAAACTGAACACTTGTCCAAGTCTTTTTAAATTAAAAATATCAGTTTTAAAATGACAATATTCTATTGGTCATCTACAGGTTATCAAAATTGACAGTTAAATTAAAATATAGGGATTGGTTTTCGTAAGAAAGCTTCTTATGACCATTGTAAATGCATCATAACAGCAACAATACTGTATCTTATCATGTTATTTTACCCTGTTTTTTATCAAATACTTTCAAGGACTCTCAAAAGTGGATTAAAAGCAATTTCAAACAAGTTTTTAATTACTCTATCACGTTGCTATTCTGTGTTTGTTGCGTTATTCACATAAAATACTTTTCCAAACTACAGGCGTAATGTTAGCCCCAGCAACCTAATAAAGCCTTTTAACAATGAACATTAACTCATAGTGTGTGAAATGCAGTAATATATGAGGAGATATCCCCATAATCAACTGAATGCATTAGCAGTTGTATTGTATGCAGACTTTAAGATAGGGGGCAGTCTCATACTGGACGCAGTATACGCCCTCAAAGAGACTTACCATGATTGTTTGTATTTATAGATTATAAATAATCATTATAACTTAGTAAATAAGATTTGTGTCATTCACAAACAAATTAGGAATTGTTTTAATATCTTTTCCGTCCCTCACAGACATTCGGCTTCATACGTAGCCAGATTAAACCAGAACGCCAGCCACTGAAAACAAGTCATCCTTTCATTTCACTCCAGAATAAAAGTGCCTATTAAAGAGAGAATATTATAAATGTACGTCACATATCAGAAAAAATCTACTAAACAAACCATCCTACAGACAAACTTTACCACATACTTTCACAATTGTTAAAACATGAACGAAACTGCAGTAGTAAAACACTTAACTTTAATCCACAACACCTGTATTTCATTTTCAAAACAGTATTTTCATTATTCTCAAAAACTGCTCATATGTATACTTACTGGGTCCGAGAAATAAATCTATTTTGGCATACGTCATTTTATCCTAATCACTGGGTAGCTGGTACATACCATGACAATGACAGTCAACATTACTTTACACTTCTCTTCTGTACTGTTTGTAGTGGCACTAAACTCTACAAATAAATAGACATGTACATGTCATTCACAAAATTGAATGTTTTACTCATTTCTGGCCACAAACTTCCAGTAATGTTAAAGAGATTCTTGCAGAGTATTTCAAAGCAGTCAGTAATTGACTACCCTGAGTCAGTAATTTATCACCGTCGAACAAAAAATATGCCCTCTAGAAGCCTTTTTTACTATTTATCACTATTGCTCAGTGATTTTTCAACATTTCAAACATACGGTCATCTTTGACTGGCTGTATCTCCTAAACTATTCGCTCTATTTGATTGATAATTTAGTGTTTAGAGGGCGCTTCAACTGCCAAGGTCATTGGCGCCCATGTCAAAGTATTTAAAAGGGTAGATTGAGTAAGTTTGCAAAAGCAACTTACCCGCTAATTAAAAGCATGAACATTACTTAAAAAGGGCATGAATCCCGCAATAGTGTACGACTAAATAAGGCAGAAGGAAAATATAACAGACTCGTAAAATTTATCATAAAATGTAAAATTGGCTGTAAAGGGGCCACAAAACAAACTACATAAGATATTGTCCATGCCACTCAAATAAAATTACGTATTCCACTTTCTCTCAAAAAACAAAAGAGTTTTGAGAGTGCAGAATCGTCGTCCCCGAGCACCTCCCGTAGCGAGTTGCCCAGGCTATGCCTTCGTCGGCTGTCATCGAATTTTGTGCAATGCAGCAGGACGTGTTACACAGAAAGAACCGTCCGGTATGTGTGACAGATGGGAGGACTTTCCCCTCGAAGGAGGAAACTATGGGAAAAGTGGCAGTGTCCAATACGAAAGCGGGTTAAAATTACTTCCTCGCGCCTACAGAAGCGGGATGAGGAGCCAAGGATTTACGGAATTCTTAATCGCGCTAAGTTTAAAAGTAGTATTGTGCCACTCTGTTTGCCACGCTCTAAGTACGGATCGTTTCAACGAAGCCTTAACATCCGACAATGGTACAGCAGGGATGTCAATGTGTATCCTACGGAACGCTGATTTCGCCGCTCGGTCGGCCAGCTCGTTCCCTGTGATGTTCACATGGCCTGGAACCCAACTAAGGACCAGGTCATAGTGGCAAGACCGAAGACGATGAATGAGGTTCTGAACTGATTTTATCAGGTAGTCTGACGACGGGCGTGAGACTGCTTGAAGGGAGCTGAGAGAGTCAGAACAGAGAACAACACGCCGCAGCCTCGCTGACTCGCTGTATTTCAGGGCCTCCAGAATTGCATACATCTCAGCAGTAAATACACTGCACTGGGAATGTAGTCGATATGATTTGGTGGTCTTGATACAATAAAACTACATGCCACTGCATCGTTGCACGATAAAACCATCTGTATATAAGAATAGATGGTCAGGATAGGCTTCCTCATGCCTGAAACTGCATCTGGTAAACCAGAGGACTAGCGATATGTTTGGAAAGATTGGAGAGTCTGAGGTCAATATTGCGGAGCAGAAGCTTCCAAGAGGGGATGAGGTCGCTTGGGGGCTTTACAGGAGTGGGAAGTTCGACATTAAGTCCCCGCAAAAGATTTCTTAATCGTATGCCTGGGGGCTGGGGTAGTGATGTTCGAAGTATGTACGATGATTCATATTTTGGGTGGATAATAATTCGGCGACACGGATGGCTATGGAGACCCGACACTTAGCTCCATAGGACGATAATAGAATAGCTCGCCTTCTTTCCAGGGATGGCTCCAGCGTCAGTTAGAATGCACTCAATTCGGCTGGTGCGGTATGCCTGTTGCAAGGCGGATACCAGCGGTGAATGGTGTTAATGGGCCGAAGAGTGGAAGGGGCTGCCGAACCATACACTTCACTACCGTAATCCAAAACTGAGCGGATGAGTGATTTATATAACCGCAATAGGGTAGTGCGGTCGGCCCCCCAAGACGTACCACTCAGCAATCGAAGAAGATTGAGGGGGGAGACGCATCTCGATTTTAGTGTGCGGATGTGAGCACGCCACGTTAGGGACTTGTCAAACGTAAGTCCCAAGAACCTGGCAAGTCGGCGAATGAAAGCGGATTCCTCCCAGGTAGAGAGCTGGATCGCTGTGCAAGTGATATATTCGGCAGAAGTGTACACCAGTAGATTTACTAGGCGAGAATTTAAAACCTGTTGACAAGCTCCATTCATGGAGCTTGTTGAGCCTCAGTTGGTTGCCTCTGGATCACACTGATGCTACTGGACGAACAATAGATGGCAAAATCGTCCACAAACAGCGATGCCTTTACTGGTTCTCGCACGATCGACGCTATACTGTTTATGGCAATGGCAAACAGTGACACTTGGCACCGACCCTTGGGGAATGCCGTTTTCGAGAGGGTGGCTGCTAGACAGTTTGTCACCAATGCGAACTCGGAATGATCTGTTCGATAAAACATTTTGGAGGAATAAGGGGAGCTTCCCCCTTAATCCCCACGAGTGCAGGGTTCGCAAAATGCCATACCTCCAGGTGGTGTCGTAGGCCTTCTCTATGTCAAATAGTACGGCCACAATGTGTTCTCAGGACGAAAGAGGTTGATATTTCGGTTGCCAAAGTGACAAGATGGTCCAAGGTTGACCGGTGTTTCCTGAAGCCGCACTGGATTGGTGTGAGCAGGTTTCTGCGCTCCAGGGTCCAGACCAAGCGCTGGCTGACCATCCGTTCCAATACTTTGCACAGGCAGCTGATGAGAGTGAGGGGTCGGTAGCTCGATGGCAACGACCGATCTTTTCCGTCCTTCAAAGCTGGAATGACTATGGCTTCTCGTCATTGAACAGGAATGGTGTGCTCTTCCCAGATACGATTAAACAAGAGGAGAAGGAATTGCATTGCCTCATCAGGAAGATGTTGTAGCATTAGATTATGCATCCCATCAGGACCTGGGGCAGTTCTTTTCGCCAATGCAAGAGCGCAGCGCAATTCCGACATTGAAAAAGGGATGTTGTAATCGGCAGTCTCTCTGGAGGAGAATTCCAGCGGACGACACTCCATCCTCTCTTTGATCAAGAAAAAATCAGGAGCGTAGTTCGCCGAGCTTGACATCTGTTCATAGTACGTGGCAAGTTCCTCTACAATCTCATCTGGAGAAGTGATCATTCCACCATTTTTGAGAAGACATGGCACCGTGTTTGGAGAAGTGTCCTTTTATCTGGCGGATTCTTCTCCATACCAGGCGTGGTAGCGTGTGGCAGTTCAGGGAGGAGACGTATGCTCTCCACGATTCCTTTTTTCTCTCTACAATTATTCTCCTTGCCCTCGCCCTACATCTTTTGTATTAGATAAGGTTGTCCACAGTTGGATAATGTCTTAAGACGTGCATGTGCCTTTTTTCGGGCGCTGACCGCTCTAGAGCAGTCCTTATTCCACCAAGGCACAGGGATGTGTCGTGGACAGCACGCAGACTTCGGGATTGCAATGGTGGCTGCGCGAAGAATGGTGTCAGTGAATTGGGCGACTAAGGCATCAACGTTACTTGAACGGTTCTCTGGAATGTTTATTTCCTCGCTGAATGTATTCCAGTCAGCTCGATGGATTACCCAGCGAGGTGAACGGGTAGCGTCTAAACTAGGAATATTAAAGCGTACCATGGTAGGAAAGTGGTCACTCCCATGTAAGTCATCGAGAACAGTCCACTCTAAGATGGTAGATAGAGATGGACTGCAGAGTGCCAGATCTATTGACGAGAAAGTGTTTGACGCTGTGGAAAAATGTGTATTTTCCCAGAGTTCAGAAGAATTAGGTTCTGCTGGTCAATAATATTTTCGATAATAGTACCTCTGGGGCATGACCTGGTGCTACCCCACGCGGGATTGTGGGCATTAAAGTCACCCACAATGAAAGGGGCGGGCAGCTGAGAAACAACTTCTTCAAGTTCCTCTTGTGACACGGCTTGGCCAGGAGGAATGTATATATTGCACACCGTCAATGAAAAGGACGGCAGATATATACGGACGCATACAGTTTGAAGGTCGGTTCGAACGATATGTTCCTCAGAAAACAGATGGTCTCGGATGAGAACCGCGACACCTCCGTGAGCACGAAGTCCGGCATCTTGGTCAAACCGATAGGTTTGGAATCCCGCAGGCAGAGGGTGTTTAGGAAGAAGATGAGTTTCCTGGAGACATACTATAAATGGTCTGTGGCGGGAGAGTATGAGCTTCAATTCTTCTAAATGTATGCGAAAAACGTTCAAGTTCCATGAGAGAGCCATTCAAGAAATTATTATTTCTTTGGTGCCTTCTTTTCTTTCTCACCTTCGAAAAGAAGAGCTCTTGAGGTGCTCCTCATCCACAGCAGAGTCGTCCTGACTGCTGCTGGATAAGTCGCCTGTGTCAGGGTGTCCGGTGTTTTGACACAGGTGACCGAGATCTAGAAGGGTTGGAAGATCTTCCAGTGTGAGTCTCGGCAGTGGAGGAGGACGAGACTTCGGCGACGGATTTTGAGTTGGTGTCGATTTCTGATTGGAATCAGTTTCTATAGGAGCTCAGTAGAAGTTTTCGGTGGCTGGAGTTTTTGCTGTTTATTTTGTATTTGGTTGGTATAATAACTTTTCCCTGGATACAGGCCGTATCTTCAGGGAAGTCTATAGGAGCAACCTGGCAGGAGAAATGCGCTGCTGGGGCTGGAGTGCATTGGGGTTTTGGGAGCTCACGGTTACCACCGGGCCTAGCTTAAAGTGCTGGAAAGGATCGTGACATGTCTACTGGATTCCTTGCTAGGAATCGACGCTTCGCCTCAGGAAAGAAACTTTTTTTGTCACTCGTATCTTTGGATTTCCTTTCACGTAGATAGATTGGACACTGGTTGAAATTGGCTGCATGGTTGCCTTCACAGTTAAGACAGTGCGGTGGTCTGTCGCAGGGTTGTGGGTCGTGCGCTGGTGTTCCGCACTTCCGCATACTGCGCTAACCGACATGCAGCGTTGCTGAGTATGACCAAACCTTTGGCAGTTGAAACAGCGCAAAGGGTTCGGAACATATTGTCGCACACGGAGGTTGTAAAACCAGTACTTATTTTTCCGGAAGGACGGACGGTCAAATGTAGGATCAGGTCGAAGGGGATTAATTTCCTGCTCCTTCCGTCTGATCCTATACACTTGAGTGACTCAAAACTCTCAAGAAGTTCGGGCAGATCTTCATCACTTTCAAGCAAAGTCCTCGTGGTTTACCACGCCTTTGCCTAAGTTCAAAGTCGGGTGATTCTGACTACCACCTGGATGCCGGCAATCTGCTGGTTTTGAATTTTTCCAAATTGTTCGTCGGTGCGTGCTTCAAATAGAATGGTACCATTTCTTTGTCGCACGACCGCTTGGAAACTTTCCAAACTCGTCTTCAATGGCTCGCGCCAGACGGACAGCACTTATGCTTTTAAAAGTTTTCCTTCCTCGGCGCATGCCATGAGGAGAAACGGGCTCTTCAGTTGATCATCTTTTGCGAAAAAACTATTCAAATCTATAGTTCTATCAAAATATCTCCTCTTCCTTGCGAAGGAGGGCGGGGGGTTTATTTTCTGCTCCATAGAGTAGAAGGCGGTTCATCTCCGTGCTCCCCACCCACCATGGAGTCCAACAGGGGACACCCCACTGGGGTGCCAGGGTTGGCACAGAGATATAGTAGGAGATGTCACAGCGCTGCCCGCCGTGGATCCCCGCTCACCCTGGAGTTCAGTACAAGACCTAGTCCAAGCCGGTTGATCGGAGTGGGTTAGCTCCCGACCGCCCGTCTAGAAGAGTCCGTAGCCAAAACAAGTGTATTGAGACCTACAGGGAATGTTCCCCAAAAATACGTAAGAGCACGTATCCCTAGATACCAAGAAAGAAGTAGCACGAGGAGAGTAATTGGGAAACAGACAGGACCCTCAACCGCCAGGACATACATTCCCTCCGACACGGGTCGCCATGCACGGCAAACACATGGGTGGGCGTTCAGCATACAGGGGGCCAGTGAAATAGAAGAGGAAAGAAAGAGAAAGGACGTAATAAAGGAACGAGAATGATATATGGGGAGAAGAAAAATGTCTGGTGAAAGAAAAGAATACTTGAGAGCCCTCTCTGCATCCCCCCGTCAGGACGTGGACCAACCCACCTCGACGGGTATTCGCTCTAAAACACTGAGATTTGCTCGGCTGATTATGGGTACTCTGCTCTTTTTTTGGTATTTTGGACTGATATTTTGTACACAGGCAACCTGGAGAGGACGGCGATTATTTACATTGCATTTGTGTTGAAAATGGCGTGTTTTCGGCGAGTTTTTGCAAATATCTGGGAAAGGAAACCTCTGGTGGAAAAATGCTCTTCACCATTGTAATTGTCATTAAATTTCGAGTTGGACTCAACTTTTCATAAGAATCGGGCTCCTGTCGAAATTTGCAAAATTCAATAGGTAACTCTGTAAGCTTTAATTCTATAACACTTAAAATCTACAACACCTGTACATAAATTTCAACGCAGTATTTCAATGTCTCAAATGCTGTTTATATATATACAAACTGGGTCCTAGAAATATATCTATTTTCACCTACGTCATATTATCGTAATCCATGGGTAGGTGGTACTCACCATGACAGCGACAGCCAACATTACTTTATATTTATCTTTTGTACTGTTTGTAGTGACACCAAACTTTAAATCCACAACACCTGTATTAGATTTTCTTAAAAACTGCTCATATGTATACTTAGTGGGTCCGAGAAATAAATCTATTTTGGCCTATGTCATTTTATTCTAATTACTGGGTAGCTGGTGTGACGTACTGGAAATAAATAACACAGACGACTGTTTTTAAAAGAAATATATAACTATATTTACACAATAATTTACATAATAAAAATCTCCGGCAACCTTTCCAATCCCTTAGCCGCGAAACCCCCGCGACCGTCCCTAGGCCCAGCGCAGCAGCACTGCTTTAAAGCAGGCTAGCAACGCGTGGTGCGAAGCTGTCGGACGCAGAATCCCTCAACTATCGTTACATGGCCTGACGCCAAACCGGTCTTCGCCTCGAAGACCCGTGCTAGGATAGCACTGGAGATATCACTCGGCCTTTCGACCCTCTACATATTCCGCGTGGACGTTCACGCCACTGCGGTGCGACCATTCCTACCCTTACGGGCATCTATGGCCAATCCTGCAACATGAGAGAAAAAACAGATCAAAAAAGATTTTAGCCAACCGGCGCGCGCATTGCGCTGTTTCAGATTTCTCTTACTCCAGGAACTGCTTGGGTCGCTTATACTTCGCCCGTTTGTCGGGTTCGTATGAAGCGACCTCAGAAATGAGAGTGTTTTCCGAGTCAGCTGCTTTTTCAAAAAATTTTGCTGTAATGCTTTTAAAGTGGTCTTTAAGCAGTGGCATTGAAATGTCGCGATGCAAGTCTCTTATAAGAGTGTACCTGGGGGCGCAGAGGGCGCCCCTTAGGCATTCATTTTGGACTACTTGCAGTTTATTTAAATAACTATCAACTGCTATCGCCCAGCTAGGGCATGCGTAGTCCATTTGTGGCCTAATAACTGCTTTATAAAGCGTGAGGCAGATCCCGCGTGGGCGCAGTTGATGCAGCCTTAAGTACCCGGAGGCTCGCCCCCTCCCCTCGGCGCACCCATGCCGGCGGGCGTCAGCAAGGCTCGACGGCCAGCCTCCTCTAAGAATCTTGCGACATAGTCCACGACTCGCGACTATCGTGGAGATTGACAGTCTCTGGTGCTTGATTGTTTTAGTCCTCCGGGGGAGCCTTCCGTTTGTTTTGTGTGGTTTTGCTTTTCCAATTTTTCTCGGGGCGCCTATGATTGTCTCATGTTCCCGCGGTGGTTTGATGGCAAACTCTTTGCAGTTGTTTGCTTGGCTGCTCCCTTTATGTGAAGTTTTTTAGTCATTTCCCGTTTCGGACACGCTACCGGTCTCTCTTTTTTCATGTGTTTATATTTGATTGGTCAGTATTTACTATTTATATATATATTAATTAAGAACACTATAACATTAATAATATAGAATGAAAATACAGAAGTAGTACTAATTTATAAAGAAAAAATTGAAAGATAAATATCAGTTACTAAATTAAATAATAGAAAAACAGAAAAAACAAAAGCACAAAAGTAGTCAGACAAGGTAGAAGAATGTAGCATAGATTGCAGCATAGCACAGAGTATTAAAATTTAATTTTGGTGGAATTTCTGGAATCTGTGCCTCGCCCGCGGCGCAGCTGACATGGGAGGAGTGAGGGTTTTGAAGAAATTAGGGAGGTTTGAGGAAGATGACGTCGGAGGGGAGTTTTTTGGTTTTGAGGCGGGATTTTTCATTGAAGTATTGGGTGTAGGGGCGAAAGGGTGTGTGTGTGTCGATGTTTGAAAAGATAGAAGTTATTCTATCCGTGGCGAGCGTGTGAATGTTGGAGGAAATGGTGTTGGACGGATGAACGTAGAACATTTGCGTAGACGTCACCTGGAGCTGGTTTTAAAGCCGTTCTTATAAAGTAGTTTTCTGCTCGTGTGAGCAGCTCGCGCGTCGTCTCTGGCGCCGTGGCCCAGACCTCACACGCGTAGAGCCCCGCACTCCTTACGCACGCGAGGTAGCTTCTGATTTTGATTTTCTCCTGAAGGGAGCGGTTCCTGAAGAGTGGTAGCAGGGAGCTGATGCGCCATGTCATTTTCTTACGCGCTTCTTTAATGTGCGCCCTCCAGGTGAGCTTGCGGTCGAAGATGACGCCTAGATAGGTGACAAACTGTCGCCACGGAAGAGTGTGAGCATCTAGGCGGATGGGCGCGACGGTGTGCGTGTTGTGGCTGTGTTTGTGTAAGAAGATGATAGCTTGGCATTTCTGTGCATACAGCGCGAGACCGTTTTCCGCGCTCCAATTCGATAGCGCGAGTCCGGCGCGCTGCAGCCGTCGAGTGGCAAAGTTGATCCGGCTATCCTTCACAGCGTACGCTATGTCGCCTGCGTAGACGAAGCTATGCACCCGGTGATCGCCTGCGCATCGTTTATGAAGAGAGAAAATAGGAAGGGAGAGAGGGCGGCGCCCTGGGGGACGCCGACGTGGATAGGGCGAGAGGAAGGAGTGAAAAGTTGGTATTTTACAGTGAAGGAGCGGTGGGAGAGATAGCTTGTGATTAAGTTGAGAATGAGGGATGTAGGGGCGAAGTTTGTGAAGGAGAACGGGTGGTGAACAGTGTCAAAGGCGGACGAGAAATCGAAGAAAAGAGCGGGAACAGAGCAGTGGCTCTTGTATGAGGCGAATCAGCTCAACCGGGGTTTGTGAGGGAGAAGACGGTGTTTGGGGTGTTTAATGGTCGATTCAGAAAATGCAGATTTGATCTGATAATTTAGGCGGTTGATGGCGCGGTCGATACCGTGAGAAGTTGAGAGAGAGGGATTTGATATGAGTTTGTTATTTAATTTAGATTGGTAGGTTTTCCAGGAGGTTTCAGATTTGAGCTTGGGGGGAGTGGGGGCGGCGAAAATATCATTATGAAGGGCAAAAATGACAGGAAGATGATCAGACGTTTGTCTCAGAAACTATTAATGTGACAAGTTCATGTTTATTAATTTAATTAGATATAAAATATGTGATCTAAACTCTTAGTCTACACTATCTTAAGCACAGTTAACGAAAAAAACAAAAAAAGAACAAAACAAAACAAACAACAACTGTAAATACAATGAAAGATTTTTTCAAAATTTTACCTATGTAAAATAGCAAACTTTTGTATCGTTTTCAACACAAATTTATAGTTCACAAGCAAAAATTGTGACATATAAGTCTACCAAGTTTTATATATGTAGAATACATACTAGAAAACTGCACTTGAATGTGAAAAAAATACTTTTGAAGAAAAGTGTGTTAAAGTTTTAGGTATGTATACCACTCATCATATATAATGGCATTACATTTCTGGTACATAAATATTTACACTTAAAATATTGTAAGAACTTAGACATTACACTAATATTAACAATCATGCAACCACTATGTTTACTATTTACATGAAAAAAGTCACTTTCTTCTACTAGAAGATATAAGTTTTTTTTCCTGAGGTCGATGGCATGGATCTTGCACCATGAGTGACGGGAGAGTAGATTCCTGAGATCTCTCCGGAAAAGTATCTCCTTGCTGTTTACACTTGATACAAATGTCTCTAGATATTCTTTGGCGCCGCCATGTTGAATAAGCGGCCGATGAGCAGCGGCGAGCAGTTTGAAGTTAGAATGTGACAGATCTTGCAGATACCTGTGCCGCTTTAATAATTTTGAAGAATCGGAGAAAAAGAAAGAGACAAGTGTGGGTGATTCTTTTTACAGAGAAGAGCTGAGTATTTATAAAACTTTGATGGAGGAATTGCAGGAAGAGAATCTTGAAAAACAAATTATTTAGTACATGTTCAATTGCATTCCAATTTTTGGGATTAATAAAATAAAACAAGTTTTAATTAATTAAGGACTAAAAATATCTATTGGAAAACGTGATCGTATTCGATATAATAGTTTTGACCCAATGTAAAGTTTTGAAAAATGGTTAAGTTGATAATTTGTTATAGAATATTTTTGTGAAGTTAAGAATAAACGATTTGAAAGAATCAATTTTAAATTATCTGTAAATTTGTTTATTGAAATAAACTATGGAGCATCTAGGCATCTTCCATCTAAAAATTTTGGAATAATTATTTTGAATTATTTGAAATTTGTTAAATTTGGTAGTAGAGGCATTACACTATATAGGGCAGGTATGAAAGAGAGCGCCTTATGATAGTTTTATATAACAAAATTCCACAATTAATTCGTAACTCCGAGTTATTATTTATTAAAGGAATATATATAATTAATATAATAATTACTATTATTAAAAAGGATATAAAGGAAGAGGATTTGTGTACAAAAAATTCGCACGTGTAACTCCAGAAGGATTTGATTTATTAGGAAACATATCTCAAGCAATTAAGAAGCAAGATACCTTCATGCGGAAATGTATTTCTTGGGGATAGATACTTGCTTTGACGCTATGGGTTTTGGCCACAGGAGATACATACAGTTCTTTGTAATTTTTATTTATAATTCCCCAGTGTAAAATTTCCCCAAAGGTCAGAAATTCACGGACCACACTGAAACGACGCACAGACATAGAAAGGCTGATCGAGTACGTGGACACATACCAAGAGAGCACAAACTCTTCCAACTTTCTTTGCATACTATTTATCTCCCAGGAGATACGATTTCTCAGCGATACCAGAGCCTTTACACTGTTCACTCGTGGAAACTTCGAAGATCTCCTGTGGCGTCATGTCTCGGGAGAGAAGATGGCTCTCCCGAGAGTTTGCACGTGTCTCCTAACCAATTCCGGAAAGTTAGGAGAGAAAACTCTCTCCGTGTAAACGCCCCTTAAAGATTTTCTTAGCAAAAAAATATCCCGAAATTATCCTACAAATGATTGAAAATAGAATTAGAGCAGAGAAAGTGGGCGTAACCTATATAAAATGGTGTGCACAGGGAAATTTAAATTGCTATTTAAACCATTTAAATGGTTCGAAAGTGAGAAAAGTTTATATATTCTTAAAGAGATTGGAGATTAAAAAAACAAAAAACAAACAAAGAATCACATTTTTTGTCAAACTTACCTACCATCTGCCCTTTAAGTGTAGGGTTCCAAGATGTGCAGTGAATGCCAACAAAAGTGCGGGCAAAATGCGAGGCATATACTAACCGTTAATGTATACATATCCGGTTACAGAACCTACATGAAGTAAAGAGGTGTGTACGGCATTGAGATGGGCACTTTTTGTGTATTTTCTTGTATATCTTTTTTTAATTAGGTGTTATTTCTTTTAATTTTTATTTTCGTACTTTCTTTTTTTATTAATTGCCACCGAGCGTACGTTCATTTGTAGTAATGAATTATTATATTATTCTGCGTAAGCGGTATGCGAAAAAGTAAAAAAAGTAGGTAATGTCTGTCTCAAATTCATGTTGGAAGATATTGGAATCTGTATGTAATCATGTCCACATCTTAAACTTTGAACAATCAGTAGGTGTGGTATGCTTGTAAATAGGTTATAGAGTATCAGCCACAGCTTCTTGCCACTCATGAGCAGAAGGACACCGTGACACACTCCACACTCACCTTGCTGTTTTCCACTTCTTTTCTCGTCTAGAACTGAAGCAACGCGTCTTTGTGCCCCTTGGGGGGGGGGGGGGCGTTGAGCGCTTTCGGAGTAATCCTCTATTAATTACACCGCTTAATTTCTGAGTAATCACCTGTTATTATGTCCGTCAGGTCTCGTCGCAGTCAGTTGTCAAGAGGATCGCCAAGTAGCATCTCCGCGTACACGCCTCCCACCTCGCGCTACTTACCCAGCGACCACAAGTGGGAAGGAAATAGGATAGGGGTAGTTTAGGACACTTCACAGGGTTGAACTTACCCTTGTGTAGCAGCCGAATTCCTTTCGTTGGAACAAATTTCAAATGAGATTTGACAAGAATCGAACCCGGACCTCTTTGGTGAAAGGCGGAGACTTCGCTCTGCGCCAAGTGATGACCTAATGTTGAGTCAAAGAAGCTACGCTAAGGCCATTGATAAATCGTGGTGAGATCCTGACAGTGCAGAACCTTATTCTAGAACTACAAATATGTTTCTCAGGGACACGTGGACTTGGAGAGGGGGGGGTAGAACATAGAGTGGTCCAGTCCATCCAGCATCAGAGTCAACATGCACACGGCTTCGCAGGTCCGGTAACTCATTCATTCCGTTCACGGCAAACACATTAGAGAGCACTAAATTGTGAACTGAACATTTAGATACATTTTCAGAAAATACTTTCCTTAAAACCAACTGCATATTTCTGCAAATATTGACTTACATAGACTTCGAAATTAGTATTAATGACACTGATTTTTTTTAATATTTTATGAAAGATCCTATTGATGAATTGAAAGTATCCTATCCATGAAATGCTACAGCACATCGGTAAACAAAGATTCAACTATTAAAAAATATAAATATTAGCTGACAGTGAGAAGTACAGAACAAAATGTTAACAGGAATCTAGTAAGACAGATTGAAGCATAGGCTTCAGCCTATAGAGCCTCAAAATATTTAACACAAGTGCAAAGGGTATAGTATTTAACAATGCGTACTTTCTGCACATGTTTGACCATTCTGTCTGCACGAGTTTCCTTAGCTTAAACTAGTAATGTGGCAGCAGCACATACTTGCTAGCATAATTAGTAACTTTTTCAATTTTTGAAAAGTCAGAACAACGACAATGAGACCTGTGTCTTTTTCAATATGGTCGGGAAACGATCGGGGAAGATACGTGGCAACATGGGGGGCGGGAGGGAGAGAGGGAGGGAGGCTAGTATGAGTAGTATCAATAGAGATGTTGGAATATATCTTTGTTTTATTTTATTGTGTTAGTACAAAAGTCAACAAGTAAAAGAGAATGAACTACAATACTTTCAGTTTTATTGTCGAATGTATATTATCAGCATGAATTGAACATTACAGTAGTAAATAGTACAGAAAAGAACATATGCTAATATGAAACAAACTTAAAAAAATTAAATCAAAGCAACTACTTTTAACATCACTAATCACCGCCTTCTGAATTTATCCTACCAAACAATACCAAGAAAAAAATAATTAATTTTCTAAAAAAATAACTTCACTAATAATAAATTACTTCTGAACAAAGCGTGAAAATGATTAAGTAAGTCAATTAATTGCGTAGTTTCTTTCTCCTTGAAGTTACTAAAACGCAGTTAAATTACTTGTCCACTGTAACGCAAATTAAAGATAATGTAAAGTTCAAACACTTCACTTTGTAAAGGCAAATAAGAACCCACTGTTTTGAAGTCTGCAATTATTATTTTCACATTGCATACTAATCGTTTTCTGTCAATACATACTATTACTTCTACATCACATACTTTTCGATAGATACAACATGAGCCAATTTATAGCTCCAAGACTCATTGCGATACACTTTCACACAAAGTAAAACTCACACATTAGTACTCACACATGGGAATTACTATTTCGGTTTCATATTTACTGATCGAAATAATGATCTTTGCGGCATGAATACAACTAAGCAGCCAGGGTCGTAAAAAATTGTTACACAACAAAAGACTTACGCGATGTGAATCAACATGGTCGTCTTGCATATTATGAATGATAGTGGAAGTACATTCCACATGTGAGTTTCCATGAATTCGTACATCAAAAATATAACGCACGCAAGTAGTGCGAAAGTGTCTTCGTCATACTCATTTCCCAATTCCAGACTTTGCTCCTATTTCAACTCTTCTGGAAACATTCGTACGTCGAAGACAATTTTCATTACTAGTTGTGTAAATATTTGGAAAAATACTTAGTTTTCATAAACACTTAATGAAGATATTTTATTTGTATACAACACAATCGAGAATTATTCTAGAACTTGTCCATCAATAATTTAGCAATTTTTGTTGCTGAGTGACAAAAGTATGAAATATGAAAATATAATTCATGAGCTTGTCTAAAAACAGTTAAGCAAGTGGAAAGAAAATTCGTCAAAAATTTGAGTTAAAAGATTCCTTCTGAACATGCTACAGAAACCGAGCAAGGTAGACCAAGGTTCAAATTATCACTTCGGTTAACTTTCCACGACTAGCATACGGACTGCGAGACCGAATAATATAGTTTTCGATTATTTACGAATCATGTGATAAAACTGTGTACTCCCAGCAGCATCTCTGAAACACTTCTTATCAATGTCAACGAGGGAGTTTTGTACGACTTTATTGTTCTAAAGGAAAAAACTGTCCACGTTGACTTTTCGTCCTTAACAGGGAGGGGGGAGGTAAGCAGGACTATTATATCCAATAATATGTTACATGAGATGCAGAAATATAATGTGAAATAACTGTTAAGATGAAGTCACCAGTGCAAATATCAGCGAGGAGCAAAACTCGCAGTCTACCGCGACTAATGGCAACGTCGCATGGAGTCTCGTGGTGTTTGATTTCAGAACAGCGATCTTGCGGGCAATGCATGGCGGAACATAAACTCTGTAACTCAAGGCCTATCGACGCGCTGGGAGCCCCTCTGAGATGTCACGAAGAGATGGCAATCGTTATTTACATTCTACGAGCTCAATATTTTTATTTATTTTATGAGAAAAAGGTATCGACATTTTTGCCATGTGTATGTAGAAATATTAGGGCAGAAATTGCCTAATACGTGTTGTGAGCGTCAATACGCTCACGTTACAATTAACGCACACTTGGACGCGCATGCTCTTCCATACTGGCACGCTTTTAACGTCGTTCACTCGCACATTTGCGGCGCGACAGTGAGTGTTAGACCACGGCACGCATGCCTGGTCATCGTGTCCGGGGACTCCGACCAGCCACTCAGCGGGTGCAGAGAGACGTGTCATCACCTACGCATCGCCGCAGGTCTCCAGCTCCAGCGGCGACGGTACCAGACATCCCTACGGGAGTGTTAAACATCCGCATACCAGGTACCTGTACTTATATCCAGGGGTGCCGAGCTTAAAGACATTCGACTAACATTTCAGTAATTGTTCAACATTTTGGTCAAATTCATTTATTGTAGTATTCTTGTACTATTCACTTCGTGCTGTTGTATGTTGATTATTAATTTTAAGATTGAGAATTAGGGTTTTTTATTAATAATTTACCGCTCGGGTTCCGCAATTCACTAAGTAAAAATTAAGTTTACACACACACACATTCTTAGATTGTTTTATTCATTCTGTTCCAAATCTAGTTCTCGCTCAGCAGCGGTCACGAGTAGACGTGCTCGGCGGCTCCGCTTGTTATCTGAATCCTCGCGCTTATCGCAAGTGCCGACTGCCCCGGCCGTTACTGGACTCAGTCCGGGGTCAGAAAGAAGTGCATTTACTTGTGAACAGTGGTGAATCAAGAATGTTTTCTAATTGTTATCGCTCAAAATACTTGTTAAACACTAGGACCGCATTTATTCGTGAACAAAGGTGACTGCATTTTCCTGTGAACAGTGGTGAAACTAAAACTATTGCAAATCAACATCGGCCAAACATAGGTGTATAGGTGTATAGGTGTAACATAGGTACAATTTCCCCTTAGGAGGACCAATCACCAAATCAGCAGAAATACTAATGCCCAAGTGCACCGACCTAAGTTAAAATGTCTTGTTAAGAAACGAACGTAAACTTTTAATGGCTGTTAACTCGAAAAACTGATGCACCATCGGTAACGGTTGTTAACTAGTGGGATTTAGCTAACGAACGTTAAAATTGTGCTTCCCATTACTGAACGCACTTTCTTACGAACTCGATTGTCGGTTATAGATGTTCTTTGATCTTCCTCGCGTGAATTTAAACAGGATCAGATTGTCTTGCAAAACATTGTAGCCACGCGACCTACGCGGAGAACGCTCAAGTTGTGCTTGTATTTGTTTTAAGAAGACGATGGAGCCTCCGAAAAAGAGACGATCTGCAAATTTCTCAAATATGAAAAAAACGGATGGAGTCTCCGTCCAACAGAAAAATGCAGCATGGGCGGAAATCGAGAAAGAATTTTATAAGGCACCAGGTAATTTTTTATTTACATGCACTCTATGAATATTATTGTAAATTGAATATCGAATAATTGTTTCAATAAGCATGTTTATGCAATTTCAAAATAATTGCAACTTAACCTAAACAGCATGTGGTCATATTACAATATTTGTGTATCGATGTTAGATACTATTTACGTAATATATTTCTATTATTGTATGTATTTCATGCCCGTACTTTGATGTTGCAGGGTTACAAAGAGAGAAGAAGGAAAGCTAAAACTGCTTATGAGAATTCTAAAGGAAGGCAGTTCAGAAGAAAGCCGATGCACGTGTAGAAACCATGAGAACTGGAGGAGGGCCCTGTCCACAAAATATAATAGGTGAAATTGACGAGAGGGTTTTGGGGATTCTTGGGCCACGTGCATCTTCCGAGTTTAATGCATTTGACTCTGATGCCCAATTTCATGGGGATACGGTTTCATCTCATGAATCTATAGAACTGGAGTTACAATTTAGTGATTCAGAACCACCAATTGCTGCAACAGGTGCAGCTGCCTGTTGCAGGTCCCAGTTCGGCAATAGATGAACTGGGATCTGTGCTAATCGGTGGTGGTGGTAGTAGTGCAAGTGCAAGTGCAAGTGCAAGTGCAAGTGCAAGTGCAAGTGCCAGTGGCAGTGGCTCTGCTTCAGCATTGGTAGCAACTCCAAAACCATGGCATCGTAGGCGGCTTCCTACATACCAACCTAAAACAAGCCCGATTGATTCAGCTTGCAATAAAAGGGTGGAGTACTTGGACTCGGACTTGAAAATGAGGGAGAAGGAGCATTATAAATTTATGGAAGTTAAAGAGCTGGAGAAACAACATTTTCAGCTCCAAATTAAAGTCAGTGCCGAGCAACTTAGATATTGGGAGAGAATGAACAATAAATTGGACAAAAATTGATTTATTTTTATGACATCACTTGAAATAAAATTATTCTTCATTTCTAATCTTTATTGATTTTGTTGTTTTTTTATACCTTCATCAAATGACCAAGGAGAGTTGTTTTTGTCCAAATATTTTAAAACTTTGCCCAATTCTGGAACTGTTAAATTAATTGCATGAGTTGCATTGCATTTTTTTGAATCGGAAAGGGAATAAATTTAATACTTAGAAAAATTAATATTGTTTTGAATCTTAGTACAAAAATGCATAAAATCTAATGGACACAAAATAATTCTCCCCCTATTTCAACCTCTTCCTTTCATCTTATATATAAAAATGAATTGCTGAATATCTTGCTAAGCGCAAATCTCGAGAACAGCTGAACCAATATTGCTAATTCATTTTTTAGAATATTCGAGGATGGTTCTTAAGGAGAGAGAAATTTTAAAAAATGGCCTGAAGTCTAAAAACAACACTTTTCTGTGTTTCTAAGCGCAAATCTCGAACATCTGAAATGATTTTGCTAATTCTTACTACGTACTACTTAATTCGTACTACAATAAAAAAAACTTAATTTAGAATAAGTAAAAATAAAATGAAATATAATGAGTAGGTATCATAATAAGAAATGTGAATTTGCAATTTTTATTGTGATTTTTTATTGACTATTAAAAGAATTTTAGGTGTTCTACAATTTTTATTTTTTGACAATGTAATTGTTGACTTATTAACTTTCGTTTTTTAATCTTACTAGCTGACCTGCATCCCGAATAGCAGAATATTAAACAAACAAAGTTTACATTAACATTAAATTAAACAAACAAACTAAACAAAGTATTAAACAAACTAAAAAATTAAAGAATTGACTGTTAGTAGGTACAAAGTTTGCCGGATCAGCTAGTTAAATATATAAAAGTTATTTTAAATGCCTGAGTGAAAACTATACATAAAAAAATTAGTGGCAGATCTTTTCTTAACCACATTGGACCAATTTTACAACAAAAAAGTTAAGAAAAGTGTTGATTTATCAAAGCTTGTCGTACTGCTCTTCCAGTTGTATTATCATGTCTATACATTAAATGCATGGGGTGCACTGGTTCATCATCTAGAATATCAGGCTCTCTTGCGAGTTGTAACTGATGTAGTAGTCTTGTTATCTCAATATCATCTGGAGGGTTTTCCTCTCGAGAAACAATTGCAATATTATGCAATACTCCAGTGGCCACTATAATAGTTAGCGCTTTTTGTAAGTTACAGCGCAGACCTATTGATAAAACAGGGAAGCGCCTCTTCCATATTCCATACTGCCTTTCAACAGTATTCCTCGTTGTAATGTGAGCTGTGTTATATGCCCTCTCAGAACGTGTTGTAGGATTTTGCAGTGGAGTTAGAAGGTATGGCTGGCACCGTCTCCTAGTAGAAATCCGCTCCTAATGACTCCATTCTCAAACTGTGCTCTTCGAAAACTATTTCTAAATATCGTGCTGTCATGCACAGATCCAGGCCACCTGGCGACAATGTCTCTTATCAGTAAATGGTGGTCAGATATAGTTTGACAATTAATAGAAAAATAGTTTTTTCTATTTCGAAATGTCTCTGCATAATCACCGCCTGGTGATTTTATTCTCATATGAGTACAGTCAATAGTACCCAACACTCCAGGAAAACCATGAATATTGTAAAACCCATTCATTACAGACCTTTGTTCTGCAGTTGTTGCGGGGAATTTAATATATTGTGCACTGAGAGATGCTATTGCTGCACTAACTTGATGCACAATTCGCTGTGTTGTGGTTCTGTGCATATTTCCCACGTCGCCAATTAAAATGTTAAATGCACCTGTGGCGTAATAGCGTAAAGCAGTTAAGACTCTGTTCATAGGAGAAACTGGAAAGTTTCTGTCGGTAGGGAACTCTAACCTCTCACTCAATTTTTCAACCAAATGCAACACTGTACCTTTAGTCAAACGAAACCTTTCTTGGAACTTCCTTTCGCTGTAGTCATTGAAAGGATCACCTCTATCCATCACAATTGTCCTTTGGGTTCTTTGATGTAACAAATAATCATAATACAACATTTCGTCGAATTCACGATCGTCACAAACTGTTCTATACGCCATTGCAAATCCACTACTAACCAGCTACTAACTCCCGTTAAAACTACAAACGGGCCCAAAATGACCGATTAAAGTTAACGGCAGCTAAGAAATATTTAACGAGTGTTAAACTTTGGTGCATCAGAAATCTGAGATAACGACCGTTAAGTGAACACTTAACGTGAGTTAAATTTTAACCAATGTTGGTGCACTTGGCCGTAAATAATCAAGACAACAGTGAAGATATGCGCTAACAATAGTATGGACGGATCGACAACTTTAGAATACAGTGACTTAACACAAAACCTTCACCAACACCACCAAGCGTTACTTCAAGAACATCAAGTATTAAAACAACATTCACAACAACTAGTGCAACAGAAGCAACATCTACAATTCCAACTACAGCAACATCTGCATGAAAAGAGATCCCAGCGATCGTGATAGAAGCTACGGGACCTAACGGCCACGCATCTACATTTGAAGCTGCCTCAACCCTGAGCAGGTCATGGCAAACCGTTCCGCTGCGTCGACAAAAAAGACGAAATGATGACAAAGCCAAAGGACCGTCTAAGAAGATTATCAGTGAAAATGACACCTTATCAAAAAACAGGTATGAGCATCTCACACGTGATGAAAATTTAGAAGTGTCCTCGAAATGTGAGAATATCAATGACACAACCAAAGGCAACATTCAACAAAATGACTATCGAACCCCGCCAATTTTCATACCAGGCGTATGAGTTATATCTGCACTTTGCTAGTGCTAAGAGTGGCGAGTGCAGTGAAAGATTAACGAATAGTCACTTAGTTTCTTACAAAGTACTAAATACAAAATTTAATAAGTGCGACCAGTACGTGTTCAAAAGTATATGTATGCTCTGGTCTCGGCCAGAGCATTACCCAGAGGACAACCAAGTGATTAACGCGCATAGGCTAGTGTCCTCCACGTTATCACAGTGTTCATGGATCCAAGTTCAGTCTCAACATTGGAAGCAATTAAAAATGCTCTAGATGCGTTAAACAATCCAAACGATGGTGTAAATTCAAATATTGAAATGGCCGAGTGCACTCCATCCGCTCAGCAACAATCAGAATATCTGCAAATGCAACAAAACCGACAACTTCAGGCAGAGCAACAATGGAAAATGATGCAAGACCAACAAAAACAGTTTTTACAATACCTTCATGAGCAACGCATAATTATTCCGCAGCTGCAACAATATCAAAATTTTTAACATGTTCCGCGCATTCTTCACATCGCAGCTAATTAGCCAACCCCCTCACAAAATGTAAGTAGTGAATCAAATATTATGGAAAAGAACTGTACTAAAAGACAAAGAACTTACGATTCTCGTGAAATGTATGGCGTACCAGTTGCTAACAGATATGAAATATTAACGGAAAATGAAACTCCAAATGAACCAGTTAATGTTACCCCAGTAGTGAAAATCCCCCCCCCCCATACATGTGTTAGGTAAAAATTATAAAATAATATTAGATGGTATCAAGTCAGTAGCTAAAAAAGACTTTTCCACTAGAACACGCCAGAATGGAATCAAGGTTTTCTTCACCGATATAGACGACTTTAGAAACTATAAGAAATTTTGTGAAGATAAATCAGTGTCATTTTATACATACAGGGACCCTTCGACGAAAATATTTACAGTTATGCTTAAGGGAGTACAAGAATCTCTTAAAGAAAGTGAAATATATGAAGAATTCAAAAGGCTCAATTACCCAGTAATTAACCCAGATATGCCTACCGTCCTACATGTAGAACGGTGGACATTTTATTATTTTTTCGTAATTTGAACGTTTTCCGTTGAGTAAAAATTGTTGAACGCGTCACGTGATATTCTTATCTTCTTGATATAGCGATAGTGGCTTCTTGTGCTTCTAGTGGCTTCTAGTGCTTCTAGTGGCTTCTTGTGCTGTATTTTGCGTCTCATTCTGGCGTTGATCACCGAGGTGTTGTAATGGCGAAGTCGGAGTAAGTTCTTTTATATTTTCTCTGCATAAACACTCCTTATATATTATTTTATATGTACCTAAAATACACAATTAGCATATCCAAGTCACATGTTTAGGTTATATATTCACTATTTCATGTTTCGTTGGTTTTAAATTTGGTGACCTACATATAGGTCGGTAGGCTCCTCTCCAGAACTAGTGGCTTGCACGTTCAATTACAATTATGTAATCTAATTTCATTGCTTATTATTACCGTTTTCTTACAACTTTATGAAACTAAATTTGAAAATGCAAAATTGTGTACAATACTATATATATATATATATATATATATATATATATATATATATATATATATATATACTTCCTGTGCATTTCGGTTGGAATCTAAGTTTGGACGATATATTGAGAATTTTGGAGGAGGAAAACGATGATGATACTCCATCGTCTGCGGTTGATATATTTATTTCACCGCCTGATAATGCAACGGGTGATATAACAGACGAAGATTCTGGAGAAGATTCCGTTGATATAAACAATCTTCCTGGAAGCGTTCTACGTGCATCAGCTGAAATAGGAGGACAGAGCACAGATATTGGTGGCGGCCAGTCCAAAGTAGATTGTTACAGTGAGTCTGTAGAACAGAAGAAGCCACGAAAGAAACGAGCAAAGAAAGAATATAGTTGGACTAAAGAAGATCTTCAGTCACATTGGGAGAAATGGCAACCCATACAAGCACCAAGTAACAATCTGTCACCTCTTGAATGGTTGTGTTTATTTATAAATGATGAAGTGATATACCTTCTTACTTCTGAAACTAATAAATATATAGTGTGTAAAGGACATTTCACTGGCGATGTCACAGAAGATGAAATTAGATGTTTTATTGCTATATTGCTTCTTAGTGGATATCTTTCGCCTGCACGGAGACGACTTTTCTGGGAGCTCTCTTCTGTCACTGGTAATGAACTTGTATCTCTTGCTTTGTCAAGAGACCGATTTGAGTTTATATTTAGACACGTGCACTTGAATGATTTGGAAAATCTGGAAAAGACAGATAAGTTCACAAAAGTAAGACCCCTCCTAAAACTTTTGAACAAAAACTTTCTCTTATATGCACCTCATAGTGAACATCACAGTGTGGATGAGGCTATGGTACCATCTTTTGGTAGGCACGGCTGTAAACAATTTATAAAAGGAAAGCCAATCAGATACGGCTACAAATTTTGGGTTGGAGCAAGTGATTTTGGATATATAAACTGGTTTGAACCTTATCAAGGGGCATCAACTTCTGTAAACACAGAATATGAAGAATACGGACTAGGAGGCAGCATTGTGCTTCATTATTGTGATGTTCTTGAATCCAAATCTTCAGGGGCATTGTATCATATATACATTGACAATTTCTTCACAAGTGTTCCTCTAATTGTTGAGCTTACGAGACGACGCATACGTGTAACGGGAACAATTCGTGACAACAGACTTCACGGTTGCCCAATTGAGGACACAAAAATTATGAAGAGAAAAGAGAGAGGGACTTTTGACTTCAATTTGGCAGACAAGGAAGTACTCATTTGCAAATGGAATGACAACAGTGTAGTCACATTAGCCAGCAATGCAGAAACTGTGCATCCCACTTCTCATGTTTCCAGATTTTCGAGAAAAGAGAAAAGAAGATTACATGTAGTGCAACCTAAACTTGTTGTAGCATACGACAAACATAAGGGAGGAGTAGATAGAAGTGACCAAAACATTTCGCTATACCGAATTTCAATGAGGGGGAATAAATGGTATTTTCCTGTCATTGCACATTGTTTTGATATGGCAGAACAAAATGCTTGGTTGCTGTACAGAATAAATGGAGGAAAGTTGGATCACCTAGGATTCAGAAGGCGCATAGTTACGTCCCATCTAGAAACCTACAAAAGGACACCAAAAAGAGGTCCCAGCAAACCATCGCGCAACGAGCACCTGGACTCGAGATACGATAGGATTGACCACCTTGTTGTTCCTCAAGAAAAACAAACCAGGTGCCGTGCATGTCATCAGAAGACAACAACGCGCTGCAAGAAGTGCAATGTAGGGCTACATGTCAAATGTTTTGTACTCTACCATACAAAAGATTAAAATGTATTCATGTTTATAATTGAAAAAGTTATTTCTTTTATTTCTCCCACAAAAAAATTGTCTCCTTACGCTCTAGAAGGAATGGGCCACATCTGATTGGAGTCGTGCCTACCGTCCTATATTTAGAACGCCAATTTTCTTAAAAGATTGTATCAGAAATTACAAAAATTAAAAATTAATTAATAATAGGACCATAAACAACAATTAAACAAAAAGAACATTTTATTCAAGAAAAAAAGTTTCAGGCATATCTGGGTTAAAGTATGTAGTTATATAATAAACAAAGACAGCCACTACAAACTTATGCTATGGACTTATCAGAGACTGAAGAAGCTACATCTATCTACCGGGTGTTTTTTTTATCTTTCGCCGAAGATGACGCACCGCTTGCCTCAGCGATCGAGCCCTCGGTTGCCCGGCGATTTGTCAACAAGGCCCCCGTTCATCCGGCGCGTTCGTCGCTCGGCGCAACCGGCCGATACACCAGTGCCCCTAGAGCAGTCAACTGTGCAACATGAAATTTTCTTTGAAGCAGAGAATATTTCTTTATGACACCTTCGTTCGAGTTAAGTCTGCCCGTAAGTGCCGCAAGCGTTTTATTAACAAATTTCCGGGCGTGAATATTCCACATCGGTCAACAATTTTGAAGATTGTTAAGAAACTTCGCACCCAGGAATTTTAATAGACAAACGAAAGTGTCGAAAGCGCCATGTCCTGACAGAAGAGAAGGTGAGAGAAATTTCTGCCAGGTTACAACAATCCCCAAGAAAATCTTTGAGGCGTCTTGGACAACAGGCACGTGTATCCACGAGCTCAGCCAGAACAGCCACTAAGCTTTTAAAGCTTCGGCCATACAAGACCACTGTTGTTCATGCGTTGCAGCCTCGTGACCCAGAATCCCGAGTACGTTTTGCGGAATATATTTTGCAGAGCGTACATGACGGTGATCTTGAACCTGCTTTGACTTTTTTTCTGATGAAGCGTGGTTTCATCTGAGTGGATACGTTAACAGCCAAAACAACCGCTACTGGAGTGCAGAAAACCCTCACCTGTTTCATGAAGAACCACTTCATGACGTAAAGATAGGAGTGTGGTGTGCGTTGAGTTCCACAAGAATTATCGGACCTATTTTTTTCAACACCACCGTTACTGCTGATGTTTACATTCATCAGATATTGACATTATTCTTCGAACAATTGACACCAGAAGAAAGGTTCTATGGTTACTTTCGACAGGATTCGGCAACAGCTCACACTGCTGGTCGATCCATGAACTTCTTAAATAATGTTTATAGTGATGATAGAATAATTAGTCGTGGGTTATGGCCTCCTAGATCGCATGATCTGACTCCTTGTGACTTTTTCCTTTGGGAATACTTGAAAAATCAGGTATATGCAGAAAACCCGCATTCGGAGGAAGAGCTCCGGCGCTCTATTGAAGAGAAAATCGCCGCAATTCCTCGAGATTTACTTCAAAGGGTTAATCATAATTTATTCCGGAGGTGCCAAGAATGCATTCGAGCTGAAGGACACCACTTTCAGCATCTTCTTTAACCCGGGACCGGTGGCGCGGGTCAGCGTGACCCGCGGCTGGTTTTTTCTTCTCTGCCTATCTGTCATCGGTTGCGATAGAGACGTGCCGATTACTGTAGCTTCTTATCTCCTTCTCCCCTCCATTATTGCGTGGTCGTTTCTCAGATTGCTTCTGCAGGCCAGGAGGGAAACGTCGTTGCGGGTCACAGGGACCCATCGCGACCGCTAACGTTGCTCCGTACATTCCAACGTTTTCCTCTGTTTGAAGTGTGTGATAGTGCTAGTGTGAAGCGTTTGGTCTTCATAATGAATGAAAAGGAGGTGGATAGAATACGTCGCCTTTTGGACGAGATATCATCAGACAGTGACGAAATTTAGGCGGTGACGAGAGTGATCTTGGAAGTAACGTGTGCGAAGAAGAAAACCAAGAAAATGAAGACCACGATACCGAGACGGAACAAAGTGACAGCGATGATGAAAATACAGATTACAAATGAAGATGGCCGAACCATGTCAGTCGTTGCGCACGAGAAGACATAACATCGTTACTCATCTTCCAGGTTGCAAGGGTGACGCGAAGAAAGTCAACACGCCGCTGGAGGCGTGGCAGTGTTTCTTTCCGGATGCTGTTCTTCTGAAGATAGTGGATTACACTAACGTTTACATGGAAACAGTACAAAATAATTACTCTCGTGAAAGAGATGCAAAGAAAACTGATTTGGTGGAGATCAAAGCTCTTATTGGGCTTTTGTATTTTGGCGGTGTGTTGAAGTCATCGCACTTGAATACTGAAGAGTTGTGGAGTGATGATGGAACAGGAATCCCTATTTTTCGCATCGCCATGAGTCAACAGAGGTTCAGATTTTTGTTGAGAATGTTGCGCTTTGATGACAAAAGAGATCGTCAAGTGAGAAAGGCACTTCACAAGTTTGCTCCTATACGAGAGATATTTGAAATTTTTGTCGAAAATTGCAAAAAGAATTTTTGTTTAGGGGAGTTCACAACCATTGATGAAATGTTATGGGGCTTCCGAGGCAGATGCCCATTTCGTCAATATATGAAGAGCAAGCCTGCTAAGTATGGCATCAAGGTTTTTTCCATTGTTGACGCACGGACCTACTACGTACACTCCAAGGAAGTCTCACTTAGGAAAACAGCCTAATGGCCCGTTTTCTCTAGATCAATGCCCTTCTGCTGTTGTGAAGCGCCAGATCAAATCAATATCAGGTACTGGTCGCAATGTAACATTCGACAATTGGTTCACAAGTGTTCCGTTGTCAGTTGAACTTCTCCACCAACACAATCTCACAGTCGTTGGAACAATACGAAAGAACAAACGTGAGCTTCCAGCTAGCTTTATTACCAGCAAGGATAGTGAACAACACTCGTCTCTGTTTGGTTTCGGGAAAGACTTTACAACCTTGATTTCGTACATTCCAAAGAAGGGAAAAGTTGTTACATTGTTATCAACAACGCACCACAGTAAAGCAATCGACCCTGAGACCGGTGACAAGAGGAAACCAGAGGCTATAACGTTCTACAATGCAACGAAGGGCGGAGTGGACACCGTCGACGCAATGTCGGGTAGTTATTCCGTTGCCAGAAAAAGCAACAGATGGCCCTTGACAGTGTTCTACAATATCTTAAATATAGGAGCAATAAATGCATTAATCGTGTCTGCATGTAATACCAAAGAAGGTAAGCCGGGGATAATAAGGAGAAAGTATTTGAAGGAAGTAGCTACACTTCTGGGGAAACCATATGTCGAGTCTCGTTTGAGTACACCAGGGCTCAACAGAAAACTAAAAAATGACATTATTGAACTATTCAAGGAACCTGTTGCGTGTCGTCACAATTCAAATGAAGATCAGGGAAGTTCTAGAAAAAGGAAGAGATGTGGAAAGTGTCCTAGGACTGGCAACAAGACTTCTAACTACTGCCCACTATGTGAAACACCAGTCTGCGGAAAGCACGGAAAACTCACCTGTGATGATTGTCTGAAAAGTGTTTAAATGAAACTGATAGTGTATTTGGGAAGTACATTTAATTGTTTCTTAGAATCCATTCTAAAACCTTTTCCCTGTTGCTTGTTCTTTAAATTATATTTCAGTTTCGAGTCACGCACAGAAAGAGTACGAATATTCAGTATGTGTTTTGTATTATTATTAAAATAAAATAAACCACTATAAATTGTGACAATAATTTCTTTTGGTACATAATGTGATGTAATATCACGCCTACATCAGAAAATAAAATTCATTGAAAGAAATCTCGACTAAAAGTTCTAGGAAATTTGCGGGTCATCCTGACCCACAGCGACCGCATTAAGATGCCTAACATATGCGACCTCTCCCGGGTTAGGTAAGTTACGCGGTAGCGATAGTTCTCGTATGGCAGCACGGGCGGTGAATCAGCATTTCTCCCGGCGAGTGAGCCCTCGATTGCCCGGGCGACGCGGCCCGATTCTTCGGCAACGATAAAAAAACCACTCTGTACAATGTAAGCAATTCATGAACTGTATCATTCAAATTCAACCTAGGATTAAACGTAATTCACCTGTACAATGTAAAAATTGTCAGTCATTCGGACATTCTCAAGCTAATTGTCACGTAACTTCCAGGTGTGTTCGTTGTGATGGAGAGCATCACTATTCTAAATGTACCGTTCCCAAAAATTCCAAACCATTTGTGCTAATTGTGGAGAGGGGCACACAGCAAATTATCGAGGCTGCCGTGTGTACCAAGAAGTTCGTAGGTCACTGGCAGCATTCCTTTCAGAGAAAAATCTCGGTAAATCACACCAGGCAACTGAAACACGTGAGCAACCTATTATTTTAAATAATGAAAAATTCAGACCTCCATAAATATTTAACGGCATTAGTTCCCAACATCTATTAATATAACATATTAAATCACAAATATTTTATTTAAAGACTATTACGAGTATACATTCCCCATCACTATACTCTGTTTTCAACATTATACACTGAAAACAGCCTGTAACAATCAGGACAATTAGCGTGAGAAGGAACGACAAATCATTATGTTGTAAAAAGTTAACATCCCTGAAAGGCAGAAATGCCGAACAGGTGGAAATAAATAAAAAAAAGAGTTATATCTGATATGATCAAATCAATTAAAGAAGTGGTTAAAGATGAAGACTTTACATATAAACTAATCAAAACCTATAAGGATGAAGCCAAAATACAATTAATAATGTCGAAATCTTACCTCAATCACCAGAGGTTTATCAAAAGCTTGTTAAACATTTAAATAAAAAAATACTGCGCACTATACATTTCAGTTAAAGCAAGAAAGAACCTTTCGGCTAGTGTGAAAAAACATGGACCCATCAGTAGACGAAACGGAACTTAAAGAAGCGATAAAGAGCACAAAGTCACAAAGTAAGACAGATTTATAATATCGTCTAACAAAAGCTCTTGTTGACAATGACAACGCCTTCAATCATTTCAATTATGTAAATGTCAACTATAACTCACCACTAAACCAATATACTAAAGATAGTCAAGCTCAATTGGTGAACCTCTGGTACAAACTATCACTTAAATTCTCTAAGTACGAATTCAACATCTGGTTCCTATCCGAATGCCTACACAAGAATGTAACACCGAAATGTATCAACAAACGGACCAACTTTACAACCACTGCTTCAAAACGTGCCATCCAATCAATAAAGATCGTGTGGTTGAAGTCCGAAATGAAGCGATGGTGTGCCGCTCGGGACGAAACAGCACTTCTAAAATACTGGTTACAACAGGAACTTACATTTCGGTTACATCCTTTACAATGTACAGCCGTGGAAGATACAGTACGAGGATGAGTCTTCGCTATCATCTCCAAGAAGAAAGACGTAAAGAAGGGAAAGTTAAGCCGCCTTATCTGCCACTCAAATACAAGTTTTCAACCCATCCACCAAGCTTCAAATAATATTAATGCAACACAGTCAGGTCATGCCTCATCGGTTCCACCTCCCGCGTCAGTAATTTTTCCTCTACTTCATTATCCAATCAGGACATTTCTCTCCTAAACAGCCTCAAATATTGTCCTCCCACACCCCTTAATAACACACACATTAAACAGTTATGTGTCAAAGCAGACACTAATACCAATTTCCACAATATTTCCGTCGAGACTAAATCAACATAGCTCACACACACCATCACAAACCACACAAAATCCACCATAGTGCACAAAAAAAACAGTAAATTTTGATTTCCACCACGCGCAAAAACTTGCCAAAAAAGTTACATAAGAAAACGTAATCATATAAAAGCAGACGAAGGCAACATTGTAATGGTTCTGGACAAAAAAGAATACAATGACAAAGACTTTCTGAACGACAACATCGCACAACTTCCCCATGACCCTACTAAGAAGTATCTTTGTCAGTTTAAACAAGAACTTAACAATTCTCAAGCATTGTTTCCCTATCCCAAACAATACATACCATCTAACCCATCTCCTCCAAGGCTTTATGGCCTGCCTAAATTACACAAAGAGAATACCTCCGTCAGACCCGTGGTTTCGTACACAAACACTTTAACACAGAAACTCGCCCAGAAATTAAATAACCTCTTCCATAAACACATTCCATATCCACCCTTCATATTCTGTAAAAAACAAACAATCTAGATCTAGTAGAAAAAATCCAACAGATTCTCATTTCACCTATGCAAAACTTGTTTCATTTGACATAAAGAATCTCTTTCCTAGTATTCCCGACTTCAGATTGAAAATCACTGCTACGTAACTTACTAGACAAATCATCATGTCCGATACCCGTTCATGATAAACTTCAAAATCTCAACCTATGCATGGACCAAAATTACTTCACTTTTGACAATAAATTTTACAAACTTCGGGAATTCCTATGGGATCATCCCTCTCTCCTTTCCTTGCAGATATTTTTATGGACTCTTTCGAACAGACCATCTTCCTTTCAAATCATCTCAAATATATCACATATTGACACCGTTACGTGGACGACATCCTTGTTCTCTGGACCGGTACGACTAGACAAATTGACCACTTTACTGACTTCCTCAACAACATACATCCTACGATAAAATTCACTACAGAACTACAGAATGAAGACAAAATTAATCTATCAAGTTCCTAGACCTCAATATCAGCATATCTGAAGACAAACATGCATTCAATATTTTCAGAAAACCGACGAATACAGACACTGTCATCCATAACTCTTCACAACACCCTATTCATCACAAACACGCCGCCTTCCACTACATGTTACACAGATTACTAAGCCTGTCTCTCATTAAATCTCATTTTCTGCAAGAACTGAACACTATTCAACACATTGCTATGGCAAACGGTGACAACACAGCTCTTGTAAACAACATATTACGCCGCAAAATACACAAACGGAAACTGAAAATGTACACTACACTCTCTAATGTAACACTAACACCAGACAAGTACACCTGCTTACCTTATTTTGGAAAACTTTTAGAAAATGTCGCACACAATATACAAAGCCGGTATCAAAGTTTCATTCAAAACACAAAATTCTCTCAGAAAAATCCTATCCCCTAAAACACACACAGATCTTCTAGAAAAAAAAAGCGGCGTCTACGCACTACATTGCCACGATTGCGAAGCAAAATATAGTGGTCAAACAGGCAGAACTTTCAATAAAAGAACATATACACGCTTGGAAACAGAACACCAGCAAATCTCACTTTGCCAATCATTTACTTCCGACAGGCCACACATTTAATCCACACACAGACATTCACATCCTGGAAATAGAAAATCAATATACCAGATTAACATTGGAAAACCTTCACATCCATCTCAATAGTAACCTACTGAATGTCAACATATTTATTTATTTTTTTAGTTTAGGGATCACAGAATTTTGAAAATGTGTACACAATTCACTTTTCCCCATAGCACGTCATACGCAGTTTTTAACTGCTTTTTTGACGTAAAATAAATAAATAAGTTTTTAGAACACTCGGCCCGAGGTTTATTGCTGGAGATAACTACAATGCGAAACATCAACTCTGGGGATCACGACTGGTAACCAAGAGGTCGCGCTTTAGAAGGAGCCATTTCAACACTAAAACTCCAAACATTTTCATCAGGAAATACCACTTACTGGCCAACGGATTATAACAAAGTTCCTGATGTTTTGGATATCTTCGTTACAAGGGGTATGGCGCAAACCTATCACATAATAGACCGAATCTGTCATTCTCCAGAAATACTGACAATCAGTTCTTCTGAAATCAAAAAGAAAGAAAACGGTTATCTTACGAACAGAAAAACGAACTGGGAAGAATACAGCAATGGCTTAACTGTAACACCACTGCCAAGGTCCGTCTAAAATCTCCAGAAGACATCGATAATGCTGTTCAATGTTTAATACAACACATTCAACAGGCGGCTGTATATGCAACACCAGAAACGAGAGTGAAAAGAATAAATATCTTTCAGAAATAATAAAAATGGTTGAAGAGAAAAGACCGAGAAGACATGGCAACGCACATCCAGACGACAAACGTTAGCTAAAGAGAACTTCCCGCCATTTAACCAGAAAATTACAAGATTTCACTCTGAGGAAATGAAGGAAGGCATAGAAAAGCTGTCAACTTCAAACGCAACGGATTACTTCTTATGGAGAATTATTAAAAAATTAAAAAGACCTATAAAACATATTTTCCCCTCCTTAAAATCGATGGAAGTTGGGCCAGAACAGAAAAAGATAAGGCCGAAGCATTTGCAAATTATTTTACAAAAACATTTCAACCATACCCCTCAGCATTACCCATAAAATAACAAGAAATTATAGAATTCCTGAAAAGTTCCCTGCAAATGTCGCTACCAATTAAATTCTTCTCCACAAAAGGTCACATCAGGACTGAAATTACTACCAAACCACAAGGCTCCTGGACACGATCGTATTACAGGAGAAATACTTAAAAAACTGCCTAAGAAACTCATTGCTCTCGTAACTTCTATCTTTAATGGAATAATACGTATTGGGCATTATCCTTCGCAGTGGAAATTGGCACAAATAATTATTTGTGCCAATTTTAATTGTAATCCCAAAGTCTGAAAAACCTCTTCAAGAAGTTACTTCGTACAGATCAATAAGTTTATTGCCCACATTGTCTAAAGTATTTGAGAAACTACTACTATTCCACATATATCCTATACTTGAAGAAAATGACGCAATCCCAGATCACCAGTTTGGTTTTGAGGAAACAACACTCAATAGAACAGATTCATAGAATAGACACCATCATCGAAGCTCTAGAAAATAAAATGTATTTTCCCGCTCTATTTCAAGATATTACGCAAGCGTTTGACAAAGTGTGGCATCACAGCTTATACAAAATAAAGAAATGTCTGCCTCATCCATTCTATAATATAATTCGATCCTTCATTTTGGATCGATTTTTTAAAATAAAATTCGGAGGTGAAATAACTTCGTTCCATCCAATCCTATCAGGAGTACCACAGGGGAGCATCCTTGAACCAGTCCTGTACACGCTGTATACCTCTGACTTATTTCAGCCACCGAATGTCATTACTCAAACATACACAGATGACACAGCCTTGCTAACTTCGCAGGAAAACCAAGAAACGGCACCAAGAACATTAAAAAAATCACCTGGTACATATAATGACCTAACGGTCATTTAGCAGTCAATCAAACAAAAACGAGATCGCCAATTCAAATCGGGCGCGCAGAAGAGACCGCAATCGATAGTTCAGGTGAAGATTCCGTGAACGGGTCACGAACCGAAAGAGGAGACGCGGGTCGGAAGCAGTGTGTGAGGAGCTGAAATGGCGTGCGTAAGATAAGGGAGTGCAATCGTAAAGCATCGAGAAGTAAATGTGTGTGGAATTATTGATGAGTGACTAGACGATTACTAAGAGCAGTGGACAAAAGTATTAAATTACAGGCATTGTGATCCGAACGTCTATAAACGTTGAACTACAGTGAAGTGAAAGCATGTGGTGTACGGATACACTAGGCCATCAGACATCTGTGTGTGGTGAAATGAACAGTTCTGAGACAATGCTCCACCATAAGAATACCGCATTCATGCACCGATCTCAGATATGTATGGTTAAGTAGCGGAGTACTGGACTCGGCACGGCAGCCACGCGGACAACACACCGGCAGCAGAGCGAGGGTCTCATCAACTTCGCGGCGTCAAGGACACGAGCAGAGGCGGCTGTATTTCTGCGTCAGGAACACGGGAATCATCAGATAAGTAGCGGAATTTGCAATATCCGTGGAAATCGGGTGGAACTATTACAGTCGTACGGATCAGAGGTACCATGAGGGAGAGAGTATAATGATGAACCTTCACAAAGATACAAAGCAGGAAGAATAGATTATAACTGTGTAATGCTAGCTAATAAAAACAACACTGAATGTGGAATTAATGGGTAAAAGAATATTGATATGTCATTATGTATTTGAGTGGAGTCAATATGTTCCAATAACATTGATGAGAAAAGATGTTAATTTATGTTAATACAGAGCAATTCAGTAATGGAGATTCATGTATTTGTTACAATAATCTTTTCATTGTCTTTGTTTTTCAATGAATAAATGAATGATTATAAAGGGGTAAATTGGCGGTTAATGGATTGCATGAGAAAAGTAGCAAACCCAATGCCAACATCTTCCTGATTAAGGCGCCCCCTAGAATGATCCCTTGTCCTTTAATCATTTCTGACAACAGCATATCTTGCTTCAAAATTTTAATATGTTGTCAGTGCTTGCTCGACCAATTTGTATCCCTAATTTAGGGAAATGAGGTGAGTACAGTCACAATATAAACCAATGATTTCATCTCTGGAGAATAAGAATGAATGAAACAAAGTCCAAATGTATAACATTTACTCTAAGAAGAACAATACCAGACTAGAAATAAACGAAAAACTAATTGAAACGTACAAATCGTCAAATACCTCAGACTATATCTTGACAAAAAGCTAACCTGGAAGAAACATATTTCAATTAAAAGAAAGGAAGGAGAATTAAAATATCGGCAACTGTCACGGTCAATAGGGAGAAAATCTTCTTTAAGTCTAGAAAATAAAGTCTTACTTTACAAAACAATACTGAAACCCATATAGACATATGGAATAGAACTCTGGGGAACAGCCTCACACTCAAATTTAGAAATAATCCCAAAGATTTTAATGAAAACGTCTTAGATTATTAAGCAATGTTCTCTGGTTTGTGTCAAACGCCACCATACATAAAGATCTCCATATCACCACTGTTAAAGAGGAAATCACTCTTAAATCTCTCAAATACCAACACAGACTTGAAAAGCACAGCAATAATCTTGCCATCAACATATTAGACAACAGCACAATGACAAGATTAAAAAGAGTACATCCTCCTGATCTGGACCACAGATTTAAATAATAAAACTTTGTAATAACTGTCATTTTATACTATACCATTTTCATTTTGTTACATTGTTTGTTTGTTGTATGTTTTTTTGTTATTGATTTATAATATGATGCATTTTTTCCTTTCTCTGTTTGGAGACCTTTTTGAAAATAATATTTAGAAAGAACAAGATGTGAATGGTTTCTTTACAGGTCAATAACTTTAGTACAACTGTATTTGCCGAATGTTCAAGTAGAACAAATTGCAAATAAAGCAGATGTTAAAAAGATTCTGTTCCAAGAGGCATAATCACTCTTCTTTTAACTTTCGTATCATTAAATTAATAATTATTCAATTTGTTCTCTTTTAATATTTCGGCCGAATCCGTTCATTCTCTTATGAGGTGGTCACTACGAGGTGGTCCTCCAGCCCCTTGTTTTTAGTAGCCCTCTGGTTACATCGCTGAGCTCTCAGAGGCCGATATGGATGTGTAAGTGTGTCAGCAGTAGAGTCCACGCTGTTGGCTCATCATCGTGCGTGGCGCCGTGTGAGAGGTGGGTACCAGGTGAGTACCGCATCCGCACGCGCTCACACGTCACGGACGCGCATACGCATACAACCCCAAATAATTTTAACAAGGCATCTAGACTAGCAAGCCAAGATTGGCTTTGTAGTTTTTTCAAGCGATAGAATAGAATCAGCGTACGAAATCCAGAACCAACGAGTGTCAGCAGGATAACAGCTTTCATAAAATTAGAAGTTGAATTTTTTTAAATCTTACAATACAAATGAACAAATGTAAGCCTGTGGGTAATCAAGCTTGGCTAGGTTGGTGATCACGTCTGGCTCGCCCTGTCGCTTGTCGACATGCGCGTGAGAGGGAGTTCGTAACAAGACTCCGAGCTGAGAGCATTGATGTTATTGTATTGATGTATACAAAGGCTTGCCATCGGCATTGTATTTATTCAGGTTGGTCTTAATCTTTAGTTTTAAGTACATTTGTTTACCATTGTATTACTGTATTTAGCTAATCTGTACATATTATTTATATTACAGTTGTTTACTGCATCTTTATGTGTCGATTCTAACCCTAACTCCGCTCCATTGAACTCTTTAAATTGTGGCTTACACAAATATAAATTTTCACAATGACCAAATATACAGCTTTGACGAAATGGGATGAAAGGGGTACAAACGGTTAAAAACCCAGAAAAATACTGTCGACTCCGATTATAGTGAACTTAAGTCACTGGTCCCGTTTCACTTACATTACAAATAAGCATAAGAAGACTCGGTTATAGTGAACCTGAACCTCAGCTACAGTGAACGTAGCAAATACGTCCTGGACATTAATTCCCTCCTGGAAAATAATATATCGCCTCAGTGCCACAAATCCCAACACTTGGCAGCTAGAAAAAATGTCGTCGGTCAAAGGCCATAATAGAAGTGACACTAAGGTGAAGTTTGAAGACCGGGAATTGTCACCTTACTAATGACTTTATGCTACTCAGTTTCACTGCGAAAACAAAGGTCATATCCTCTATGGACTACAACTGGCGGCAACAACGCGTAATTCCTTGCCTCAGTTTAAATCCTGGTGTCGCAACCTGGTTCAGACAGTCGAAGGGTACGGACGTGTCCGGCTCTGCTCCGCCAGGCGACCCTTCGCCGCCTTTCACCGCCCGCGCGGCAAGTGCCTGTGTGGCCGCGGAGAAGCTCCGCTCCCGTGGACCGATCATCCGGGGAACCAGGCGAGCCATGCTCGCCCACTAGCCACAGCCAACCGAAGGGCAACGACAGCATGTCGAGCTCCCCGCCGGTGGTACCACTCCCGCCATCGCGGGAAGGATATGACATCTTACCCCGCGTGGCGCGGGATGGAGGAGAATCCTGGAGCCGCTCCCGGCTGTTGCTCAGCCCTCGGGAGTTTCCGGAGACGGCTGCAGCGAGGTGCCCCACGAAGTGCTCTTGGCCTTCGCCCGGACGAAGGAAGCGGAGCTGTTCCGGAGCAGGCGCGCGAAATTGAAGCGCGCACTCCGCCCCAGATTTCCGCATTGACGCAGAAGCGGCAACGCGGCTCGCCACACCGGCCTAGGCAACCTGGACTAGACGCTCCGCCCTGCCAGCAGTTAATGGGGAAACCGCCCCTCCCACTCAGCCGAACCGGCCGCACCCGTGACCGAGGGTGCGGGCTTGCCCCCGGCGCGCTCGCCGCCGGAAAAGCGACCGCGCACGGAGGACTTTGCGCCGCCCGCCCCCCAGTGCCGACCATCGATGTACAGTAGTGTGCAAATTAATGTGAACAAGACGTAATTTTCAAATAATTTGAATTGCTGAGCTTGGCAACCCTGATTTACCGTCAATTATTGCCTGAAAGCATATCTCAACTGTTTATTTATCTTAGGGTTTCATTGTTGTTTGTGTTTACAAAATTATTGCTCGTTTCAGTGAAATTTTAATCTTGTGAAGAAGTGATAGATAATTATTTGTTAAACGCAAGCTATGGATCTCACTCCAAAGAAAAGAAGTAAGATAGCCACACTATATAAACATACTAATATGACACAAAAAAACATTGCTAAAGAATGTGACGTGAGTTTGGGAGGGTCAACAAAATTATTAAACAGTTTAAAGATACTGGTAGTGTTTCACCTCAGCGAAAGGAAAGTGTGGAAAAACGGAAAAACAACTCACAGGGATGACTCAATTTTGCTCAGAAAATCAGAAAGACCCTAGGATGACAAGTTTTGATCTACAAACAGACTTAGATGATCGGGTGTTCATATTCACGACTCTACTGTTCGACGAAGACTTTGGAAGCGGGCGAAGGCTGTTCGACCTCAGAAGAAACAGCTTTGACCATCCCAATGATGAAGAAAGATTATCTTGGGCCAAAAATATGAGAAATGGAATGAAGAAGATTGGGAGAATGTCTTATTCTCAGATGAAACGCACTTTATTGTACAGGGTCAACGGTCACGCTACGTGAGGAAATCACGCAATGAGAAACTTTCCTAATCACATTGACCAAAGTGTGAAATACCCCATTAAGAAAATGTTTTGGGGTTGTTTTTCTATTCATGGGCCAGGGCCACTTGTTCCAGTTGATGGAATGATGAATTCCGATAAGTACATTGAGATTGTTAGAAGACGAGTGATTAGAACTGTCAATGACAAGTGGCCGGGAGGAAATGGCATTTTTCAACAAGATCATGCTCCCTGTCATAGATCGCGGAGAGTCACTGAATTTTTCCAAGAACATAATGTTAAGCTTTTAGACTGGCCAGGAAATTCACCAGACCTCAATCCCATAGAGAATTTATGGGCTATCCTTAAAGGAAGAATGCGCAAAATGAACTGCACAAACAAAGAAACCATGTTTTCTTCGTTAATCAGTGTATGGTTCAAAGACAAAGAAGTGAAAATGATGTGTCAAACACTGGTTCATTCTATGCCAAAACGTGTAAAACTAGTTATTGAAGCCAGGGGTGGACATATTTCGTACTAGTTGTATAATATTCTGTAAATACTGTAGGATTATTAAAATAAGTTGAAATCAATCCGTGTTCACATTAATTTGCACACTACTGTATACCCTCTGGATTGCTGGCTCCCTCCTTTCTTGGTGAAAGGTTTTCGAGCCGTCGAACGGTCCTTACCCCCTCTCCCTTTCGGCAAAAAGGGTAGCCTCGTACGGCAGGCCGTGCTATTCTGCACAGTGTTCTTCAGAACTTCGCGTACTGCTGACGTTACTTCCATTTTGGGTTTCAATTACGTGTGCTACGTATCAGTGTTTGGTTATTCATGTGTGATCAATTCACTAACTATGGTTATTTCTTGTGCTGCATATAACTGTACAAACCGGCAAAAGAAGGGGTCAGGGATTTCTTTCCACGGGTAAGTGATGTCTTGTAAGGTGAAAAAAGTAGTTACATTTTTTAATCAAAGTTTTCAAAATATCGATATGTACGTTATTCTATTTTTTGGTCAGTTTTCCTCAAGATCCAGAATTGCGCAGAAGGTGGATCATTGCTACCAAGCGGAAAGACTTTGTTCCTTCCAAATACACTAAGTTGTGTAGCAAACATTTTGAGGAGAGTGCTTTCCAATTAAGGCACAATGCTTCATATCCTCTATTGAATCCAGATGCTGTTCCATCTATATTTGATTTCCCCGAACATGTGGGTGCTCCTCCTCCGAAGAAGAGAAGAAGTATAGTACGGTATGAGGTGAGTGTTTATTGAGATATATGAGAAATAGGTTCTTGACAGAAGAGTTTTCTGTGTATTCGCAGTAACGTTTTTGTTTATTTCAGACTTTAGAGAAAGAATCATCCGACGCAATGGAAAGTCAACTTCCTGGACAGCCCTGTCCAAAAGAAATGTGATACGAGCGAAAAATCTAGAAAACGAAATGTGAGTACCACAGATCCATTTTGATTGGCACTAACATGCTACCACTCTTCGAAGTAAAAATATTATCTTAGTGTGTCACATTGGCAAATTAAGAAATTATTTTCAATTTTCTTTCTATTTTTAGTGCAAGCAGTCACCAAGAGAAATACTGCTGAGGCGTAAAATAAAAATACTGCAGCAAAGGCTAAAGAGGCGCGATAAAAAAATTAAGTCAATGAAATATTTGATTATTGTTTTAAAGCGTAAACTTAGGCCTCTGAAACACTAATTGAACTTTTACAAAACAATTTTTCTGGTTTTCCATTAAATTTGCTCTTAAATACTTATAACGTTGCCGGCAACAGTAAATACAAGCATGACTTTACTGAACAAACGAAAAAAATCTCTTACCATGTATTTCTACTCTCCAAAAGCATATAATTACTTAAGAAAAAATAATCTAGTTTTACCGCATCCTTCCACGTTACGAAAATGGATTTCCAAATTTCACTGTGCACCGGGAGTTTTAGAAGAAGTTCTCTCTTATTTAAAACATAACAGAGAAAAGAAACCATTTTTTCAAAATGTGAATCTTGTTTTTGATTCAATGAGTATCAGGAAGCAGGTAATATACAAAAAAAAAACAAAAAAACCCAACGGAAAACACATTGGGTACGTTGATATTGGTGGTACGAACATTGTAAACCATGAAGAATTAGCTACAGAAGCATTAGTGTGTCAAATCGTATCGTTAAGAGGTAATTTTAAATGTGTTATTGGATACTTTTTTATCAACAAGATTGACGCAACAGCACAATCTCAGCTTATAAAAATGGCAATCCAAAAATTGCACGAAGTTGGTGTACAAGTTCACAACGAGACTTTTGACGGAACAAGTTCGAACATCAGCTCGGTGAACAAACTAGGATGCAGATTGCCCAATAAACCATTTTTTTAGAATTGCCGGTATTAATTATGACATCCACGTTATGCTGGACAAGAGTCATATGCTAAAATTGTGCCGAAATACATTAGCTGACAAAAAGATTATACAGTCAAACAGAGGTACAATTGATTTCAAATATATAGATCGTCTTAACAGATTGCAAAAAGCTCAAGATCTAAAATTTTGCAAAAATTGTCAAACACGTATTTTACAAAAACAGAAAAATGAACGTGAAAATCGCGGCTCAAGTGTAGCTGATGCACTTGATTTTTTTAAGAAGAAAAGAAAACCCTGATTTCATTGGCAGTGAGGCCACAATTTATTTCATAAGAGTCATTGATCGTCTTTTTGACTGTTTGAACTGCCGCGATCCTTTTGGAAAAGGTCTTAAGCGTCCAATTAAACTAGAAACAAAGCAATGGACGACGATATGCTTTCTAAGACAGCATCGTAGTTATCAAATTTGAAAATTAATGGGATTCCTATTTTGGATCATCCGAGAAAAATGTTTGCTCTCGGATTTTTAACCGACATAACATCCATTAAAAGCTTGAGAGACAGACTTCTCGAGACTGACGGTTTCAAGTATTTATTAACTTACAAATTTTCTCAAGACCATTTGGAGTTATTTTTTTTCTTGTATAAGGAGTAGAAATGGAAATAATGCAATCCAAATGTCCAGCAGTTTACGTGGGCTTTACGAAAACTCATGTTTAGGAACAGTGTGAGGCCATCTGAAAATAGTAACAGTTTGGAATTTGACCCAATTCATCAGAGTTCAGTTCTCAGTTTTTCTCCATTTGAATACTGTATAATAAATAACAATGACGAAGACAATAACGAAGATGACACTGAAGCTCTTTCTCTAATGATGGATAACATCGAAACGTCTTATTACAAGGAGAATATGTTGTATTACCTTTCTGGTTTTATTGTTAGACGTTTAGAGAGAAAGATTTCTTGTATAGATTGCTGTCGCCTTTTGATCACTAACAATCAAGATTGCAGTCCTTATACACATTTTACAGACCACATTTCCAGAGGAAAATTGAAAAGAGCATCAAATGACATCTTGAAAATAATCGAATTTATGTACAAGATGTAGATTCATCAATCTAGACATAAGCAGATTGTTATTAAAGTAATAATTTTAAAATCGTGTTTATTTTTTAAGAACTCTGTTTTTAAAGGACATACGTCTAATGATGATTATGAAGAAATAATCATGTTGTGGGGCTCGTTAGGCATATAGGAAATCTTTTTCTAAAAATTGTGGGCCATAGTATAGCAAGAAACAGAACCTTGGAAGCTATATCGCCAAAACTTGGCTTGAGACAGAAATTAAATAAACTGATTCTTTTCAACAATCTACAGATTGCAACAAATAATTTTTAATGTACATATAGATTATTTTGATTTGAATAGTTTTTTAACTGTATGTTTATATTATATTAATTGTATGTTTTGTTAAATAATCATTAATGTAATGTATCTTCTTTTGTGGTATTACTCAAATAAATGTAAAATATTCATTCTTATTCTTCTTATTATAATACCAGCGCACCCATCAGTTAAGACAGCAAATAATTATATTGCAATTAAAATCGTCATTCCTAGTTATAAATATGAGAGATGGGAGAGGCAGACGAAACGCGAAAGCCACGCGTAGGGCAGGGGGCCTCCTCTTGCCGTAAGGTGGAGGGGGGAACCCTTGGAGTGGCCGGACCGTTTTCCTTTCCTTTCAGCAAGCGATCCAGTAGGTATACAGGGTGTCCGGACTTACCCGGACCAAAATGGCATCACCGTATGCACCATCTGACGACGAACAAGAAAATATATGGTGTTGTTGCGAACGTGTAATAATAACGCGGAAATCACGGTTTTGTTCCATGTAGTGATGTACACAATCTTTACCCAAGTCTGTACCGTGCTCGGGAGAAAACAATCGCGTTCGACCGTGAGATTCACACCAGTTGCCGCAACGCCGGCGCCCCGGCCGGCCCCGGCGTGCACTTATCGCCGAGGTCAGTGTTCATTTGTCCGGAGCTGAGTCGCGGCGTTCGTACGAGAGGTGAGAATGGACGCGTATGCCGCATCCGAGTACTGCGACATGTACATGGTCTTTGGTGCATGCCGGGGTAACGCCCGCGCTGCTGCTCGTGAGTACGCTGAGCGATATCCGAATCGGCGTCACCCCACACGCAACGTGTTTCTGCGTCTCGACGCAAGAATGCGTGCAACGGTCCGTGTTACCGCGCCGAAGTGCCGACGCCGGTTCATCTCGCCGTCTTGCTGTCGCTGTGGAGGAGGACGTGCTGCAGATCATCAGGGCCTGCACCCGTACCATTACAGCAGGGGTGAATGGTGGCGATGAGCCACTGCGGCCCACGAGCGTGTCGAACTGTGGCGCAACTGGTGAACCTGCCTCGGTCGACTGTGCACACCCTGCTGCAGGAGGAAGGCCTGCACCCGTACCATTACACACGTGTGCAAGGGCTGAATGGTGGCGATGAGCCAGTGGCTTCTGCATCAGCAGGCCAATGAACACTCCTTCACTTCACGCGTGCTCTGGACAGACGAAGCCCTTTACACGGGAAGGTGTGTTCAACAGGCACAATTAGTTGGGGCACCAGAAAATCCATGTTACGCGTCCGCACAGGCACCAAGTGCGATGGACTATTAATATTTGGGCCGGCATCCTTGGCGACAGAATAATCGGGCCATACGTGCTCCCTTGTAGGCTGAATGCGGAGGCGTACCTACTTTTCTCCGCGCCGCTCTGCCCGAACTCCTGGAAGACGTGCCTGGCGCTCCGCACCAGAATGTGGTTCCAGCACGATGGTGCACCAGCGCACTACGGCCGTGACGTTCGCGTGCACCTGGATGCCTACTTTGCAGGCCGCTGGATTGGCCGTGGAAGCCCTGTCGCCTGGCCGCCACGATCGCCCGACCCGACGCCCTTAGATTTTTCTTTGGGGCTTTGTGAAGGAGCAGGTGTATGCGACGCCGCCGGCCGACGCGTACGAGGTCGTCGCGCGTATGCATGCGGCTGTGGCTGACGGAACGCCGGCATATTAGGGCGTGTGCAACGAAGTATTGCGGCCCGTGCCCTGGCGTGTTGCCATATGCGCGGGGGCCATTTCGAACATTTCTCATGATGTATGTCTTGTGTAAAATGTATTTCTGTTGACTACGTATGCAATACATTAATGTCGCGTTGGCTACAGTTATTACGAGTATCTGTTGTGTTTTCCTGGATGGCATTACCTTTTCGCCAGCCGGCCAGGGGCTGCCGCCCGCCGGGCTCCGTTATCGCGACGTTTGCACAAGGTCGAGGCTTCTCGCTGGGGCGACCAGTGCGACAGCCCTGCCCAGCGGTACAGATAGCGGCAAAAGAAAGACACACATTTCCCCTCGCGGCGGGCGACAAATTATGCTTCTAATTCCCGAACGCACTAACGTTTGAAACGCAGAAAGGCGTAATGGATGGCGGATATCTACCTCTTGCTAACTGCTTTTACTCTAGTTTGCGCGATAGCCTTCCATACGTGCAATTGCAATGAATTGTGTTTCTCCTAATCTATCGTGTCGAAATGTGCAATATTTGTTGTAGACGTCATTGGCAATCATCCGCGCACTGTGGTTTAATTTGGTCCGGGTAAGTCCGGACACCCTGTATATCCATGGTGCCGACGCGGCGCCCGCCAGCGGCCATGAGGCACAGCACGACTCCAGCCCTTTTGACACCTCGCTAGAGAATTTCCCGTGAGGGGGAAGAAGAGGAAGAGCCTCGCCGCCGCGGAGGCCGCGAACGGGAGCTCCGGCAGGGAAGGTAAGGCGCCCACGGGCTCCGAGGCGCGTCGGCCTCCCACTCTATTCCCCGAAACAGATCCTCCTCTCGGCGAGCAATCGGCCGTCTGGCAGTCCGACTCCGTGCGCCAGCGCGGCCAGCCCCGCTCTGCGAATGGCGAGGCGGCGCAAAAGAACTAAATGATAGAGGTATCACAATATCGACTAAAATATCCTTTATAAAAGCTGGTATAAGTGAACCTGGTTTCTCCCATATAATGCGTTTTAGAAGGCAAGTTTATAGCACCTGAACTTATAGAGAAACTACCAACCTCCACTGTAATATACTATGATAACATTTCATACAAGATATTCTTCACTACAGATAACATTTCATGTTTTATGTGTAAAGAAGACAAAGGTCACATTGCAAATCAGTGCCCATTGAAGCCCCTAAATAATAATGAAAAAGAAGAACATAACACTTATTCTCCCACCAAGAATTCAACAGCTGACAACATATCTTTATCACATCAATTAGAAAATCAACATGAAGCTCCTATATTCAATAACCTACAGTTCCAACTCTTCAGAAGAGAGCATACCCTACTCATTCATCATCACAAGAGTCGCACACTTTAATGAACACAGGATTGAACACCAATAAGCTCAACCAACAAAGAAGAAATCAGAAAAAAATGAACCACTTAAAACTCAAGACATTACACACAACAAAAAAGTAGAAGAACAAATTGCTCCAATCAAATGCACCATAGATAATAACCAAGACAAATTTCCATTAAACTACCTCCATTTTCATTATTCTTGGAAAATTGTTTTGGTGCTAAGGATGACTCAATTGTAGCCAAAGAATTCACTGATGACCTACAAGATTATCAATGATGAAAGAAATTTACCCTCTTCTTACTGACAGAGCAATAAAAAATAGATTCACTAGAATAATAGGCAGACTCAACAAATCAATTCTTCAAACAGAAGACACAGGAACTGATACTACAGATGAACCAGTGTAAACAAGATTAGTATATAGTAATGGAGGAATGGTAGATGCTGTAAGTTCTATTGAAGGCAGCGAAGATTAGGAAAATTAATTAACCCAAGCTATGGTCGACTGCATTCTGCAGTGGAACATAAACGGCTACAGACCACAAAAGGAGAACGTAACAACTTTAATTAAAAGAAAAAAGAAAAAAGGAGAAAAAAGAAGAAAGAGAAAAATATGGAAGAGTTGATAACCCCTATCAAACACATTATTGAAGACACTCAAAATAACTACCCCCATACTTACATAGAGTTTAAATCCTTTTTAGAGAACTCTTTCAGTACTAATGATCCTATACTCATAGCTACTGACTACTCACAAGACATATCATCCATCACCAGAATGATGCATAGTTTATATCCACATCTCACCAATAAAACCATAAAAGGCAGATTCACCAGGATTATCAGAAAAATCAACTCAGTACTTCGTACTGCAGATGAATCAAGCACTGAAACAGACTCCAGTATAGAAATCAACACCAGTCAATGAAAATTCTTTAGTGGAATGTAAATGGCTTTTACCCCAGACTAGAAAGTATACAGTACCTATGTAACCTAACACACCCTGACACCTCTGTATCCAAGAGACCAACTTCAAAGACTCCAAGCATGGCAATATCAAAGGGTATAATTCTCCTTCAAAAATAGAATCAACTCCAATCATGCTAGTGGTGGTGTAGCTATATTCATCAAAGACCATATTCAATATCAAGAATTGAATATTCAATCAAACATTGAAGTCAATGCTATCAGATCTTGTCACCTGTTCAAATCAATATATGTAATATCTACCTACCAAATAGCTACAAGTTTGATGAACAAGAAATAACTGATATTATTAACAATATGCAAAAACCATTTCTCATTATGGGGGATTTCAACAGCCATAATCCAATATGGGGATCCAATAAAACTGACAACAGAGGTATCATGCTTGAAGAAATATTTGATAAACTAGATACAATTGTTCTTAATACCGGAGAACCTACTCACATCAATACCAGTACCAACAATTACAGTGCCATTGATATTTCCATTTCCTCCACACAATATGCCTATAAATGTTCATGGAATGTCTTAGATTACCCCTATGATAGTGACCATTTCCCTATTTTTATAAATAGTAACAATACTCCCAACATGTATAAACATGACCAAGCAATCCCAAGACGGAATTATAACAAATCTAATTGGAATAGCTGTAATGATCTGATCAAAAAGTACCTACCTAATGCTAATGTTCTTCTAGAAGCAGAAAACATCGACACTATCAATTCATTCAACGATGTCATAACCAAAGCCGCAAATGGATCAACTGAAATAATCAAATCATCAAAGAGAACCAAACTAGTCCATTGGTGGAATGACAAATGTAAATTGGCACTCAAAATTCCAAACATGCCTTCAACAAATACAAAAAACATAATACTGAAGAAAATAAAATACAATACAAAAAGATGAGAGTGTTACAAGAAGAACCATAAAAGAAAGTAAAGCAAATCCTGGACAATTTGTTTGTCAATACATAATAATGTTAGTGAGTCATGGGCAAAAATAAAAGCTATCGAAGGAACAAAAATGGTAAACAAATACATTTTTTACTGTCAAATAACCAAATCATTACAGACCCTAATGAAATAGAAATTCAATTGCATGAGCTTTGCCAAAAATTAACAAAAAACTATACAGAACCCTTCTTACAACAAAAAAGATCAAGAGAACCTTACAGAACTTACAAATAATGAAGACTTGGCTACTTATCACCACCTTAATGATCCTATTGGAATTAAAGAACTTAATTCTGCTATCAACACGACTAGAAATTCCTCATCTGGACCAGACAACATTCCGTACATTCTTTTGAAGAATCTACCCCTGGAAGGAAAAGAAACATTACTAAAAATATATAATATGGGATAAAAATGTATTTCCTGAACTATGGAAATCGGCCATTGTTATACCTATACCAAAGCCTGGAAAAGACCCCACAAAAAATGAAAATTACAGACCCATTTCTCTAACATGCAATATGTGCAAAATTCTGGAAAAAATAATTAACATAAGACTCGATGGTTTCTAGACTTTAAAAACATCATATCCAATAATCATTTTGGTTTTAGAGAAGAGCACTCAACTACTTCTCATCTAGAAAGTATTGATACTTACATTCAAGAAGCCCTTGCTAACAACATGTTTTAGCAGTGAGCCTAGACATTGAAAAAGCTTACGACATGGTGTGGACCCATAGAATCATGACAAAATTACAAGAATATGGACTTAAAGGCAAGATATTTCAATTTATCAAGAATTTCATCAAAGGAAGAACTTTTAATGTGAGAGTTAATGGTAGCTTATCATCAGTACATCTGGAGAATGGACTACCACAAGGTGCAGTACTTAGTGTTACCCTATTCCTATTGGCCATTAATGATGCAGGCTCGAAATCAACCATCCGGTAATCATAAGGATGTATGCAGATGACATTACTATTCTTTGCAGAGGAACATCTATTACAACCAGTCAAGAGATTATACAATCTGCCCTAAACAATCTACATGGATGGTCTCTCAAATCAGGTTTTAAATTTTTAGCATCCAAAACCCAATGTATAAAATTCTCCAGACAAAATATTGTGAATCAGCCCATATTAAAAATGGATCTACATAACCTAAAGTTTGATCAAAATATTAAAATTTTAGGTATGCATTTAGACTCAAGTGCATTTCCCATAATAACTGGGGAGCAGATAGCTGGAGATGTCCAGCTAATGACCTACAAAGCAATAGTACGATCCAAGATCGACTATGGATCCATATTATATGATTCTGCTAGCCAAAAAGACCTAAAAAAGCTTGATGTTATACATAATAAAGCTCTACGAATAAGCACTGGCTGCTTTCATACTAGCCCCATTGGCAGCATTCTAATAGAATCCAAAGAACCAACTCTAGCTCATCGTAGACAAATGCTAACTCTCAAATATTCTATCAAAACAGCTGAGTCAAATAATCCTATAATCTTCCACGATACGTCTTTTACGAATTTATCGAAATCATCTCGATAAACGAATCGATCGTTCTCCACCATGCGTCATCGTCGCTTCAACTCGCTCCGGCGCTCTTGCGTGCTGTGACCGAATGTATCCATCGTGACGAGTGTACTAACACTAGTGATGTATTCATACACTGTTTTATAATCATCTTTTTTTATTTTTATTTAGCATACCACACGCTCTCTCATAGCAAAATTTCACTCGAAAATGCTGTCCTCTATAGCGAAAATCGAAAGTAAAGTTAATCTCGTGAATTGTGCAATTGCAAAAGCATGCTCGCTCGCTCCGCGCTGCGCTAATGATCACAACAGGATGTTGCGGTAGAGCGGCGCCGGGTCGGCAATAGGATGTGGATTCGCGCTCGCACACTGCGCTAATGATCCCAACAGGATGTTGTGGTATAGCGATAGCTTGATATTCCTCACGCGCGAGCGCTTTTTGCAGCAGTCTACTTTTTTACTGTATAGAGAGTTAGACGTGTTTTCTGATTTCTTTTTTCGCAATGGCCGGTGAAAATGTATTTCATTTTCGAAGATTCGCTGACGTGAACGACGCGCGATTTCTTCCAGTTGACCTCTACGGACGCAGTGTGATTCACTATGCTGCGGCATTCAATGATGTGGAAGGACTGATTTTTTGTGTTTCTCGTGGTGATAATATGAATAGACGAGACAATTATCAAAAAACTCCTCTACACTATGCATATCGATCACACGCTAGTGCTGCTTTCAATTTCCTACTCTTTATTGGAGCCGATCCAAACGTTGTAGATGCGCTCCGTCGTCTCCCTCAAGAGTTATTCTTCGTTACAGATGTGTGGTGTAACTGTCCGGCGAATTGCGATCTTTGTTTGCGCGTGCCGAGGCATTGTGTGGTGGACATTCCTTTGGATGTTTACTCCAGAAGGGTTGTAAGACTTTGGAGACAGACAACCACGGGACGCCCCGCCGCCGCCGGTGACAACACCACCATCACAACCACCACCACCGACGTCCCGTTGTAGTAGCGATGCTACTACTAGCACTGCTGCTACTACGGTGACATCGCCACCGCCACCACCACCGACACTTCTCCGTCACTTGTATCAGCCGATCGTGCGTCTTCGTCGATTGAGTGACGAAGAGTGGCGCTGCTACTACGGTGACATCGCCACCACCACCGGCGACGACACTTCTCCGTCACTTGTATCGGCCGATCGTGAGTCTTCATCGGGGCCGCCCACGTCAGCGCCCTCACACGTCATGCGGGTCCTGGAGCAAGATGTGACGTCAGACCGGAAATGGGTTATCTCTGACGTCATTTCCGTGCTCCAGAACCCGCATATTTCATCTACTGGCGCTCAGTGCTCCCATTGTAAATCTGTGTAAAATGTTATTCCAGCAGCTATGGGAATTCCTCTTAAAGTGGGATGATCCGCTGCCAGCAAAAATTCAAGAAGATTGGAAGGAAATTTATACATGTCTTCCACCTTTTTCCGACATAAACATTCCACGTCTTGCATTCGGTTCAAGTGCTGGAAATGTTGAAGTTCATGGCTTTCCGATAGCAGTCAACTTGCTTATGGGGCCTGTATTTATATAAGATCCATGAACTCTCATGGCACTGTCCAATCTCGGCTTATGTGTGCCAAATCAACAGTAGCTCCCACGGCTCTACTCAAATCGCAAATGGGGGAGAATAATTCACAGACAATCCCCAGACTTAATATCCCGAGGGGTTTTACCAAGGATCTTAGCTACAAAGGATTTGTGGTGGCATGGGCCCAAAAGTTCTACCTGATTCCAGTGTTTGGCCTGGTAGTCCTCAGTTTATAGCATCTGGCACTCGTCACGTAAATATGAATAGTCACTGTGAAAGAAGTATATTTAGAATTAAAACTACGTGAAATTGAAATTTTTTCTTGTGTGAAGGTTGTTAGAGTTATGGCTTATTGTCACAAAACGCTTTCTTTCATCAAGGAACGTCCATAGTGCAGGCCGAGCGGCAACGCGGAATGTTACAAAACGCTTTCCTTCACCAAAGAACGTCTATAGCACACGTCGAGCGACCGGGAGCCGTTAACTGGCAGTGTGTGACCGTTGGCGGTCGAGCGAGAACACGAGCCCAAGCGCTCACCCACAGTACAATCCTGAAAACGTTAATTTATCTGATATTTCCACTCCAACTTCTTTTATAATTTGTCGATCGAGTAATTATTCAATTGTGTAATGGTAAAACTTAGCACAACTGTGTAAATGTAAAACTAAGAAGTGTTACGCATGTGGAGAATAAGCTGATGCAATAACACACCAAATCATCGGTGTGTTGTTCCTCGTGGTGCCGAGCTAACGGAAATCAACAAAGTATCATCTGGAAACGCAGCAACGGTTGTATTTTAATTTAAGTAAACAATTTGTCATAAATCATTTGATGTAAGTATTTCCCTCAGTAAAGTTTTTTTAAAAATTTCAAAACTTACGAACACATTTAATTACAGCCATCCACTTACTTCCCAATTCATCAATGGTCATTCAAATAGATGTATCTGAATTCCATAACTGTTTTACCAAAGAGCTACCAGAGATGCAAAATAAACATAGGTATTTCAAAGCCATAACCTTAATTCAGATACATTCAGATACATGTACTAAGATTTATTGCTCTGTGTAAGCATAAATGTCTTAGTTTGCCTAATGCTAATTGTTCATGTCGTGATCACCTGTTTGGACCTTTAACTACTAAGGAAATTGATCATGCTCGCTTTAAATATTGTAGATTAATTCAGGAAGTGTCCTTTTCAGCTGAACTAGTAGCTCTTGAACAGGGACGTCAACTTCCAGCAGGTAGCAATTAAAGCTTTGTCTCCCTTTATTCATTAAGATGGTTTATTGCGTGTTAGGTAGATTAGAAGGGGCAATTTCATTTGATGCCCAACACCCCACCATTTTACCCCGTGACCATAAATTTACCAAGTTCTTAATCAGTTGGACTCGTGTTAGATTGTGTCATGCCAGCACTTCAAGTGTTATTGCTAGTATCCGACAAAGTTATTGGGTTGTATCACTTAGGAAGTTCGTGAAAAGTTTTCTGCACAAATATTTAAAGTGTTTTCGACAAAATCCGAAACCTTTACAGCAGTTGATGGGACAGTTACCCCTAATAAGAGTTCGGCCTGCACCCCTATTTTCGAGTGTAGGAGTAGACTACCCTGGTTTCTTTAATTTACGGCAGGGTGGAGTTAGATCTAAAACCATCATTAAGGCATATGTAGCCTAGTTCATTTGTATGGTTACCCGGGCCGTTCAAGTGGAAATCGTCACTTCATTAACTGCCAAAGCAGTTATTGTCGCCTTTCAGAGATTTGAAAGCAGACGTGGCCTTCCTTTCCGCTTGTTTTCAGACAATGCCACGACTTTCAAGCGTGCAAACAAAGAGATAAACACTATGTGCAAGTTTTTTTAATCCTCTGATTTTCGGGATACAATTACAAATGAGTTCATTAAATGTAGAGTGGCATTGGATTCCAGCCCGTTCGCCAATGTGTTGTGGTTTCTGGGAATCAAACTTGAAGTCATTGAAATATCATTTGAAAAGGGTAATGGGTCCGTACCTCATAATAATCCGTACTCTTATGAGGAATTTCTAACATCTCAAGTTGAAGCTATTCTTAATTCCCATCCAATTTCTAGATTACAGGATGATGCTGATGATCCCAGTTTTTTAACTCCTGGTCATTTCCTGATTGGCCGCGCAATTGTTGCAGTACCTAGTCTGTCCTACCAGGATACCCCGTCAAATTGTTTAACTAGATGGCATGAGCTTCAAAAACGCACTGCTGCGATATGGAAACACTTGTCACGGGACTACCTTCATACTGTAACGAATATTGCGCCACCGGCAGGCACCACCACGAACTACCTGTTCGCGCGGATTGCGTCATCTGCCGGCGCCAGGAGCTGCCTGTGAGCGCGGGTTGCATCTGCCTGCGGATTATTCCAGAACGTGCGCGGTGTCCGGAAAGTTCTCGATTGTCTGGCCGAGTATAAATACGCGGCGGGCGGCGACCGCGAGTCAGCCTCAAGTCCGCAGTGGAAGCTGAACTGTGAAGTGTGCAGTGATTGTTCTCAGTGACGTAACCGTGGTCAGTGCATCGTACTGTGGTCGGTGACGTGAACTGTGACCAGTGCATCGAACTGTGATCAGTGCAGTGAACTGTGGCCAGTGCTTAGGACTGTGCGAGTGTGTAAGAGAAGAATAGTGTAAATAAATAATCAAGAGAAGTGTAGTGTAAATAAAGAGAAGTGTAGTGTAAATAAATAATCAAGTGTTTTCAGTGATTGTGTTAAGAAACAAAATAAACGTTTTTGTTAAAATAATACGAGACTTTTAATTCACCACCTAGAAACGTAACAATACTTTGCAAACAGCACCAAAGGTGGCGTGAAACATGGGATAATGTAGCAGTTGGTACACCTGTGTTGTTGATGGACAACAATGGCCCTACAGGTCTGTGGAAGTTAGCAATTATAACCGAATTGCATCCAGGCGAGGACGGCAAGGTGCGCGTTGTATCAGTGCGTACAAAGACTGGTGTTGTTAAGAGTCATGTTAATAAAATATGCCCTCTCCCAATTGATTCTGGCAAATTATTTAACCAGTAGATTTAGTTTTGTTTCATTTCTGTTGTATATACATATCTTATTTCGTTTCATCAATTAGGCTATATGATTCATTACTATTTTACTTAATTTAGATTGCATGTTATTTGGTTTTAATATTACTCTTCTGCATGATGTATCTGAAGACTCCCATTTCTATGTGCATTAATTGCATGTGTTGTGCATTTCATTTGATCATAAAACTCAAATGAGGCGGTGTTATAAATCTAATAGAAAAATCAGTACCATATATTCAAACTAACCTACCCCATACCCCTGGAATGGAAACAATAGCCATTAAATTCCCAATTGACAATAGAATAACAACTCTCATATTAGCCTACAAACCTCCTAAAATCAAAATTCACAGCACCAATTTTGAATCACTATTCCAACAAAACACTCTACAATACTTATTGGTGACCTCAATGCCAAAAACGTTAACTGGAGCTGCAGAACTTCCAACACCGCAGGTCTGCAATTGTCTAAAATAATAGCAGATTTAAAATTGCAAGTAATCTCTCCCACTGAACCAACACACTACCCCCAGGACCAAAACAAATTCCCAGATATATTGGATATTGCAATCACCAACTCACAAGTCAAATTTCATAGTTCTCCCATAATTGAATTGGATTCAGATCTTACTGTTATCATTTCAACCCAATACATTCCCACCTTCAACACCCCACCCACACATTAAACACGCGCATTAATTGGAATATGTTTAAAAATATAATTACTAATAAAACTCCTCACTTTAAAATATTAAATACCCCACTGGTAATTGAACAAGCAATCTCATACTTCATTAACACAGTCAAATCATGCAAGACAAGCCTCCCTACATCAAAAAAACATCCAACGCAGAACTACCCAAGTCCATTCTAAACTGAATCAAAACTAAAAACAAAACTAGAAGACTTTGGAGTGTAACAAAATCGCCTCACATTAAAAAAGAATTGAACTTACTAACAGCCATAACTAAAAGAGCAATAATAGATTTTAACCACTCGACTTATAATAAACTAATACAATCATTGAGCACATCAATCCGCTTTGGCAGTTCACCAAAAATATCCTGAAAAAGAAAACAACCAGACCACCTTTAAACACGCCATCAGGTAAACAATTTTCACCAATAGAGAAAGTAGAAGCCTTGTCTGATTACTTTGAGCAATCGTCCACTCCAAACAGCACTCCCACACACTGCTCACATGGATATTGGGACCGTACAAAGTCACAATATAACCTAGTTGCACTTTTGACTAAGCTAAGCAGTGTAAGCTCTGTGACGAACATGTAAGTAGTCGCTCATTTGACAAGGGTAGTGGGGGTAGAAGCTTGAGAGAAGAGCTAGAAGGCATTTGGGTAGTGGAAGGTGCTAAGAGTGCGTCTGGAGGTGTCTGAGAGAAAGGCGCTGCTTGGAACCGGGAACCGGCCGAGAACATTCTGGGCTTCGCCTACCAACGTTCTAACATCGTCACCAAAAAGTAGACATGTTCATGACAGTTAACATGATGGGCTCATACTTCGGGGTGACGCGCGACTGTCCCGAGGGACTAAATATTCTGGAGTCTATGTTTTCTCTTCCTCGGAACCCTGCAGAGATTACGGCAGAGATCATCAGGACATGTCCCTCTGTTCTCAAAAATTCCTTGGCTTGACTCACAAGCAACAAGAATAATGATCCTGGAATGATCGCATTGATAAATCGACTTCCGACTGACACTGTGAATGATGTGGAACGATCTCAGCTTCTCAGCATTGAAGGAATACAAAATCTCTCGAAGGACAGTGATTCAAATTATTTAGTGTCGGGTCTAATTGATTCGGAAAATGAATCCCACGAGACGATTCAAGGGAGTTGGCGTGATGACCCGCCACCAATAAATGCGTTCCTGAATTTGGAACAAGGCAGGCTCCATAATTATAACCAACAGCAGAAGGAGGTTAGGGAGGAGTTTACAAATTACTTTATGACTCCTGCAGGAGATATAAAATGGTAGTATATTCAATTATAAGCAAATTTTTAATTGCTCATTGTGTGTGTGTGTGTGTGTGTGTGTGTGCGCGCACTTGAATAAAGTTTATGTATGCAACTATATCTATTGTTTTCATCAACAATATTGTGCATAAATCTCTATGTGGATTTCCTGTAGTTGCTTGAAAAATGTAGTTGCTTTTTGTCTCGGTTTTTGTAGTCTGGACTGCTGGTGTCCCACAGAGCACCAGCACACTCGACAAATTAATACGACGCATGGTCTCTTCACGCGTCCACTGTTTCTCGGACTTAGACACCGGCGCTCTCAGTTCACTAGCAGACGCTTCGAACACGTTTTGAAACCCGAGAGCAAGGATGTGCGAGTCCTCGCGCAGGCTTGTCCACTAGCGAGTAGTACGTTTGGCGACCGCTCTCCGCCAGCATCGCACCGCACTCTGTTGCCTACTCGAACTGTGTCCATTGGCGAACGCTCACACAAACTCGCAGAGCTTAGCTCTCAAGTGGACACGCACCTTTACAGCTCAGCAGTATCCCAAAACCCATCCCCACCTACATCTCCTAGTTCTCATCCATCCTCCGGAATCCCCTCGGATCCAATTACCTTATCCCCTGAACCTAATCCTTATATTACCTCTCCCATTATTCATTCCCCTACATCTGTAACCCCTCATTCCTCACCTCCTAACACTGCTGGGACACGATACTTCCTTCGACCACGCACTCGAGGTAAAAATGAGATAAGTAAATAGCAACTACAGTCAGATGCAGCAGAAAAGTATCCGTGTAGGTACATGCAAAAGATTCAAATAATGCATTATAATCTGCAATCTCTTTCAAATAAAATTGAATTTATCGAGGCAGCATTACAGTGTGATCTGAGTCAAATAGATGTTCTTTGCTTTACCGAACATTGGTTATCTCATAATGATCTAAACACACTCCAAATTCCTAGTTTTTACCTTGCAGGATCTTACTGTAGAGCGAGAGAATCAAATAAAGGTCCTGCTTACGGAGGTTTGTGTATTTATGTAAGAAATAATATTGATTCTACCTTCTCAGAATTAAATTTATATGCAGCTGAAAAAGTTTTTGAATAAACAGTCGTACATCGTACTACGCTAAATTATCTCACTTTGCATCTACAGACCTCCAACAAAGCGAGCTTTAGATTATTTCAATTCCTTAGAAAATCTAGAGATAACTGAACAAAATTAGTAATCTCTCTTTTAAATCCGTTGTATGTGGAGATTTCAATATTATTTTCTGAGCGAATTCCACGAAAAAGAGCAGTTCCTCAATTTAATTCATTCTTTTAATTTAGATATTACAGTGAACGTACCAACACGGAATACTCTTACATCACAAACAGCAAAATTTCAAATTATAGTTAACAAAACCACAACTAGATATGAAATAATAACGAATAATCTAGGTTACAGTGACCACAATGCACAAATTCTTACAATTACTAATAACTTGAATACGGACACAATAAATAAAACAGGCATGTGCAGAGCATTTACTAAAGTGAACATAAAATCATTTACGGACTACTTGCTGAAGGAACCATGGGAGGCAGTTTATAACGCTATTGACACATGAAAAATATAATTTATTTTTCTCAAAAATTTAATTTCACTTTAACGCGTGCTTTCCTATTAAAAAGAGAAAATTAAACATTACACGAAAAAGTAATACTTGGATCACACAAGGAATTAGAACATGGTGTAAAAACAAACGTACACTCTACTTTATTTCTAAACATCATAACGTATCTCCCGGTTTCCATGTCTACTTTCGAGAATATAAAAGAATTTTAAGGAAAATAATAGTCAGGAAAAATAATGAAAAATAATGAGGATATTTTGAACGCTAGAAACAAAAAAAAAAAAAAATCGTAAAAAATACGACCACGTCATCACATTTCGTAGAGAATGTTGTTTTAAAGGATAATGAAGAGAAACAAGTAATTCAGAAAAAAATTGCGAATATCTTCAACACTTTTCTAGAATTGCGGTTGATCTCACGAAGGGACTAAAACCACAAAATTCAACATCATATGCTTCTCAAAAAAATTTCGGCACGATGTTTATTTCCGAAACATCTTCCAACGAAATCCTCAGAATAGTAAGTAAACTAAAAAATAAATATTCATCTCGTTCAGATGAATTTCCGGATTGTTTATTAAAAACGTGTGCGTCTCCCATTATACACCCATTAACTCACATTTTCAATGCTTCCTTGTGCACAGGAATCTTTCCGGATATTTTCAAAAAAGCAAAAGCCATTTTTTAAAAAGGGGAACAAAGAAGAAATTCAAAATTACCCGCCAATTTCTCTTTTGTCAGTTTTCTCAACAATATTAGAGAGGCTTTTCTATACGCGAATGGAAACTTTTCTCAGGAAAAACGAAGTGTTTTCAGACTCACAACACGGTTTCAGAAAATCAAAATCTACGGAAACTGCCATTTTTTCTACGGAAACTGCCATTTTTTCCTTAAAGATGTTGCTTCATCAATGGACCAAAATGAAGAACCCATTGAGATATTTTTAGATCTTTCGAAAGCTTTTGACATTATTAACAATAACATCTTGCTGTCAATATTTCTTTCTTATGGAATTCGTGGTATTGCCCTAGATTGGATAACCTCGTACCTTAAACATCGATCGCAAAGAGTAGAAATACCGTACTGGCACGAAATGGCAATATTTACTTATCTTTCCAATTCTTTGCCAATTGAACATGGGGTCCCACAAGGTTCGATCTTAAATCCTATCCTCTTTCTGTTGTACGTAAACGATATGCCCTCGTCTAATAAAAATGGCAGAACAGTTCTGTTTGCCGATGACACGACTGTTCTTTGCAAAAAAGAAACAATAAATAGTACAATTTCAGAAGTTTGAAATCGGTTTTGTAATAAATTAATAGTTAACGAAGGAAAAACTGTCTCAATACAATTTTGCGTTTCAAATCAGCAATTGTCTGCTCCATTGAAAATGAACAATATGCAATTAGCTGATGTTAAGGTAACAAAATTTCTAGGTCTCTCAATTCAATCAAACCTCAAATGGAATGTACATATAACAGAATTAAACACTAAATTAAGCTCATTATGTTATGCATTCAGTATTCTAATTCTGTCAGCCTTCATGCAGCTCTTTGCGTTTATTTTGCACATGTACATTCCCGCCTGAGATATGGCATAACATTCTGGGGAAGCTCATCCTTTAGTTCCCAGACATTTAGATTGAAAAAGAAAATTATCCGAATAATGAAAAAATGCCATCCACGTGATTCTTGCAAGCCTCTTTTCATTGAGCTTGGAATCTTACCACACCAACTAAGGTGCACACGCGTCGAATTTACTTGGCGTCGGCAGTGTCGTGCACGCCACGGGAAACCGAATTGTGCGGTAATTCGGTACGGTTGTTTCGGGGCGGTGCAATCCGACTCGGAACCTTTCTGTCCATAATTAGTTCTGGAATTGGAACTGATACTGGTATATGGAATTGGAGCTGGTACTGGTAACTGGAACTGGTATTGGTACTGGAAGAGGACATCCCGGACCGACCAGGAACGAGAGGAGGGAAGGAGACCAGGACACCAATCCAGGAAGCGCTCACGCGACACCGAGGTCAACAGAACGTAAGGTTTTATATTGGCCGGTGATCAATTCAGGCATAATGTCTTTCTTAGCGGGGTATAGGAAAGAGGTGTTCGTAAGGGTCGCGTTTGGGATGGGGGAAACCTTGGAAGGGAACGAGACTGTGGTTAGGGTTAAAACTATTATCACGGAAAGCCAGCAATACGAGGAATCATTTGTAAAGCAACTCGCCGATCAGGAGAGAGAACAGGTCGCAGAAATACGCGAAGAGAGAGAGGAGAGAGAGAGAGAGAGAGAGAGAGAGAGAGAGAGAGAGAGAGAGAGAGAGCAGGAAAGAATACGCGAAGAACGGCCATTTGAACTTGAAAAGTTGAAATTAATGAATAAGGCTCCCACGCGCTGAACCATACAGCAGCGACACAGTGAAATCAAAATAAAATATTCCATCAGGCCAGGCTATGGATAAATTCAAAGGCGAATGTAACGATATTACGTTATTTTTAAGTGTTTTCGAGGCGCATGCTCGCCAGCTTGACATTGCGCCGGTCGAATGGGTAAGTTACTTAATGGGTTTGCTTCCTAACGAGGTAAACAATCTGCTTGTTGTAGGGTCCGATTTACAAGATCAAGATTACGAACAGATTAAGGTACAATTGTTAGACATGTATAGATTCACTGCAGAAAAGTGTCGTCAAATGTTTTGTAGTCACGTGAAGGGAAATAAGGAATTACTTGAACGTTTATGCACGTGAATTATCTAATTATTGCAAAAAAATGGGTTTCTGCTAAATATAGAAAACATACGAACAATTGATAGATCTCTATAGTGACCGATCAGATGAAACGAAAGGTGCTGGCAATGCGTGACCATTTCATTGATATTTAGTGAGGTTTCAGCGTCCCAAGATTTGGCACGTAAGTTGGACACCTATGAGAACAATCGAGCTAGTGGGTACAAGAAACACTTCACGCGGTTCGGTACTAAGATTTATTTCACGTAAGACGTGACCCAGAGAGCTTGGCAATACCAACCTCCCGTAAACCACCCGCCATACATACATTGACATAGGGACTTTTGATTACCATTTAGGTTGGAGAAAGTAGGTGCCAACCCCAAGCAACCCCAGCAAGTTGTGTGGAAATTGTGAGCTTATGCGAGTGAGCCGCATCCCGCACTTGCGTGCTGAAAAAGCCTCTTTTTTTTTTTGGCGTTTCCAGTGGGCGAATTGTTTCCTAAGGGAAATCTTATTGTGTGCTGGGCTTGACATTTCAGAAATGTCAGGTAATTCCAAATAACTCTGTTAGAAGGGAAGTGGATTTTATCGAGTGGTGAAAGGCAGGTCCTTCCTTAATGTTTATAAGTACAAGAGCGAGAAAAATTTTCGTAAGAAGGAACTCTGAGAGTTGGTGTCATTGCAAAGGTAGCTGTAATTGTGGGGTGTTTCATCAATGTCACAATAATGACATTTTGCATGCCTCAAGAACGTCTTCACAATGAATATGTGTGTGTGTAATCAATTATTTTATTGAAACATATTCATATATTACAGTGGACCTATACAACTTCTGGCAAACGTTATTAGGGATTATAAGGCAGGAAAATATATTAAAACTCCAACTAAAAAAAGAAAGGTTCACGACCTGTGAGAGATTCATGATGGATTTGCAAGAGAAGCATAGCAGATATATTTATTTGTAAATGATAATGGTAAGATATTTTATATTTAGAGGAATGATGAAGTATGTGGCTCACTTCTTTGAAGACTTCTAAAGACCTATTCATTTGCAACAGGCATGAGACTACTGCATAGATGTTTGCAGTACATGAAGGAAAATTGCGATATTTTTTTATTCAGAGGGTCATGCACAACATTGTCTTGTGGAATTAGTTAAGGAAATGGGCCTAGCATGGAGGAAAGGAGACCCAAATATTCGTATTTGTGAGTCAAATGAAATAATTGTAAAGAGGTTATATTTTGTGGCAGACTATATGAAAAATAAAAGAAGTCAAAACCCAAAAACTGTAGTGTACCTAGATGAGACATGGATCTATAAGAATGGTAAAAGAGACCTTTGAAAATGTATATTACTGAATATATATATATATATATATATATATATATATATATATATATATATATATAACTTATGTGTAAAAATTACTTAGATGTAAATATCATTTTCATTAGGTTCAACTACTTATTCATGGCAACTACTGGGCACCAGTAAAGGAGTAATTAAAAGTATTCACCAGAGGGAAGGAGGCTTAGTTGTGGTCTATGCAGGAACGAGAGGCTTTGTACTCAGGTACAAATGTTTTCAGTTTTAATGGCATTAATTATGTACAAACTAAGGCATGTGTACGAAGACATTTTGTAGGTGCTGGTCTGATATTTGCTACTGACCTAAAAGGAGCAAGATTATCATGGAGCAACACAGCTCGATTTTAATCCTGGGTTAAGAAACAACTGATTCCTGGCATTCGCAATTTAAGACCTTGCACCATTGTCATGGATAATGCTTCATACCATTCAAGGCAGGTAGAGAGGCATCCAACAACAAAGTGGCGAAAGGATCAACTGATCGTAAGTATCTGAAATGAAATGAAACTATTGTGCTTAATGAAACAACTAATGTAACCAGAGAAAAATTATTTTTAGGAATGTATTGAACCAGCGAGGAGTACGGAGTGCCAGAAGCAGCAAATAAAATCTCACTCTGCTGTCCTGGCGAGCCAACATTGTGAAAGGATGTAAGGTACTACGAGATACATCAGTGCAAGAAGAATACATTTCCATTAATATTTTGCATCATATTATCTGGTTCTGTTGCATCATTGTAATAAAATATTAAAATATATACTTTAAATATGTACAAATATATACGTCTACACTTGTGATAAAATAAACGATATATAAATCTAATAAATAACTGACCTCAGCAATGTATTGCAAAGGTATGTAGTTGGATGACATGCTGGCTGCAGAAGGGCACACAGTTTTGAGGCTGCCACCATATTATTGCAAATTCAACTTATTGAACATGTGGGGCATTTAGTATGGGTACTACAACAAAACTGTATGTGTGAAAGGCCAGGTGGCAAGGAAATGGAGAGAACTAGAAGCTTTGAATGAGGCAATAGTTCAGGTAAAGTTTTCAATACACCATTATAGAAAAATGGTAAATATATGATAACAGTTATGATTATAATTTTTTCAAAATTAGTACAACAAGAACTAGGTAAATTACAAGTTATGGCATTAATAGGCCACACCACAGAAATGTGGAAGAATTCAGTGGAACATGCAGAAAAATTATTGGAGAGTATTATGAAAAAGAGGCAGGAAGAAGATTATGAAGAAATAGTGGCAGATTTGAGCAGTGCTAGTGGAACTGAGCAGCTAAAGAAAGTACAGGAGAGTGAAGGAGACACAACTCCATTTGAGCCAACTGCAGGAACATCTTCAATGTGAAGCACTGAAAAAAATAGAGATCACAATCTCATCTCAAGAAACATCGGACATATTAATGCAACCACCCACAGCTGTTAGAGAACATGTTGGGACCCCTGTGCAAATGGTAGAACAGGTAAGAATCAAAAATACTCCATTGAGAATTGAAGAAAATTTCATTTCTATTAACATTCTCCAAATTTTCAGTCAATTGTTACTGCCAGTGCTTCAGTTGTATGTTTGACTGAGGTTAAAAGTGATAACAGTGAGTAAGCACAGCGTTTGGAATGAAAGTGATATTCTTGTAAAATATGTAACTCAATATTTCCAGATTGCCTCAAATCTATACAACTCCTGCCTTCGTAAACCACCAAGTCAAGGTTAAGAACAAATGGTTACACTGTGCCACAGAAAAGGTACATAGAATGTACTTTGATTATGAATTGTGATATTGCAAGTTGTTAATTAATACTTATTACATTACAGTCAATTGTTCCCTGCCAGTGCTTGAGTTATTCGGTTTGGTTCGAGAACGGTTGCAATGTGAAAATTAGTGAGTATTCCCAAATAGTGTAGAGTAAATTGTCAAACACTAGTGACAATGAAATTCAATCTTACAGATGTGCCATGTAATTATAAATCTGAAATGATAAATGAAATCCTGAAAGCACAAAGTCTAGTTTGTGTAATAAGTTTTGGCTTACACTGTGCTACGGAAAATGTATTGCTTGAATTTACTTGATTATGGGTTTGTGATAATTGCAGGTTGTAAATTAATATTTTTAAATTACAGTCAATTGCTCCTGCCAGTGCTTCATTGGGTCTGTTTGGTTTGAGAACAGTTGCAAATGAGAAAGAAGAGTGTGCATTAATAGTTTTAATAAGTGACATCCTGAGTGAACTCCTGCCTTCTCAATTCAAAGACATCTAGCAAGAGCAATTCATTTCATTAACAATAATTAACCCCAATGAATTAACAGGCATTAATCAATTTCCTGTACATTAACCTTGTAATACAATTAATCATTACTGCCAATGCCTCTGAGTTTGTGTTCTGTCGCATATAATGGATGCTAAGTGATATAAATTAATACACTTCAAAGATTTGACATGTGTAAGAAACATACATTACATTAATAAATGCTCTAGATATGCAATAATGGAGTTCAGAACATACATCATTTTATTTAGATGTTTTGTTCATAAATGGTAATTGTTTTATGAACAAGTAAGTACTTATTTCATAGATATTATTTATGATATAAAATTGGAATGTTTACTACTGATGCGCTATATATTACTTTTGGTTATTAACATATAATTTGGTTATTTTTCAAATGATTTTTCTATTTATGTTTGTAAATTTTATTGGTTTTAGGTAATTTTTTGGTTACATATTATATTGAATACTGTATGTTTATGTGAAGCATAAATTCTGGGCCAACTTTTCTTCTGACGTTTTCATGTTGCTGAGTTTAAGTAATATATGTTAAGTAGCAATTATTTTTAATTTAAAAGTGATAATTCCTTTTAATTTTTTGTTTTTCATTGCAAGAACATAATTTCTAGGAATAATTTTTTGATCTTATAACAATAACATGTCTGTTTATTAAATTTATCATGATTGACAATAGATACTGCATTGATTGTTCTATGTTGTAGGTTGCTGTGTTTACCAAATTTTTCATATTTTCTAAATATGAATGTTTTATGTATATTATTTTACGTATTAAAATGTCTCCATTATTTTGACTTATATTTCTGTATGCATGTTAGGAATGGTCTCAGTCGTCATCCTGAACGGGAGGATGGGTATGCTATCAATATATGTAAAATTTATAGTTTATTAATTTGTAAAGTCAGCCAAATTTCTTAATGTTGATTTTTAATAATAATATTTTTACAATCCAATTGAGGATTAATTCACTTTTTTATTCAATTTATATATATATTATGACCTAATGGTCATACCACCAGTCAGTAGTAAAAACGATGCCTATTTGAATCGGGCGCAGGTGACAGGAGAGTCACGAACGAGTCCGGGGAACGAGTCGCGCGGGCGAGAGGAGACGCGAGGCGGAAATCAAAAGAGAGGAGGAGGGAGGAGATGGCGCGCACGGGAAATGTGATGATGAATAATGGACGTAATCGGCTAACATCGAAAAATCTAAATGGGGAGAAGTGTTGATTATGAAGTGAACGATAATTAGAGACAGTGAATAATAAACTAACTGAAGGACTGTAACATAAACGCTTAATGAGTATACAACAATCGAGTGCAAACGAAAACACGTGGCGAATGATGTGGGCCATCAGCCGCGGACAGAGCGCTAAACGGACGATGTTACGTAAAACGCGTTATCGTAAGAAGACTGAACTCTGCACGAGAACGTCGAAGGCGTGTGATCTGACAACGAAACACCGGAATCGAGTGACGACCCCGAAAACCAGCTTTCAGTGGCGACGCGAGAGGGCCCCCACGCCACGTCGTGGCGGCGTGAAGGCCTGAATGTTCCAGCTGTGCTCCTGCACCAAGAGGACGGGAAATCCAGGCTGAGTAGACGAACATTTAATAATCATGTAACTTCAGTGAAGTCAGCACAACCGACATTGGCTAGGGAAATGTATTGATGGGGTAGCGTGGTAATGAACGGCATGTAGGTAGGGAATAAGCAAATGATACACATGCAATATTTATAACGAGTTGCAATCATGATTAAGGTGTTGATTAGCAAACAGATTCATGTAATTCGTCGGAGTAATCCAGTAATAGGATCAAAATTAGATATTAAGTTCTAGTGATGCAATATCATATAAGACTGCAGATCATGCAGGTGATTGTAACAGGGTCTCTTAGATTATGCTTCGAAGAATAAATATCTAATTATAGAAAATGGCAAACTAGTGATTAAAGAAGGATATGATGAAAGAGAATGTATGGAAAACTATTATAGCCAACATCCTCCTCATAAAGGCGCTCCCCTAAAGGAATTCCTTGTCCATTTATCAATTTCAGAAACGCAGTTATTGCCATATCAAAATTTAATGTGAGATCAATGCCCAGTTGATGGGTGGATTCTAAATGGAAAAATTGAGGTAAGTACAGTCACAATATATATATACTACCCTTTGTTTTCCTGGTTTTCCCTGATCGTTGGTTAAATGCCGGGATGTTTTGTAATGTTTGTAAGCCCAGGCATTAGGGTTTAAAATTATAAAATTCACAATTTTTGTGAAAAATAACTGCTGTGGACCATCCGTGTTCAAGAAACTTTAATGACTGCTCCTTTGCAATTTGTCATTAAAATTGACCACCCATGGTGCATCAGTTTATTCTTTACTGAACCTTCGCATTATATCAAATCATATCTGATCAATTCAATTTTCATGAAATTTCAAACATTGTCATTTTCATACAGTAGATTTGTTCATTCTTTAGATATGCTTTGATCGTGGTCATGTGTCGATAATACGTGCTAAAACCATTATTAACAAATATTTCTAGCGTCTAGTAAAGAATAGTTTTATTTCGCTTCATTGTGTACTGTTGGAAAATTAAAATTATTTTGTGTCTTGCATTTCATTTCATCTCTATTCTATAAATCTCCTGTTTATACCTTTTTTCCCCTGTTGTATAATAAAATAACATTCTATTTCATTTATTCTTCAGTTTCAATAAGATTTTATTAATTCTGAGAGTTCAAATATTTTTAAATTTATAAGTAATTTAATTAAAAGTATTATATTTAATATTATAATTAATTAATAAAACAATTTCATGTGAAATTATAAATTAAATTATTTACCATATGCCTGTTGCGATTGTGTCGTAAACAATATTAACAAATCATTTCAGCATATCTGGCTTTTTGAAGGCCACTGCGTACATTTAAACAAGTCGCGTCGGCGCTTTCGCGTTTTATTTCGATGAGGTTGGCAGTGCCGAAACTCCGCCATCTTGAATTTTTACGGTCTTTTCTTACGTGGAAACACCTATAGTAGTGTTATTTATTTCCAGTACGTCACAATAGTTACAACACTCGACGTAGAAATCATGTTCAAGTGCCAGTATCAACAGCTCACTACAAGAAATCCACATACAATACATGTACGTTTCTTTACAACGCATTGCCAGATGAAATTAAACAATTAAAATTGGTACACAAATTTAAGTTAAAAGTAAACTATTTTCCGCTGCAAAGCTATTTCTATACAATTAGAGACTATACGGATCGTCAAAAAGAAAAATGTTTACATTAACAAAACAATGATAAAGTCAATGAATTAGTTAACATTTGCATTGTATAACTTTTAAAAAAGCCTTAAATGCCTGTAACCTTAAATGTACTGCAGCTTCCTGGTCAATGACCCCCATCTTGATCGGGTTTTTGTTCAGTTTTCTTGATCCATTGAGCAAATGCTGAGATGGGCCCTTGATTTGCTTCTGGACGCAAATGTAGCTTCACTATGCGCACGTTTTGTTGAGCTTTCCTTTTGCTTGTAATGGTAGTAGAGCTTAGGGGTGAGTTTCTATTTGTTAGTACAGAGAAAAATCAAACCCGTTCGTTTACCGTTGCAAATAAGTTTTCTATAATTTGGCAACGAAAATATCTAGTTTTTGAAATGTTAATCTTTCGCTTTTTTAAATTTATTATTATTATTATTATTATTATTCCATATTTCAACTATTAATAGTTAAACAGTTGGGAAGGGATTCTGAAACTCAAGAAAGCGTCGCAGATATTTTCCCCCCCATACGTCACATACAGTTTATGATGTTTTTGACTAAATAAATACTGCCAACTCATCTTTTCTCTCCTTCTCTCTCTCTCTCAAATAGCTAAAATCATCGCTCTTTTTGTTTCCTTTTTCTCCTACTTTTAATTTTCATTCTAGGTCACTTTCTCTCTCTTTCCTCTTATTTTAAAACTATTATTTAATTATGGGCACACAATTATGTGGCACAAAAATACCGTTCCTCTTTTAATTTTCCTTCTGCATTTACCCTTATACAGTAAAATCGGTCTGAAAAGGAACCTGCACAAACCGGAAATCTGCCTTAACCGGCAAAAATATCCCGGCCCGTGAAGTTAAACGGACTTCATCATACCATAAAATGAAAATAAAATTATATGAATGAATCTGCAACCTTGTGTTAAGTTCTTTATCCCTGTGACACGCGATTTAATCAGCCAGATATTGAAGGAGGGAATAGTAGAGGGAAAGTGCCGGTTCTGCATCACAACATCCGGTGTAAACAGGAAATTGTGGTTTGTTGACACCGGATGTTGACATCCGGTGTCGGGCCCCGCGGTGTGATCGTCACAAGGCCGTCCTTGGGACGTCACAGCGCCAGGTCGCCGGAAGGCCGCGTCCTTCTGTCGTCACACACACACAGCCGGACCGTGTCCTGCCTGTCTACCAACCCCTGAAAAAAAAAGCCCTGCCTGTCTACCAACCCCTGAAAAAAAGACTGGCCGACTAGGGGAAGAGGAGGAGGAGGAGAAGGAGAGGGGTGGAGGCCCTGCCTGGCGGTGACGTCGGGTGAAATGAGAAGACGAGAGAGTGTCATTTGAATGTAAACAACAAGACATTTATTTTCTTGAATTGAAGAACCAAAAAAATACAATAATAAGAATACTTCATAAAAGAAATTCTATTTTTCTTCATATTTTGACTATGGAATGTGGCAGAACATTTACATTTGTGGTCGAACATATAAAATGTAGATACACACACAGTGAAACAAATCAATTTTTACTCATGATTGTTCGTCCTGGCGATGAACTCTCTCTTTCTTCCATTCCCTCTTCCTCTTCGTCTCATCATGTGAGGTGGTGGGACTCGCTTCCGCTTCGTCTTCGTGAGGTGTGACGTTTGGAGACGGGAGAGCGTAAACGTCTTTCCAGATGAAGGACATGCGTTTCGCAGTTGCTTTTTTCTGACACGGCTTGGAATTTTGTGTCGATTTTTGAATCTTGCAGGCGCAACGAGTTGATCCAAGACTAAGAACTTCATGAGTAATATGAAAACGGTTAGCCGTATATCGTCTTTCTTTTCATCGTCGAAATGATAGGTTTGCTTCTTCGCGAAGTCGCTTATGGGTGTAGCGACGTTCCACACGGAGTCGGAGATGTTCCACAGCTTAGGAATTTTCCATGCATCGTTGTTCTTCCAGGCGATAGTGAGATCGTCTGCAGCCTTTGCGATGTTGATCCACAACTTGGCCACCTCGCCCTTCCACTCCGCTGCTGTCGTCGAGGGCGTCTTCGTAGGCGAGCCTCGCGGCAGTGATGTTCGCTTCACGTCTTGCTGTTGACGGGACACGGACTGGAATGAAGAGTGAGAGATGGGCCATTTTTTTCACTTTTTTTACACCAACGAACAGCCTCCGGTTCATAGACGGAGGAGTATTTCGTTCGGGGAGGGAGAGTCTGTATCACTTGCCGGATGCGGTCCACGCGTTGCTGCAGTGCCGTCTTGTGCAGCGGATCTTAGAAAGCCGACCGACAATTCTTCAATGATCGCTAGCACTTCCGCATGCATGGAAACGACAGTGTCAAATAGTCTTTTCGTTCACAAGGTAGTCTTTGCGGTCTGTTCGTCGAAGATGACGCGCTCACGGCAATGTCAATCGCCTTGTCGTAAATACCTTCCACATCTTCACGCTTTTTTCACCTCTTCTCTTTCCTCGGAGGCGGCGGTGGCGAGGTCCACGGCGACGTTTCGAGGTTTTTCCACATCGTGACCGCTGCGTTCTCACATCCGTTGTCGCCGTTGGCGATGTTTTCACAGAGGAGGCTGTCACGTCTTGCCATGTTGACGATTGTGGACGGAATGAAAGATATCAGAGTTATGCCATTGCAAATGCTCCCCCACCCTTTTCTCCCACCTCTCTCTTTAGACTACAAAGAAGGAAAGCTGCCATTCTGGCCTAAGGCATGAACACCAAAATAAATACAATAATAATAGATAGAAAACAATACCAGGAAGTGAAGGAAAGCTGACATTTTGCATAATGCATGGGAATTATAAATAAAAGAAATGAATAAATAGATAGAGAAAGCCTACTTACAACCCCGCCTGCAGGGACGAACGTGTACGCTGGGAAGGAGCGGACGGACGCGTACATGATGCGGAAATGCCTTCAGGTAAACTTGAAAATTTATCGAGCCAGTAGCGTTTGTCGTCTGCCACACACAACGAACGCTTGTTTTGGTACAAAAGAATAATTTGATGGTTTTGGAGCGTATGCAACATTGTTTATCTATTCTAATGCGATTATGAAATAAACACTCCAGGTTATTTTCGAATTTGTATTTTTTGACAATCGAACACTGTACTCCTTTTGCTCGGGAAACGCTCGTTTGAGAGCGGGTGAGAAAAGAGTACATTTTTGGTCGCAAACCTACGAATTCGAAACTTATGGATCATTTCCGCAGTCGTCCTTAAACAGTCCCAGTACTTTTTGTTGCGTGGTGTGATGGGAACGTATTATCGGAGGAAAGCAGGACGTGTCGAACCATTCTGGACAATTGATTTATCTCTCAGCGTACACGTTCGCTGAGGTAGAGAAAACGGTTTGAATCGGTGTCCATGTACAGAAGGTGAAGCTCGCGAAGGTGCTCTTTACAATATTTATAAAAGAATTCATACATTCTAAATTTTGAAATTTCTGAGTATGCAAAATCCTAAATAAATGGGGGCTTGAAGAGCTACTTGTTTTTAGCAACTCGATGGTCATGAGATTCCCATGCACGTGGTGACTTCGCACGAAAGAGGATCTGCGATAAGTCTCTCGGCTCCACACTTCCCCACCATCTGTTCACGAGATCACTGCGACGATGATTACGCACGTCCTCCATCGACTTTCCGTAAAATGGAAGTTGTTCATTAATTTAAAAAATTTATCTTCAAAATCGGAGATGCGCGCTGCCGCCGTGAATTGTTGAGGTCCGCGTAAGCGGCAAGCCATTGACTTTGGTTAAATGAAAGAATGCGATGAATTCCGTGAGTTGTACTCAAATCCTAGGGCCTGAATTAAATTCTTGTATATGAATGACGAAACGTCGCTTGGGCAACAGCGCGTCGCCAATAATTTGACTTGGCCTGCTTTTCGTGTCGGGGGCACCGTGTCTCGGGACAAGGAGGTAAGTCGCTCAATCGATCGTGAATCTCGTCTGATAGTCGAGGTCGACTTCGAACGTATCCGCGATCGTAGGTCTGGGCGCGACCGCCTGCTTTAAGTCGAAAGTGCAAATTTCAGTATCCGACAACCATTTAAACTGTCCTGTGGCAGTGGATGATGCATACTAAAATCATTCAAATTATTTGCATCGATATAGGAGAGATAAGATTCCTATCAGTTGGCTTAAAGGAATCTCCCACGTGAGCGTGATTGGTCTTCGCCATGGCGCCTGACCACCTGCACGAGCGCCCCTGATACCTTTTCTGAAAAAGAGAACCATGTCAACAACATTCAGAGCAGCCCAAGTGACGCCGGTTGTTTTAGCATGGCGTCCCACGAGCCCGGGAGCGGTGTAATAAAACGCGGATCGAGACCGTACAATCTCCAAACACAATTTCTAAAAGTTCAAAAACGTCGGTGAGCAACAACACGTCGATTTTCAAATACAACCGGCGTACTCACCTAAATTCCCCGAATGGAGAGCGTCCCACACGCCCGCGTGAGCGTACTCCGCGTCCGAGATCGCCGTGTTTGTGAGGTGACTGAAAAAGGCCTTGCGTGGGGGCAAAGACGTTTCTTCCAACTTTGTCATGCAATTGACATAGTCGTAGGGGAAAACGCCCTTCCTGCGTGCCAGAGCAAAGAGTGCGTCGTCGGGAAACGCTGTCCGAGAAAATCTCAAAATTTTGACGGACAAGGATTGACCAAACCGTCCAGTCCTGCTCCTAAAAATTTAAATGACCTAAAAAGCGCAATTCCACACTTCCGATTCTCTCTGGGACATGGACACGAATCTCTCGTGATTATGTGTGGAATGACGCTCAGCTGATTGTAGTCAATTGCCCAGGCTTGCAGGAGAAAATGCCAGTCGTACCCGCTTCCGTTATGCATCACGACGGGAACGGTTTTGGAGCCCGGAAAATTGATGTTGCAAATTTGATGAGCTGCTCCACGAAACGACCTGTAAATGGTCGTGGTCCCTAACACGAACGGAATTTGAAGAAAAGGACCCTTGCAAATGTGACTGTCGGTGGAATTTTGAAAAGCACTGTCTTCTCTCGCGTATGAGGAGAGAAACTGATGGATCTAAAAGGAATTGATAATCTTTAGCCAAGTCTACAAATGTCTGACCATTTGTTTTATGACGTCGCGCCTGCGATACACTATTCTTTGGGAGCGTGATTCATCAAAATCGCACACCACTTGGAATACATACCGAAAAGGGCTCGTGAATCTGATAAGCCTGAAGCGTAGGATTCGTCGGCGATGGCTCAATGAAGAGATTTGAACGATGAGCGTTTCAAAATCAACATACACAGCAATCGGGCATCGCTGTTGTTTTTCAGGATTTTTGAAGTGCATGAATCGTTCCTCGGGAGAAGACGGCAACGTCAAACGTGCTGGCGACACGGAACTGCAATCTAGCAAGTGAGCATCAAGTTTCTGTTGTGTTCGAAATACACTCCAACGACTGTTCGGGCAAAACGAAAATCCTATGTTCGTTTGTATTGTGTTGGCTACTCACCAACCTGCTCAAATTTTATCCAAACATAGTGACTACACCATGTGATACATATAACAGCATATTGAAATGGTTCTTCTTTCTCCGCAAAGTGCACAGGACCTACAACGTCCCACGTTTTGATCTTTCAGAACGCCAAACGAGATTGAAAACATGAAAAGAATAGCTAGAATTTTGTCTCTCGAAACGTTTAATATCGTGAACAGATACAGGGGAGATGGTCTTCGCAAATCGAGATGAGATTCTAATTCACAAAGACTGATACGTGGTGGTACGTTCTAGTCTTCCTCTTACATTCGTAGTATTCCCTCGACCGAGACGCTTGTGAAAGACTCCACATGCGAGGGCCCACAGGAAGCATTTCTCATCTCGATTATGTACATTAATAACAGCGTGGCGACAAGCAATGCTATCGGGGGAGGGGAAGATATGAAGATCCACTGTGGGCGATAGGCCCGTGATGAATAAGGAACATGAAGGATAATTTCGTATAGTGCTTTTCCACTATCTCGTTCCTGAAACTCATCGAATTTGGAATTGATTGATCAACAATACGCTGAAAAAATTCTCCGATATTATCACTTTGAGTCACCACGGCTGCGCGAGCGTTCAGAAAGATAGGTTGTATCTCTCCGACAATTTCATGCGTCACGGGATGATCTCGCTCAATTATGAAACGACATTCGAGTTGTGCAAATATTTTGAAACTAGGACTTGATGGAGAGAACAGTTCAAACAACTTGAGTTGGAACGGAACTTGACAACGATTGAGAAACGTGAGGGGATCGATGTCATTTAAAGAATTTGCAATGATACCACGGTGTACCCGACTGTTTAAAGACTGCACGACGTCCGTCCATTGAAGAGCATTTGCAATGACAATGTTGTGTCGGTTGTTGCTGGTTGTCGGTCTACAAAAAAAAAAAAAAGAAATGAATGTCTATTCAGCGAGAACCCACCACTATGAAAGTATTGTATTTTCATTGAGAAAATTACCGTTATCATGGACATGACGAATAGCAGGTGATGGAGTTGTCGCCAGCGGCGGCGTCGATGTTGATGGTCGAATCACAGACTGACGCTGCTCGTTAACGACGGGAAGTGCAAACGAGCTGCGCCGCGGCGCGACCGCGACCGGATGCAACTTCCGGTAAATCGCTCGCTGGCTGTGCGCGATTCTGAAGACCAAATACTTAGCGTTGTACAACAAATAAAATGTATACATTTTCATTAGCAACAATTGGAGTACCCTTTGTCGTAACGTATTCCCTTTTGAAAATCGCCAGTTGACATTGAATAATCTACACAATATAAACGCTTTACATGGATATCACCGCGCCATTCGCTCCACCGTCATGAGCATCGTTCCACAAACGACGAAGCTGCCAATCGTGAACGTGATCGGATTGTTGAAAAACAATCACGTCGGAGATCACGGGAGTCGCCACGGGGACCTCTCTACTCCGACAGCGTTCGAGCCTCGTCGTCGGACCGTCGGCCAGGAAGACGAACGTCGTCATGACACTGCTCACCACCGAACGGGCCTCAAATTCGAAAACGTGTATTTGTATTCGACCACCGATGGGGCGCAGCCTATGTAATGTGTTTTTAAAGGAAGTGCTGAAAGATATTATTCCCTTCATATCCCTTCACGCAACACGACAGTATCGTCCCCTCCGAAGCGAAGGCTTTTCCAGCAGCGTCTTCGTATCTGACGACATTGCAACGGAGAAGCAAGACTGCATAAAGGCCTACTTCGCCACCGACGTCATAAACATCGGACGTGATGTACTCTGTCAGACATACACCAAAATTCCGAAACAACTCATCGTGAGCAACGCTAATATGGTGATATTTTTTCCAACAAGACGACACCTAAATTTATATACAACGAGCATGTCGGAAACGACTTTCCGTCTTTTCGATTTGAAGCTCTGTGTTGTCGGGTGTGGAAACGAAAAGCCGTTTTCCTTTGCGTCATTGACAAGACACGGTCGGTGAACAAGGGAAAATACCGTGCTGGTTTCGATCGCTTTATCGAAGTCCAAATCCATCAATATAATATCGTATTTCTGTTCATCCATCATGAAGTCGCAATATGGCGTATCCGTGACAACAACACAGATATCGAAGAGGGAAGGTTTTATCGGACGTTTCATCAATCGTGTGCCATCGATGCGCTTCCCTTGAGTTACATCTCGGTGGCTATCAATTTTGCGGACCGGGAACGCGACTCCAGCGATCGCTTAGCGAGAGGTGAGGGCATCATCCTAGATCGAGCGTAGGACGCACGACATTGCTTACCACGAACACAAAGATGGCGAAGCACGAAAAAAGAGCAGACACGGGAACTAGCGAAGCGAGCGTGGGAGAGGGTCGTGCCGAGCGACGCAAGTATCGGCGAAAGAGCAGCGGCGCTCGGTGTGGCTGGTGTGATGAAACTTAAATCTAAATTAGGAGGAGGCATGAAAGAGTGAAGGGTGATGAAAAATTCTAAAAAGAAGACTACAAGGAAGAATATGAGGAGGAGGAAGAGGAAGTCGTGAGCAACGTGAAAATAAAAACAAAGGCTCCATGATGAAATAAAACTGTTTTAACAAAGTGGGAAATAAAAGACACTCTTCACACGAAAGGAAACGCTTTCAGCAGACAGAGACAGCGAGTCTTACGACGTAAACGCGCCCCACACAACCGTTCTCCCCTTCTATTCCACCCCATCCTACTCCCACAAGAAAGATTGGAAAGTCGAAGTGGAAAAAGACACGATCGATTATTCGGAAATAAACTCAAAGCGCTCCGCCGATTTGAATTTCAAACCGCGACGACTTTCTTAAGACTCCATCTCACCACCCGATGAACGCATTCACAGAAGGAACGAAAAAGACGCCATTATTATCCGCCCCCGGAAAAGGCGTTGACAGGGCGTGGAACACGGAGAATGCGGCAGAAGACGCCAACGCCTCCTCCTCCTCCGGCCCGCCTGTTTTTAACATTGATGACTCTCACCTAGAAGAAGCGGGGACGAAACTTCACAAAATTTAACACGTTCGCCCAGAAGCAGCAGCGATTCCGCTTTCAATTCCACAGGCAGATCCTGCGTGGATGCAATATCTTCGCACGCCCGCAACAGGAAGGCGCGCTGATGTGGTTTCCGGACTCTCATTTCCGTTCTCTCACCGCTGCTGGCATGAGAACGCTCTACATCGGCCGTTCTAAAATGAACATAGACGACGGCGGGTACATTGTCGTCGGTAAAGAAAATCACGAAGCGCGCCCGCCTCCTGAATTAATTTCAAAAAGAACCGAATCTCGCAGATGTGCAAGAGAGAGACTGGAACGATTATAAGAAAAATTCTGCACTCGTACGCCCACAGAGAAGGGGATATAATAGGAACGTGATATACGGACCGGACAACCTGTGGAAATATAATCATGTATTTGTTTTACTTTTTCCTCCTTCTCCTGCCTCGTGCCTTAAGAGTAAACATCAATGACGATGCAGCGAAGAGGGACAACACGAAATCGGAAAAAGCGGGAAAAGGTCTGGTTTCGTAACCCCTCCTGACTATACCGGGCGTGACCCCAACAAGCTTAGTGAAGGTCTGACTCTCTACCGCGTCGAAGGAAGCCGGAACAACGGACATGACGGGGGAAATACAGAAATAGAGAAATGAACTGCGGATGAGGGTATTATTGTGTAGACAGCTGCGGATCATGAAGAGAAAGAACGCCACTTCGAGCGTGCGAGAAGGCTAGCGCGAGAAATACACGCGCCGGTCGTCGTCGTTACAGTAGACGGATGACGAGTGATTAGCGAGCGGCTCGACGACCTATGGCAAGCGGATTTGCGGAGATGCAACCGTTCGCGAAATCGAATCGAGCATGCGATACATTCTTTGACTGTGATCGACGTCTACTCCCAAGTACGCTTGGGGCGTGGAAGCACAAGAAAGACGGGGAGGGGTCAAAGGCCCTTTACGCACATTCAACGCGCGCGGCCCAGAAAGCCGACGCTCCTACAAAACTGACGCCGGTACGGAATTTTGGCAACAGCACCGCTGCTGCGAACCTGGCACGCGTGGTATCTGCCATTATTCTACGTTTTCCAGCATCAAGGCAACTGTCGTTGAGCGTCGCACTGCACCCTCAAAGAACGTATGTAGAGGCGTTTCCCGCTGAGGGCACACGTCGCTGATCGCGCATGCTTCCCCGCTTATCGAGGAGTACAATAACACAAAACATAGAACGATCGGCATGAAACCGGAAAGACGTGAAGGACAAGATTAATGGAGACGGTTTACGCCAACGTGAAAACTATCGACAAGCGACAATTGAAAAAGCTCATCGTCGGTGACCTCGGTCCGCGAGCACGTACAAGAGCTACCGTTCCGGAAGGGCTACGAATCGCGGCGTGGGGCACCGAACCTTAAAATCGAACTACCCATCTTCCGTTCCCATCACGTATCTGCTCGTCGACCTCTCACGGTAAAGCGATTACGGGCCGATTCCTACGCTCAAGAACTGCAACGCACACGATTTCCACAAGAGTACTTGGTGGAGCGCGTCGTTCGCAAAAAGGGACCGTCTCCGCCTCGTAAAATGGCTCGGCTTTGACGCCCGACACAATTCCTGTACACGAACGTGATATGGTTACGTAAGAAACGGAAACGACAGCTTCTCCGTACGCAATGACCTTGTTAGAAACGACTAGAACATCTGACGGAAACAGGATGTGATAAACCAGGATGTGGCTCAGCATGACTTCTACGGCAGCATATCGGAGTGTTCTTTTCGTTTTAAATCAGTCACTCTTGAACGTTGTATGCGTGCGGATGTCCCATTGCGATTTTCTGTTTGCTGCACTATGTGGAGTTTCTTTGATAATTTTTATCCTCGCTTTAACATTCTCGCACTCTAAACACGCCGCGAGTGTGAAGAGGAGGAGGAGGAGGAGGAAGAGCGTCCGTGGGACGAAGACGATCCTATCTCGACCGTCGACGCGGCCACCAACCGACGAGGTGCGAACCTGGGACAAGGACATCACCACCACCGCCAACAATTCTTCTTTTTCGACCTACCACCGCCGCTGACGGACACCGTCTCTATTTCCCATACCAGCCGCCGCCGCTGCTGACCCACCGTCTCGTCACTTCTATCACCGCGAACGGAAAATGACAAAGACGACCCCAACCGCTGACTCCCAAGGCTTCTGAAAGACAGACAGTTTGTCATAAAACGTTGATCAGGCTACGCATACCGAGCAACATTCATAATACATCAAAGTATAAAATACGCATCGTTCACCTTTCAACCACCCTGGTGAACTGAGGAACTGAACACGTGCGGATCAACGCTCGGCAAATTGGCTGCAAAGCCACCACCACTGTGAATGCCGTGGCACTGCGGAAACATTCCGTACAGATGTAGGCATCGAAACGATCTGCAGAGCTGTGGTCGGAATTGACAAAATATTTTTGAAAGGAGGAACCAAGTCAGATTGGTTACGAGAGTACGCAATCGTTATGGTCGACTTAGAAGTGTTTAAATGTCCATCGCTCGACACGTGTGAAGGTCCATGGAACTCTATAATGCAGATGCGGACGTGGCGCTCTCGGTTCATCACTGCTCGGAGGGAAAAGGCGACACTCCAAGTTCCGCTTTAATGCATTGACTGCCACTTATCGACCAGAATTAATTGACAACATCGAAGCAAATCCGCGTACGAAAGAGCGGTGAGCATCGATGGCACTTCCTATCTGATCGTGTTCGTTCCCCGACCGCATCCGTTTCCTGTGTCCGCTGGGGATTTGACAGGATGATGTCAACCTTGATGTACTTCCGGTCTCCACTTCCTGCCTGCCCACAACACATAAGCCACAACGCCTTTCGCATTGGTAATCATAATCATCGAAGCAGCCGGATGGAGCGCACCACGAAAACAGCGCCCACAAAGAAAAACCTGAGTCGCAGCGGAAGAACTCCAACTTCGTCAAATTAGCTGAAAGAAAGTAGCTCCAAACCATCAACGAAGCCATCAACAATACTACACATCACGTCCGCGCTCTCAACAACACTCGACAACGAGTCTTCAGCATCTGCCTGTCGCGTTTCCTTCATATTCCTCGGCAGCGAGAGAGGTAGGTGCGGTCTTCAGACGTCTACCGGAGGACGTTCAAAAGCTCCTGCATTCTAGAGCTGCCTTATCTGAAACACAACATCGGACGCACGCATTATCGACGGACCGCCGCCGACCAAGCGGGACTGCACGGCTTGTCGACGCGGATGGAAGAAAGTGTATAATATAGCAACAACAACATGGATTGGGTGGACTGTAAGGGATGATAGCCGAAGCATCATTCATTTGCTCATGCCTACCGCCGCCTCAAAAGTGCTTTTTTTTGTAACCTTTTTTCTACCTTAATTATGGATCTGAAACACAACAGATTCTAGTCCTCCTCCTCCTCTTCCATTTACCCGTATGATAAATATCAACTTGAAACTAGAACTATTTGTCCCATCTGTCATAATGATGACTCTTTATTGCCAAACAATATGTAATCACGTATTTTAAACCTGTATTTGAAGTGTGGCTTGAAAAAAAATATGAGGCGGAGAAGAGCAAACATGTCCGTTGTGTCGTTTCGTCTTAGTGCGTCCAAATACAACGAACGTGGGGAGGAGGAAGAGGAGGAGAGGGAGATAGATGGAGTAAGGATATGAAGAATATGTTATAGGTGTATATCATCCATTCGATCGTCTTTTCGTCGCCAGCGTAGTGCGGGGCGTGGGACGACGGTTAAACGACGCGCTGCGACTCCACAACCCGTCCTATAGGCCACTCAGATTTTGTGAGGCGATTAGGACTAGAAATTACTGTGCGCCATGTTGAAGACTTTGACGTGCATCAATCCTCGGCGGTCGAGACCTTCTCGTGTGGGGCGGAATCTCCCTTTATCTGGTAGTAAGATGCGGTGTGATGGTGGAGATTGCACAATGCTGTGGAGTGGGGAGAATCTCTCTCGCCAAGATTAGAAAAGTGATTAAGAGTGGGGTGAGAAGACTAATATAAAACGTTGTGTGCCAAGGACATATGCATCAGTATATTGACACACACAACCTCAACCAGACATGTGCGACAACGACTATTACGCGGGAAGAAGAGGAGAGATGCGACAATGCGCCGCAGAGGGAATAACCAGGAGACAAACACCTGGAAAACAAACCAACAACGACGAGAGATGATGCCTCACCAGGGCGTATGTGGACGCACGCTTTCGTCAGTTATCAAGCGAACGAGGATGTGCGCGTGCCGATCAGATGCGATTGTCAACCAGACAAAATGTTCAGCGGCAATGGGAAAACGCTGGACCCTTCAACTCTGATCTTTTCGAATTTCAAAACGTCGTCAACCTGCTGAGTCACGTGACGCAACGACCAAAATCGTATGTCGATCGACGTGGATGACATTCAAAACAACTCGAAAAAATTCAAAGTTGGGCTGCATCAGCAAACCCCGGCAACCTCAACGTGCAAAAGTCGCGCATGGTCAACCTAGCGATGCCCACCCACAAAGACGATGTGGCCTCAAAACGGCATTCGTCGACAGGCGATGCAGAATCAACGGGATTTCATCAATCGCAACACCCTTCGTCGCACTGGGAAAACGGTGAAGACTACCGCCTCAGGGTAAACGATCATTAACGTCGCCGACCCTGTCGACGAAGACGATGCCGTGAATCTCAAAACACTACGGCGCCTCTCTCGGCAATAACTAGTGAGCTGAAAAAATTTGCACACTTCTTTTGCTCTTGATTGTCGCTCCGTCCGCATCATCAAGGGCGGAGACCGCGCATCCAACGTCGGCGACGCTTTGGTGACACGGCGCTTCATCCGCCGCGCGGGCGGACACTACAGTACCGTGGTGTTCCTTCTCACCTCTGGAGTGGCTTAAGGACGTTTCCGTTAGGAACCATGTGATGCGGACTGACTGCGGAAGAAGTGACGTAAGATGAACACATCAAACTGCTATTATTACCGTCAGACAAATTAGACAAAGATGAGAAGACATTAGGCAAAATATGAAGAAAAAAATGAAGATTTCTTTTGTAAAGTATTCTTTATTATTGTGGCTTCTTTTGGTTCTTCAATTGAAAATAAATGTCTGTTTACATTCAAATGACACTTCGTCTCTCATTTCACCTGACGTCACCAGGCAGGGCCTCCACCTCCCTCCTCCTCCTCTTCCCTAGTCGCCCAGTCTTTTTCAGGGCTGGTAGACAGGCAGGGCTTTTTTCAGGGGTTGGTAGACAGGCAGGACACGGTCCGGCTCAGTGTGTGTGTGACGACAGAAGGACGCGGCCTTCCGGCGACCTGGCGCTGTGACGTCACAAGGACGCGGCCTTGTGACGTCACACCGCGGGGCCCGACACCGGATGTCAACAAACCACAATTTCCTGTTTACGCCGGATGTTGTGATGCAGAACCGGCACTTTCCCTCTACTGGGAATCTTCAGCTGGCGTAGAATTCGACCTTCGGGTCCCTTGTCTCTCAAGGTGTAGGAGAGAGGGGAATTCCCTTTATTTCGACTCTGAGAGAGGGAAGGTACGAGCATGGCTTCTTTCCACGCATCTCCCTGCCCCGCATTGAAAATAACACGTCAAGACACACATTATTCAACGCCTTGAGAGGGTTTCAGAAACTCGGGGACGTGACGCATTGTTCGTAGAAAGAGTCAGCAAGCAGTCCGAATACAGCCAGTAAGTTGTGTATTTTTCAACTGTGTCAGAAGCTGTCAATGAAGTGTTTAATATTCATTAATTGGCGATTTCTTCCCTAAATACGTATGTTCATGTATTTGGATAATTATAACAATGCTTTCTTTCGCGGAACCACCATTCGTGATCGCAACGGTAGATATGACATAAAACTCCCTCGCAAACTAAATTGTAACGATACCGAATATTGTACTCTTGGATATAAAACAAAATGTTGCGTAATCACGAGCTAAGGCCTTTTGCGTCTTTCTGAACCGTCGGGTGGCTAATTCGTTCCGCATAGTGCGCCGGCGACACCTCGGCGCGCCCAAACAGGGGGATCAGTTTGAGCCAACGCCGACGCGGGTTCATCCTGGACCAGCTGGAAGGGGGCTGCGCAGTTTGGAAAATCCGAGAGACCACCTACGTTTATTTACCAAAGTGTGCGAGTGAGAGCGCATCACGGGAAAATTCCGCTTGACACACCGGCGAAACGCGCAAGAGACTATTGGACCAAACTTAAGTAAGACGTAGGAACCTTTCGCCAATAGAAGTATCGCTTTAGCAAAATTTCAAAATTTTCAGAACATTTGAAAACGAGGGGGAGAAAAGCGGTTTGTGAGCGCCGGCGTGCCGGAGCAGGCACATCAGAACGGTGGGAGAGATCCTGTAGGCGCATCAACGGTGGGAGAGATCCTGCAGGCGCATCAGAACGGTGGGAGATATCCCAGTAGGCGCATCAGAACGGTGGTGGAGGTGAGCGCTGACGTGCGCTCAGCTCGCAGAGCAGTAGAGCCAGAGAAGGTGTCCTTTGCTTTAAATTGAGGACGATTAGCCTATCCGGTCACTCATTTGTCGAGTATATATCTCTTTGATCTCGCCGATCACGCCCGCGTCGCCCGTCGATACAATCGCCGCGACGATTATCAGCGCGTTGCTGGACACCTGAATCTTGAGCTGTCGTCGCTTTTCCGTCATCATCAATGAACCACCGTCGTCGCCGCTGCCGCCGTCGCCGTGGTCACATTGCGCCACCGCAACCGCCGCAGGAGTCAAGGGCTTTTTCCCCGGCACCCACGGGACACGCCTGGGTGAGGTCTGGCGACTCGTGAGGCTGCCCACCCCAGCGGACCCGGCTCGGCAAAACGGTGACTGTTTTGATTGTCGAGCTGCGGCAAATCTTCAGTACGCCCCTGGGCGCGCAACGCTTGTTTATGAAAGAAACTTACGCAGGAAGTGCTCGCCGCGCACATACTCTTACAATATTAAGTTCCCGGTATGTGTTAGTTTTATAGCATAAAAATAGAAGAAGTAATTACTCAGACCTTGATTTTTTTGTATGCTAAAATTTAAATCTTTCAGCTAAAATTCATTTGCGTTCTAAATATTTTTTTTAAATTCATCACGTAGCTAAATCCGTCCACCATCCATTCTTCTAAAATCTACATGCTTCCTGAGCTAGCCGGCCATACGAGCACAGGTAGGTTCTGGGAGACCGGGTTCGGTGCAAAATGCACCGACTTTATGAGCAAGTCAGGCTCAGACAAAACGGCGTTTCTTGTCATTGGAAACCAAGCTTCAGAAACATCCGGAATTTAAATACAACTATGTAGAGTTCATGAAGGAGTGTGAAAATTTGGGCCATGTGGTTGAAGTGACCTCTCCGACAATTACAGTTCTCATCGTCCAATTCTGAAATCTAGTTCGACCAAGAAATTACTTGTAACGGCGGAGGCAATTGACCGTGTACCAGTAGATGACCATCTTTACGCACGCGAATTCATTTTCAGCCGCCCAGCACGGCCAGCGGGCCGCGCGTCCGTCGTTGGTCCTTTGTCCTTCGACGCCGCCGCTTCCGCGCCTGTTTTTCGCCGTTGCGCGGCTGCCGCCCCCAGACGAAGGCGCGTGGGGTCTTCAGAACCTTTGTTCGCGGTAGCCGACAAAGATATTTGTCTGCGAAATGCAGTGCGCGGTTTATGATTTTATTGCCACTTCCTGCCGGCTGCCTGGCCCTTGCGCACCGCGCGTGGCCACCCAAACTGCTCACGCCTTCCTGCGCCTCGCGCGCCCCCACCTACGTTTTATCCATTTTGTAAAAATTTGTTAGATTTAATATGATTCGACAACATGAGCGAATGCAGTTCAGACTCAGAAATAGAAGCAAATGCTGCTAAAGATTCTTTGTTACCATACAAATCAAAGAAGAAATATGAGCGTGAGTACTCAATTTTAAGGATTGGTGTGAAAACAAAACATTACACTAGAAAAAGTTTTAATGGCTTACTTTCCGGCAAGTCAGAAAAGGAAAAACCTGTGTAGTCTTTGGACCCACTTTTCTATGCTGAAGAGTACTTCATTAGTTTAGGATAATATTGATATAAGTAAGTTTACCCAGTTATTAGCATTTTAAAAAAGGAAAAGTGAAGGATATAAAACAAAAGTCAAAGATATTTTCAAAAGAAGACACATAAATTTTTACAGAAGCTGACGTTGATAATTACTTTACGCAGGATCTTTAATAATTATATATTCGGCGCTTGCCGTAGATAAGTTAAAGAATCTTAAAATAAGTGATAGAGGATAGACAAACATGTACTTTCATTAATATGCCAAACAGTAAGACTTTAATTAAGAGAGAATTTGTAATTAGTGAATGGAATATTAAAGAATTTAACTGTTTAGAAACATTTCGTAAATATTTTCGCCTTCGGCCTGAAAGCGTCAAGCACGAGCTGCTTTTGTATTTACAAATGGAAAATGTACTTACAACCTGTTGGAATAAATACTTTTGAGCCTTCCGAAGCTAATAGCTACATCTTGATTTATGAACCCTGAAAGATTTACAGACGCTGTTTTGATCGTCCACTTCATTACTAGCAAATGCAGGTGCTGATATGGATATGCTGAAGAGGCACGGTGGATGGAAGGGTATGTGAAATCGTCAGTAGAAAACAAGAAACGAATAGCTATGAAAATTAAGGGGGAAAATAGTATTTCAAATACTATTATGAATTGTCAGGCTTCAACATCATCAGGAATTACAATTTCGAATTGTAAGAAAGAAATTTGTTATTAATGTATATAATAAGTAATTAAAACATATTATTGTTATTATTTGAAAAATTGTTAAAGTTATGTTCATAATAAATTATTTGAATAATTATTGTTCTCAATAGTAGACCATGGAATAGTGCTCGTCTCAGAATAACCCTACTCGTAAGCCATTACCGCACTGGTGTGGTAATGAAGTTCATTTCCACACTAGAGCGGTAAAGTACTTAATTACGAAACTCATTATAATAGCATAATGTTTCACATTACCTAACCAAAGTCGATAAAATATTTTACTAATTGCTTTCAGAGTTGATTGAATTATAATGGCACACAAGAAAGTATTTACTTGAATGAGATCTTTTCAAAACATATATGTATTTATTTATCTATAGAGTGGAAAGTAGTAAAAATGAACATGTGATTATTTCCATTGCTAGTTTGGTGTGTTGCAGTGAGAGGTGAAGGTTATTAGTTCCAGAATTCTTATATAATTTTTTCCGGTAAATATCAAAGTTCAAAACATACATGTATTTATTTATCTATAGGTTTGAAAGTAGTAAACATGAACATGTGATTATTTCCATTTCTAGTACGGTGTTTTGCAGTTAGAGACGAATTTTTACTTCTCTCTAGTTTTCATTTTACAATTAAGGTAATGTCAATTTTTAAAATTTATTTAATAAGTTATATATCTGAAACAATTAAATATAATAGTTTTCATTCAAGGTTTTATATTTCCAGAATGTCTCTAGAAAGTAAAGAACTGACTCTTCAGTTCACTGAGGACTACAGATACAAGGAAGTTCTGTGGAATTCTTCCAAAAAAGATTATCGCAATAAGCAATTGAGGGAAGGTAAGTTTGTAAAAATTAATTGAAAACTATCAAGTTAATCGTGTATTCAAATATTAATATTAATTATTATCAAGCGTAATATCTATTATATTTTCCAATTTTAGCTCCATTGGCTTTCTAAAAATTCTGAAAACCGATGCCATTAAACCAAAAGCATTTTCAACAATGCGTCGGGCTCGGCTGAGCTTGCAATTAAACACCCTCTTGGGAGACCCCTTGTTCAAATTACCTTAAAGGGCATCATGTTTGGGGATAAGGGAAAGGCATCATCTGCTAGCAAAACAGGTCATATTAGGGTAATTCGCCCCGTAAGGGCTTTTCGTTGGGGCAATTTCAATTCATTGTTACAGAGTTTCCTATTGAACTCTGTATTTTTAAAACCTCTACCATCTGAAATTTTGCCTTGGCAGCCAACATTGCAATAAAGGAAACAATAATTGACATCACCTCCATGAGAACAATGCTGAAATGGCCTTTATAATCGAAAAATGTGCTACCACTGTTGTCTGGACATTGTATGGTAACATATTTCCCATCACTATTTCCTGAATAAAGAAAATCTCCATTTCCTGTTAAATCTTCTGAAAAATTTTCCCCATTCTTCATTATCTGGCATCTGAAAAATAACATTTCCTTCGTTTTTGCAGATTGTAATAGAAAGAGAGGATATAGTTGATGGGGTGGAAGACGTATTGACGCCTGACGTCCCAATTAGCAAGCCTCTGGCTTGAGTCGTCCACCTCAGTCTCTATCATCAGCCCAGAAAAGGAACCGAGAAGAGAAAGAGGAGCAGGCGTATGAATTATGAGCAAGTATTATGCAATGATGAGAGAAACAACGGAATATTCCAGTTTTGGAGAATTAATAGCTCAAAAAATTAAAAACTTAAGTAGTGAAAGATTGAGAAAAACAGCACAATTGCGGTAGAGCTATTAAAAACAATTACAAATATAGAGCTGAGTGAAGAGAATTGTAATTGGGTGCCCTAAACCACCACACCTTCCTCTTTCTCCACTACCACCATCCCGCATTCTGCAGTTCCGATAATTTTTATGCCCCAATCCTCCTCCTCTTCCACCATTATTCCAGATCACGATTATGTATTTAACTTGTAACAATAAATAAAGAAAAGTTTCAAAAAAACAGCCTACCTTTATGTACTCCTCAAGAATTCCTTGATGCACCTTGCAGTTTCAGGAATTATTTCCGAAATGCTTTGTTTCGATACATGAAATGTCAAGCTTATAAACGTAAAGCTAGTAAGAGTCACCAGTAGCAAGTAAACGCAGAGTAATTGCTAGTCTAAGTTCTGCTGGAATTGCACTCATCACCGTATTTTGTCTTGAAATACGTCCTCTCACGAGTTCTAATAAAAAAGAAATCATCAGGAGACATTCTCGTAAATTTTTTAAATAAATCACGGTCGCTTCGCAAATCACGTATAATACTGTGTTTTCCTTGCATGAAGTATTCTCTCATCCACATAAGCCTCTCTCTTTTTCTCTTCTTTCGACGAATTATAAAACAAGCTGCCGAAATTGCCGCGCAAATAGCTGGATCCATTGTACAGAACACAACTGAAGCACCGCACAGTGTGCACCCTGTGGACAGGGTAGCGTACGTGCGCTGTGTTCAACGTGACAGCACAATTGCGGTAGAGCAATTGGTGGTCTTTCAACTTTGCGCCCGCAATTTTATGCCCATGACGCACAGAAATTACGCATCGTGTGGACGTGTCTTAAGAGACAGACTGACCCTTCAGGAAAATTTCTTCGAAGTGGCGAAAAGCGCATCGCTCTGAAAGTTTTCAGTTGGTTATAGTAGAGGAATACGTCGACGACGAAGCAAGTTGCAGAACTTACTAGAGTTCACATGTATGTACCGTATTGAAACTTATCGTACCGCATTAATGTGAATTATAATCTGAAGGATATTGGTGGGTATCTTTTAATAGGCACCAGACTACAGAGTATAAATTACCTCTTTGAAGTGAAAGTCTTATTTCATTGGGAGTAAACGGGCGAATGAAGTTCGAAAAGAAAATTATACCTTCATTTACACCGCTTATTTCAAATCTGTCACAGTGAAGAGTGAGCATTGCTTAAGAGGGTATAGCCATTACTATCATGGCACCCAAGTTCCAACAAATTGCTATAAGTGGATAACTGGTATCTATATCTCCCTACCTGCGTCTGATTAAACATCAGAAGGAACATTATACAGACTGCCTGCGAGCTGCCTACCACAGAAGCCCGGCTAGGTGAAAGAAGAGAAGACCGCGGCATGACAGCTGGCGGTGGCGAGAATCCGGGAAGGCAATTTGAGGTTAAGCATTACTCGCTGCCATCAACGCTGTATTAAATAAATATTAAATAGACATAAACCGGTGTGTTAATTTTATAATTCATCGCTGAAACAGAGGATTCCATAGCGGAATAATTGTGTCTCAAGTGAAGCAGTGAGAGGCAATGGAAACTGATTTGGAGGATGAACGTGTGAATAAATATGATAAGAGTTTGGTGACCTTGAGGAAACATGAACAGGTGGACTGCGGCTTGACAGCTGGCGGTGGCGAGAATCCGGGAAGGCAATTTGAGGTTAAACATTACTCGCTGCCTTCGACGCTGTATTAAATGAAAATTAAATAGATGTAAAGCAGTGTGTTAATTTTATAATTCATCGCTGAAACAGAGGATTACATAGCGGAATAATTGTGTCTCAAGTGAAGCAGTGAGAGGCAATGGAAACTGATTTGGAGGATGAACGTGTGAATAAAATGATAAGAGTTTGGGAACCTTGAGGAAACATGAACAGGTGGACGGGAAGGAATTTGAGGTTAAAATTACTCGCTGCCTTCGACGCTTATTAAATAAATAAATAGAGTAAACAGTGTGTTAATTTTATAATTCACTAGGGAGAACGCGTCAAAATTTGACGGTGAGATCTGAGATAAATGTAAAATAGTGTGCCCAGACTAATGTTCTCATTATGTTGCGTTGTTTGGATCTTCGCGGTATAACGAAGATAATTTGTGATGTAGAGTTTCCAAAATTTTGAACATGTATGTCCCATGACCAGGTGGCAATGCAATATCGGTACCAAATGACAAAAGAGAGCACCATTATACTGATTTGAATATTATTTCTAAAGTTTTGATGTGTCAACATCACAAACAACTTTGATTTCTTCTACATATTGCTCGAAGGTAAACTTATTTTCCCATTTAAGCAAATACAGAGTAAACTCGTTTGCAGAAATTTCTCTCACATGGAAGTGCAAGCAGAACAAAAACTGATATTTCATAGACAACGACCATACAGAGAACGAAATGGCCTCACTAACACGACTCCACGCCGACTTTCTTCCTGCGTCCATTTATCGTATTGCTTGCGGTCTTTTGGGACGCGTGCAACGATCGACATAATCTGTGCAACTCACTACTTGTAAACCGATATATTTCTACAAAATACACCACAAAAGCAAATACATGCCAACTATCAACAATACAATTATTACACTGAAACGAAACCTTGAAGAATTGTAAATAAATCTCAACAATTAAAACGAAACACCAAGCAGCGCCACCATGAAGCAGCTTTGGTAGAAAACAATTGACTATTGATAAGCGTACTATTAAAGAATGATTTAATTAATTAATTTCCACCGTAAATGTTGGTGAATCAAGTATCTGATAACACATCTAGAGATCACATTCTTTCATTTAAAGGAAAAAATACTACAATCGATTCAGTAGAAGCTCTAAACGAAATCATGGAAGATTACCTTATTTTTTTTAATATGTAGATGGCTGAAACAGAGGATTAGATAGGAGAATAATTGTGTCTCTAGTGAAGCAGTGAGAAGCAATATAAACTGATTTGGAGGATGAACGTGTGAATAAATATGATAATAGTTTGAGAGCCGCGCTCGTGCCAAATAGCGATGTCGCTAGCCTTTCACCACTGAGGTCCGGGTTCGATTCTCGTCGAATCTCATGTAAAATTGTTTCCAACAAAACGAGTTTGGCTGCTTCACAAGGGCTAGACCAACCCCTGTGAAGTGTCCTAAACCCTACCCCTTATTCCTTCCCTTTTTCTCTGCTGGGTAGTGACGCAGGCACCTATATTCTCTGGACGCAGGAGCGCGTAGTAAGAGGCGCGTACGCGGAGATGCTACCTGGCGGTCCTCTTGACAACTGACTGCCACGTGACATGACTTAAAAAGAAAATCGCGGATTACTCCCGCGCAAGTTAATGCATGATCACCACTTCCCAGCGCAAATCGCTCAACGCCCCTTAAGGGGTTTGGAGACGCGTTGCGTCAATTTGTTACAACGCAACAAATTTAAGAAAAAAAAAATCAAGCAAGAATTGTCAACCAAGATTCTCAGAGAATTGTGGAATGGAATTGTAACTTTAAGGTATGTATATGTTTCTATCATGTGTTGTAATAATAGAAATTCATATATTAGTGTAAGTGCATTTCTGTTGGACATAATGTACAAAACTTGGTCACTAATCCGGCTCAAAGCTATGTTAATGTAAATAAATTGTAAAATTCGTCCAAATGCTTATGTCGAACAAGATAAACTATGATATTGTTTTATTTCATCGGTTTAAATTAGGGATGGGTCCTCGATACTTTCGATACCATCGATACTCAGGTGGTATCGATAGCGATGGATACTTTTGGAAAATTACTCGATACTTTCAATTTTTTATGCCAATCCCCATCTCTTCTGATTTATATGAATAATTTCTTAACATTCTCCCTCTCCTATATTTCTTCCTGTCAACACTGCGGCTCCTGATGTTCGCGGATGATTTTGCATATTATGCGAAATCGGCGAATATCAGGCAGTCAGTTAGGTACTTAAGTGACTGTCTCGCCGCCCTTCCTGAATGGCTAAGTCGGAAACGACTCGCTCTCAACCTCGATAAAGGTGCGCGTAATGCCGTCAACTTCACTGCAAGAGGGCTGGACCTAATGAAACGGTGAGCTTGGCCGGCGCGCATTTGCCGTGGCAGAGCGACAATATCTGGGGCGTGTTGATTGATAGCGGCCTGTTGGCACGCGCGCACGCTCGATACCCGCGCCAAAATAAAAATAGAACCCTCTTCTGAAACCACTTCTCCGTTCTCCTGATCTCTCTCTTTCCTTCAAGCGGCGCCTATTCACCGCATACGTGCGCCCCCTGTGGGCGTACGCGTGCGAGGTTTTCGCCGCCGCTTCACCTTCCACTCTGCGTCCCGTCCGGGTCGCAGGAAACAGAGCGGCGCGCACACATCTTTTAAATGCACCGCCCTGACCGCACTCCCCGAAACGCTGACGTGTTTAGAGCCCGGGCGTGCGGACATCAGTTCCCGGCGGAGCTTCAGCGGCGTGGCGGAGACGGCGCTCGAGAGGGCGTTGAGACTGTCCGCTCCACGCATCCTGCGCGAGACCGGCGTAGCGGCGAACAGCGGCGTACAGGGCCTTCCACAGAAGAAAAGTGGCGCCCGTAAGCACGTCGCCTTCACCTTCCGGCGCATTTCCGCACAAGCTCTCTGAGCTGTGCGACGCGGGGGAGCAGCTAGTGCGTGTGAGGCAGTCGCCGCTCCATGATGCCGGAAACCGCATTGGAGCCGCGGAAACGCGCCCCGCCGGGCCTGGGCCGCCTGGAGATGACCAAGACGTCGCGGCGCCACGGACGCTTGAGACAAGTCGGCGCCGTGGCGATTAAAAAAATGTACAGTGTACATAGTGCTAGTGAAGTGCAGTGTGGTATGAATGTGCGAGTGAATGGGTTTGTAAATAAGTATGACTGAGTGAGTGAATGATTAAAATAGAAGAAAAACAAGAACAATGAACAATCCAAGAGAACTGTACCACTTATTTCAATACTTATTATTTACAACAAACAGCCCAAAGAGGCCATGTATAGTTTTAGTTACGTTAAGCTTAGTTTTAATTATTATTTTCAAGTAATCGCCTTCCCGCAGCTCCAAAAACCTAATCGGTTGGAGCTTATTGTAATCCCAATGAATGAATAAATTCCCGCCTTGCCAGGGCAACTGGCGAGGGGAAAAGAAAATCTTCGCTTTTTAAGTATTGCCCTCCACAGCTCCAGAAACCGAAAGGTTGGAGCGCTCATGTAACCCCGTTACTGAATAAATTCCCGCCTCGCCAGGGTTACTGGCGAGAGGAAAATGAAAAAAAAAACACACTTCGCGTTTCCCCTTGCGCCACCCGCTCCGCGTCTAACGCGGTAAGGAGCTCACTGCCGGGCGCCAGGCGTGGGATTGCTCTCGCGCCGGCGTCGCGGAAGGTGCCCCAGTAGGCCCTACGGCTACTTAAGTTGGCCACCGCGCAGAAGGCGCGGAAGGCGCAGATGACGCCGGCGGGGATTCCGGAGAGCGCCGTCTCCATGTCCCCAGGGGGAAAAAACGGCGTTCAAAAGTGAAACTTTTCACAAATGAAAAATCAACTAGCCCATAATTATCTACTAATTATGTGAAATATCTACTGCTGGGTCTTATGCTGAAATATCTACTGATGGGTCTTAATTACATCCTTTGTCCGGAGGACAAATATTGGGTTGAATTTGATGATTTGCTTCTCCAAAAAAATAATGGATATGCCAAATAAAAAGCACCAGACCACGATCGGATCAATCAATAATTTTAAAATCTACGGAAAACGCCATTGCCTTTCTAAATAATATTTACAATTCTGTTTTGAGAACAGGGTATTTTCCTCAAATATGGAAACACTCGGTCATTCACCCAATAGCTAAACCAAACAAGAATCACTCAAAAGCAGAAAATTACAGACCTATCAGCCTGCTATCTATAATGTCAAAAATCTTAGAGAAATTAATACTCATCAGATTGAACAAATATATCAAGAAAACAAACAGTATACCTCAGCATCAGTTCGGCTTCAAATTACAATACTCTACCACCCACCAACTACTATGGCTTACGGAACACATTCACACTGCATTCCAAAAGGGACATCATACCATAGCTGCTTTTGTAGACGTCTCGCAAGCATTTGACAGAATATGGCATCCAGCTCTCTATTTTAAATTAATAATCTATTTTACATTACCAAAGAAATGCTATACATACAGAAATTCAACAATAGAACATGTAATCACAAAACTGACATAGAAGGATTGAGCAGTGTATATATATGCTAATATCAACAACAATAGCCTTGCCTCATAATACAAATTGCACCCTCTTACTTAATTATTGATATATTAATTTTTTTGTTTTGTGTTTTTTAATTTATATTATTTTAATTTTAATTTATTTTATTTTGATTTTATGTCCAAATTGTAATTTGACTATGTATTGTTTTTGTTTGTGTGTGTGTGTGTGTGTGTATACTGTATGTTATACTCAAATAGTTTCACATTTCATTTCATAAGTTGGTATCACTGATATAGCATTACATGCGCCAACAGAAGCGGTTGCACAGCACGTTTAAAAATGCCTCTCAATTAAAATTGTTATAATTTATAGAATATTGAACAACATAGGCAATAAGGACGTTTAGAATGTATAACGAATTTACTAAGAACATTACAGGTAAACAAATATAATAAATTATTCTGTTCATAATCAATTGTTCAACTGCAACTATAGATCTAAGTGATGTACTGTACATATCTTTGTATATAAATATTTTATCTGCTCTCTAGCCCTGATGAAGGCCAAATATACGGCCGAAACGTCGGCAATGTAAAAATGTCGTTTTCTTTGTTGTGACACAATCTCAATAACCAGCAGACAGACAATTACATCGGGTCAAGAACCATTGAATAATAATAATATTTTAAATTAATTTCAATAGGTACACCTAAATATCTATTATTTGTAATTTGTAGCTATATCACAAATAGAACTTTTTCAGTGTCAGTCGAAGGCCACTGCTCTAATCCAAGGAAAATTGCTGCTGGGGTTCCCCAAGGTTCACCACTTTCCCCCTTGTTGTTTAATATATACACCGCAGATATTCCCACTTCAACACGAATCAACACTGCTCAATTTGCCGATGACACTGCACTCTACATCTCAGGGAACTCTTGAACAACTCTTCACACACAGCTTCAAAATCATTTAAATTTACTCGCAAATTGGGCTAATATCTGGAAAATAAAGTTAAACCCTACAAAATCTGTATCAAAAATATTAACATTAAAACCATTCACACACCCTCTTCCACTTTCCATAAATAACGATACCATTAATTGGACACCAACAAACAAAAAATTAAAATACTTGGGCTTAAACTTCGATACTCGACTCAACTGGAAGCAACATATACAGGTAAAATCTCAGCAGACCAAAACTGAACTAATTCAACTACGACCCTTACTGAATCACCACAGCCACCTCTCCACATCTAATGCACTATTACTCTACAAATCAATAATCCGGCCGACTCTACTTTATGCTTGCCCCATCTGGACCAACGCTGCCAATACAAATGAAAACAAAATGCAAGTGATCCAAAATAAAATATTAAGATTAATCGGAAAAGCACATTGGTTCATCAGTAACAACCAACTACATAATGATTTGAATATAAACACAATAAAAAATCAAATAGCCTATCTTGCACACGTCTACACAAACCTTCCCCAAATATTTAATTAAGTTGATTATGGAAATGCCTCCTGAATAAGTGGGGCGATTTGAATTAGTTTGGAGAAGATATCACCAGGGGTTTTAAGAATTTCGATTGTTGTTTTGATTAGGTTGATGATTTTCTTAACTTCTGAGCCCTGCAGAAAAAGTTCGAAGAGCTCGCCGAGACCAGATTCGGAAGGTTTTAAGGCGTTCGAAGCGGGCGCAGTTTCGGCGGAGGCTGCGATTGGCCGGCCGGCTGGCGTCGGCAAATCCGGTGCCGATGGGAGTGGGGGGGGCCAAGGGCGGGAAGGCTGGTCGGACGCCTTGGGCGAGCGCGGATGCGCTGGCAGTAACTAGGGCGAAGTGCGGCGCTGCGAGCAAAAACCCATCCGTGCGTGGGCGTTCGAGGTCGACGCATCTCCCGCTCCCTCCGCCCCCGCACCGTCTTGCGCGTCGCGAGGTTGAAGCAGCCCGCTCCTCCGCCTCCGCGGCGGCCTTACGCGTAGCCGCGCCCGCCGCGCCGCTTACGGCTTCGTTCGCTCGTGCGTCGGCGTATCCCGCCACGCAATAGCGCTGCATCCGACATCTTTGTCGCCCACCGCGCTTCGCAGTGTGCTTGCGTCAGCAAAGGAAATCGACTTCTTTAAAAAGAGCAAATAACAGAAAGAGCAAAATATTAAGTCGATTTTCCCGAGCGCGCTTGCTCCTGCAGATGCCGCCCACACCGCCACCCTGCGTATAAAGCAGAGGCCGCACACCGCCGGGACGGCGAAAGCCGCTCCGCGGCCCGACATTCCTGTACGGGAAGCTCCGCCCGCCTCAGCCACGCCGCAGAGGTCTTCACGATTCCGCTCCAAGACGACATCACTTCGGAAAATTACAACACATCGCCGATCATCGGAGGTAAGGCCGGCCAGCGGAAACGCGCAGTAGCGGTTTCTTTTAGAATTGCCCCTTCTTCAGCCCCCTCAAATAGTTCTGACAGACTTAATGCTGAGCCAAACGGTGACCCGCCTATCCCCGGCACCATGGCAGACCAAACAATAAACGAAACCGCTGAAACTTCAGCACATGACCCCGACAAAGGAAAGGAAAACGACCCGGCAACCAACGAAAACCCATCCCACCCAAACTTAAAAGACAAAGCACTCAAAGACGACCTGGCGACGCAAGGAGAACCTTCTTGCTCCAAACAAAAAACCCGAAAGGTAACCACAATCGACGAAGACGGCTTCATCACCGTCGGTACTTTTTTCCGCCCCAAACCGACTCCAGAAGCAGCGCCCGTTGAAACATCAAACCGTTTTACGGGCCTGCAGGTTGAACAGGCAATCAAAAAGGCAACAGAACAGAACAATTTACAAGAAACAAACTTGACAACTAAAGACTCTGACAATGGCAAAGCAACTCCCACGCCGACACAGACGTCGACAACACGACCAAAACCAGGCAATATCGGCGCATTTTACGTAGACAAGACGTCCATAAAACCCTTTAGGACTAGACAAAGACATGCCTTGCGAGGAAATTTCGGCAGAAATCCAGAGCAGAAACATCACAGTGCACCACTTAGGCGAACTCAAGAGAAAGACAGGAGACAAACTAGAGCCGTTAGGCATCTATTCAATCGAAATCAACTATGACCAAATCACTGAACTCCGGGCCATCCGCTATCTGATGCAACTCCGCATTCAAATTGAAGAACCACACAACAAAGACAGAACTCCCCAGTGCACGCAATGCCTTCTCTGGGGCCACTCCAAAAACGGCTGCGGCCGCCCCTCGCGTTGCATGGGATGCGCCGGGCATCACGCCACCTCAGCATGTACTGCGGACAAAACCACCTCAAAACCGAAGTGCGCGAACTGTGACGGAGAGCACCCAGCAAACTACAGAGGCTGCATTGCTTACTTACAAATACTTGAAACCAGACAGACGCAACTACAAAAGGCAAAAGACTTAAAGACGAACGCGCAGCAGCTGCCCTTAAGCAAACCTAACAGCAAACAACAGAAACTTCCACAACTACAAAACTCAGGCCCCGCCAGCAACTTCGCCTGGGGTAGGCAACCCACCCAACAGGAGCGCGCTGCAGACAGCCCACCGACAGGCGCTTTATCTGACATAAAAGCACTTTTCGGACTACTAAAAGACCTTAACCTCCTAAACTAATTAAAGGACTAAAGACAGCGAGCAATTATGAAAGGACCAGAAGACACACTCACAAAAATTTTAAACGCTATCAAGCCTTGCAGACATTTTTAAATGACAAACGTGACAAACAGACTATATAACATCGCTTCCTGGAACGCACAAGGCACAATTACCAGAACTAAACGCGACAATGAACAAATCTGCACCGACCTTAACATCGCAATACTACTCATACAGAGACATTTCTGAAACCCAAAACCCTTCTCTCTCCGAGGCTATCAGATCTACGCGACGACCGACCGACAGAGCAACAAGGAGGCGGCACTGCCATCGCAATACGAAAAACCTGCCACACACGAGACTACCAACACCACAACTCAGACAATTGAGCGACGTAGTCGAACTCGGAACTGCAACAGGACCTGTACTTTTCATATCGACCTACAAAAGCCCCAACAAACAACTGCATTCAACAGACCTAACTACTTTGTTCTCTCTAGGACCGACAACCGTACTCGCCGGCGACTTAAACGCAAAAAGACTAGAATGGGGCTGCAGACGAAACTCGCCAGCCGGCGATACTATTCACCTTCGTTGACTCGCACCGACAATCTCCTTACAACCGCCATCCGGCCCCACATCTCATCAACGACATTCCCACGACATTCTCGATCTTGTCATCCTCTTCTTCTCTCACACCTACAGTTCCAAATCCACTTTTGAATTAGAATCAGATCATCTCCTATCCTCTTCGCACTATACCTCGCGCCTACCCCACGCAACCCACAATACATCCCAACTAAACACCACTGGCGCGACTACCGCGACAGATTAGCCCTACAAACTCCACAGCACCAGCACCTCCTAACTACGACAAACGAGATCGACACAGCACTAGACCGATTTAATCATCAATTACGCTACTCCTACAACAAATTCACCGACAGACAAGACCAAAAAACAAACAGAGACGCTCTTCCGACCGAAATACTAATCAAAATTCAGGACAGACGACGAGCCCAACGACGCTACTACGCCACTCGCGACCCAAATGACAAAGCACACTTCCAACAAACGAGACGTACAGTTTCCCGATTATTAAAAGAATTCAGAGCCGACCAATGGGACAATTTCATAAAAAACGCCGACATAAAAGACCGCCATGACATATGGAAAGTACAAAAGACATTACGAACTGCCAACACCCCAGTGACCGCCCTCCGAGACCCCATAACAAAACAAACTACGAATTTTCGCAGAGACAATACATAAAAAATTCACGCCGACTCCGACTAACAGTTACATTTACGTAAACGGAAACTACATACAGGCAAAGAAACTCGACCGCTGGAACTGAACGACGTAACTACGGTAAATCTCGATAGCCCCGAAACTCTAACCGACATCACAGAAGACGAACTAAAAGACGAAATCAAAAAACTAAACCCCAAAAAAGCAAGCGGACCAGACAAAATAAACGCAGAAATGCTCCGACACCTACCACGCAGCGCCATCGCAGCTCTCCTTCAGATACTCAACGCAAGCCTCCGACTATGTTACTTCCCAACCGCGTGGAAGCACGCCACGGTCATTCTACTAAACAAACCAGGAAAGAACCACGAGATCCGGAAAATTACAGGCCCATTAGCTTCTATCACAAACTTCAAAACTCTTCGAAAGACTTCTACTTCCAAAATCAATACCACCTAGACGCAACCTCTCAGAACCGAATCCACAATTCGGGTTCAAAAGGCCGCTCTTCATCTCTACAAGTTTTCCGCCTAGCTATGGAGGTAACTTCAACGCTAGTACTCTCTCGAACTCTCCCCGCAATTTCTTCGACCTCACTGCCCTTTGACAAAGTCAACCACCGCCTACTACTAGCAAAATTGCAAAAACTTCTCCACAACATCTTCACCTTCTTCTAACCAGCTACCTAACAAATAGAACTTTCCAAATTCGTCACTTATCACAATTCTCCTCTCACGCAACATTCTCGCCGGAGTCCACAAGAGCAGTACTCTCTCGCTACTCTTCACTCTCTTCCTTTATGACCTTCAACTTCCCAAACGTGACAGAATACCTCTACGCCGACGACTAGCCTTCACTGCCAAGCACAGACGCGCCTGCAAGCCATAAGACGACTACAAACAGCGCAAACGGACTCACAACGTGTGTAAGCTAAATGGGCTCACCTAAATGCAAGCAAATGCCAAGCCATCGCATTCACGTGGAGCCGGAAGAAAAGCCCCTCCCGTTAGAAATAAACGGATCTAGAATACCGTGGCGTGCCCACAACTTATCTCGGCGCCATCCTCGACGAAAAACTCACCTGGACTAAGCATTGCGAGCACGCAGCGAAACAGATGGGCGCAGAATCGCGCGCCTCGCACCGCTACTACGTACGAAGACGCTACGCGACAAGACGAAAAAGATCCTGTACGACGCCGCATTCGAAGCGCCGGAACTTACGGATGCATCGCCTGGCCGCAGCAGCAAAACTCAACTAAATCGCCTGGAACTAGCCGAAAATGGATTCATTCATCGCCTACCGACCAGGACCGAGACCGCTTACTGCACAATACGCGACAATCACAAAATGCGAACATAAAAGACATATATACGACCAAGCAACAAAAGAAATAGAAAAGCTCACAGACTCCACTCTAGACCCCCTTTTCGATAAATACCGCCAATATTACTGTAAAAAATCCCCTACCAGCTACAAACACATGCCAACCGACGTCCGATTTCTAAGACCACCATAAAATATTAATTATTCAAAAGCCCAGCGGAGTAGCCGCGTCTGTAATAAAACTGTCTCACATCTTTCCCTTCAACTCATCTTCTATAAAACAAAAATTTCTCTCCACTCTCTTTAATCAAAGAAACCGCTCTGCGCATTACGCTGCAACCGCGCCTGCCGCCCAGCGGCGACGCAACCCAACTAACATCCACCGCACAGCAGAGGGGCCGCGGCGCCGCTCGCACCGCGCGCGCGCATGGTCCCACCCCCCCCGAACGTCTAGGCGCGTCGAGCGGATGAGCGCCTAACGGCGTAGGCCGCTACAAACAGCAGGAAATAATTCGCACTCGGCGCTGCGAGGTTGTGTTCGAGCGTGGGCGTCGTTCGAGCGTGGGCGTCGAAGTGACTGCACCTCCCGCTCCTTCCGCCCTCGCTCCGAACTCAGGCGCCGCGTGAGGTCGCAGCGAAAGCGCCAAAGAGTGTGGCGTCGGCCCGTGCCGCGCCGTCCTAAGTGTACCTGCGCCGGCCCGAGTCGCGCGCTACGTGTGCGTTTTTGGCAAATGAGCAAAAACATTACCAGTGCTTACAAACAAAGATAAAAAATCGCTGTAAGGACTGGAGAAAATTATCTCCATCGAATCCGAAAATGCTTGCCCGCCGGAGATGAACGCGGGTGACCAATTTTCGCAACCTACTGCCAGCCCGGTCAGACGCGCGCCGCGCCAGCAAAAGCCGGCAGATCCATCTCCCTCCCGCGGCGAAATCGGTGCCGCGCCGCCAGTTCCTGGACGACGGATTGAGGCACACGTGCGTGATCGCTCGCCACAACGATCCGGCCCTCCAGGAAGAGATAAACGCGCTGCGGAGAGCCGCCCCCAAGCGCAGCGCACGCGCTGCACTCCACGCGGCGCCTCCCACGCCGCCTGAGACGCTCGCCACGCCACCTGCAGCGGCTGACGCACCTGCAGTGGCGCCTGACGCGCCGCCCGCCGCCGCTGAACCCGACGCGCCCGCCGCGGCGCCTACCCCGTCGCCCTCATCTTCACCCGCCCAATCATCATCTTCAACCGGTGAGTCTGTGGAGGGCGGAAACGCCAGTCAGACGCCCCCACAATGAGTGCCGCCGAGAGCGAAAACGCCCCCGCTAACACCTTCTCTGCCAACAACGACGACGGTGACGAAGGCTGGCAGCTCGTGGCGTCGCGCGCCTTCCTGCGTCGCCAGGAAAACCTAAACGCACAACTATATTCCGTGCCGGTGCGGAATCGTTACCAGCTTTTAACACCGCGCCACTCCCCCGCCCCTCAGGCTCCACCCGCACCGGCGCAGCAAAACGCGCCGCCCCCTCCCGTGCCCCTCAGCCCCCACGCCCCCGAGAAACCGTCGGGGAAATCTGTATTCAGCAGCCGGTGGACGTGAAGGCGATCTTGGCCGCCCTAACGCCCCACCTCACCGCCCCCCTCCGAGGAACCACCCCCCCGCGTTCTTTACCATCAAGCCGGGTAATCGCGCCGACCACGGCAAGATTATCCAGCTGCTGGAAAAATTGCAAGGATTCAATCGCGACGCCCAATTCTTTTTCCGGCGCGCGACCGCCGAGCGACGCCACCGCCTCGTCATCCGCGGCCTTCCCTCGGACTTGAACACGGAGGAACTGCGCGAGGAGCTAGAGAGGGCTGGTCTCCAGACCTTTCACATAAGTGAAATGCGCCGCCCTCTCTACTCCGAGCACGGAAAATCGTACGAAAGCCTCGGCCTTTACGTGGTGGAGATCGACCACCAAAAGATAAACTACGCAAAGGGAATAACCGTGCTCGGCAACACCATAATTGCATGGGAGGAGCACCGCGGGGGCGACCGGGTGCCGCACAGTAAGCGGTGCCAGATGTGGGGCCATTCCCACAACGGGTGCAGAAGGAATACAATATGCTTATATTGTGGGGGCGGTCACGCCTTCGAGGCATGCCCGCGCACGGGAGGGGTGCCGCGATGCGCTAACTGCCAGGGGCCGCACACCGCCAACTACGGCGAATGCGCGGCCCTTGTTAATTACAAGACCGCGCGAGCGCAGCGCCTGGCGGGCGCTCGCCAGACGCGTTCCGCCGCCGACCACGCTCGGCGTGCGAATAACTTCGCTACGCCGCGCGAGTGAATTATTTCCTGCTGTTTGTAGCGGCCTACGCCGTTAGGCGCTCATCCGCTGTGGTCTTTAGGTAAAGTTTTCGTCTTGAGTGGGCGTGGGACCATGCGCCGCGCGCGGGTGCGAGCGGCGCCGCGGCCCCTCTGCTGTGCGGTGGATGTTAGGTGGGTTGCGTCGCCGCTGGGCGGCAGGCGCGGTTGCAGCGTAATGCGCAGAGCGGTTTCTTTGATTAAAGAGAATGGAGAGAAATTTTTGTTTTATAGAAGATGAGTTGAAGAGAAAGATGTGGAGACAGTTTTTATTACAGACGCGGCTACTCCGCTGGGCTTTTGAATAATTAATATTTTATGGTGGTCTTAGAAATCGGACGTCGGTTGGCATGTGTTTGTAGCTGGTAGGGGATTTTTTGCAGTAGTATTGGCGGTATTTATCGAAAAGGGGGTCTAGAGTGGAGTCTGTGAAAGCTTTTTCTATTTCCTTTTTGCTTGGTCGTATATATGTCTTTTATGTTCGTCATTTTGTGATTGTCGCGTATTGTGCAGTAAGGGGTCTCGGGTCCTGGTCGGTAGGCGATGCGAATGAATCTATTTTCGGCTAGTTCCAGGCGATTTAATTGAGTTTTTGCTGCTGTGGCCCAGGCGATGCATCCGTATGTTCCGGCGCTTCGAATGCAGGTGTTGTACAGGATCTTTTCGTCTTGTCGCGTAGCGTCTTCGTTCGTAGTAGCGGTGCGAGGCGCGCGATTCTGCTGCCCATCTGTTTCGCTGCGTGCTCCAATGCTAGTCAGGTGAGTTTTTCGTCGAGGATGGCGCCGAGATAAGTTATGTGGGCACGCCACGGTATTCTCGATCCGTTTATTTCTAACGGGAGGGCTTTTCTTTCGGCTCCACGTGAATGCGATGCTTGGCATTTGCTGGCATTTAGGTGAGCCCATTTGGCTTACACCCGTTGTGAGTCCGGTTGCGGCTGTTTGTAGTCGTCTTATGGCTTTGCGGCGCGTCTGTGCTTTTGCAGTGAAGGCTATGTCGTCGGCGTAGAGGTATTCTGTCACGTTTGGGAAGGTTGGAAGGTCATGGAGGAAGAGAGTGAAGAGTAGCGGAGAGAGTACTGCTCCTTGTGGGACTCCGGCGAGAATGTTGCGTGGAGAGGAGAATTGTGATAGGTGAAGATGTTGTGGGAGAAGTTTTTGCAATTTTGCTAGTAGTAGGCGGTGGTTGACTTTGTCGAAAGCGGCAGTGAGGTCGAAGAATATTGCGGGGAGAGTTCGAGAGAGTACTAGCGTTGAAGTTGCCTCCATAGCTAGGCGGAAAACTTGTAGGGATGAAGAGCGGCCTTTTTTGAACCCGAATTGTGTGATTCGGTTCTGAGTGGTTGCGTCTAGGTCGTATTGAATTTTTGGAAGTAGAAGTCTTTCGAAGATTTTTGAAGTCTGTGATAGTAAGCTAATGGGCCTGTAATTTTCCGGATCTCTGTGGTTCTTTCCTGGTTTGTTTAGTAGAATGACCGTGGCGTGCTTCCACGCGGTTGGGAAGTAGCATAGTCGGAGGCTTGCGTTGAGTATCTGAAGGAGAGCTGCGATGGCGCTGCGTGGTAGGTGTCGGAGCATTTCTGCGTTTATTTTGTCTGGTCCGCTTGCTTCCACCCCGGACGCCTTCCCAGCGCTGCCCGGATTGGCCCCCCACCATGAGCGCCCATTGGCCCCTTTCGCCGACGTCATCGCCGGCCGGCCAATCGCGGCGCCCCGGGCTCCTCCCGTAATTTCAAACCAAAATCTCACCCCGACACCTGCTCTCGGCGGCCTCTCCGAGCTCTCTGAGCTCATCACACTTCTCCGCGGAATAAATTTATCGAACATCATTGCCAAAATCAAACAGGCAATTGAAATATTCCGCGGCCCAGGAACCACACTCGAAAAACTCCTTTCTCTCATTCCCCTTATTGAATCCGCAATCCCGTGAACCCTTCACAAATTTCCTTCTTTAAAATCGTCTCCTGGAATGGGAATGGCGGCCTAAACCGCAAAAAAGCGGAGTTAGAACAGTTCATCACTGACTACTCTCCGCACGTCATTCTCATCCAGGAGACGCATCTCCTTCCGGCCGAAGCATTCTCGCTCGGCATTTTCATATATATAAAAACAGCCGTCCTGGGCCGCACCGCGCGTGGCGTCTAATAGCTATCCGGAAAAACATCCCACATACGCTTCTGGTAATGCCGCCTCTCGCCGCAATAGAAGCAACAGCTGTTGAAGTAGGAACGCCGCAGGGAGCGATTACACTCGTCTCCGCGTATAAGCGGCCTCAACTTCAACTAGAGGAAAGCGACCTCGATACGCTGCTGACGCTCGGGCCGTCGGTAATAATAGCAGGCGATCTAAATGCAAAGCACACGGACTGGGGCTGCCGTGTGCGGAACGCTGCGGAAATCGCCTGCTCTCCTACCTAAATAGAAGCAATCAGCTCGTCATCTCCGCACCCTCATCTATCACCCACCTCTGCACCAACCTATTTACCAACCAAATTGAAGGCGATATCCTTGATATCGCCCTTCATTCCCCCTCTCTTTCTATTACAACTCCCAAACCCCTTCACGACCTCCCGTCCGATCACCTCCGATTCTCTTTGCCCTGCGAGAGATCTTTCTCGCCCCGCCCCAAACCCAAACCCGTCACCGATTGGGCTTCGTTTAAGACGAAAGTTTCTAACAAGCTCATCGGAAACCCCGTCCTTGATTCCTATCAAAACATTGACCGCGCCATCACCCACCTCAACTACCAAATTAAATCTGCCTTCAATGAAAACTCTCACTCCCCCGCACCTTCTTCAAACTCAAACCAAACACCCGTCGAGCTGATTCGCCTCATTCAGGAACGCCGAAAGGCACAGAGAGAATACCATCGCTCTCACGACCCCGCAGCGAAAGCAGCGTATCAATCTATTCGGCGGAAAACCTCCAGCTCTTGCGGGAGACTGGGAACGCGATGTGGGAAGAACTAATTGAAAATTCACAAATCAACAACGCAGAAGATCTGTGGAAATTGCAACGGGCATTACGAAGCCCACAGCCGGCCACCACAGCACTAAACCGCCCCCACGGCCTACCCCCCACCTACGACCCCGCAGTTAAAGCAGAAGTTTTCGCAGATACTCTGCAAACACGCTTTTCTCCGCCCTCTATCAGTCTTTCTCTTCCAGCCACCGCCGCGGAAATTTCCTTTACACCCACGCCCCCACACGAAATTCCGTCTGACTGGCAAATCACTGAGGATGAGGTAAGCGACCAACTTAAAAACATTGACACGAAACGAGCGGGCGGACCGGACAAACTCTCCGGCGAAATGCTGAAGAAACTACCTCCAAAGGCCGCCCGCCTCTTAGCTTCTATTTACACTGCCTGCATTTCTGTGCAATATTTCCCCGCAGCATGGAAATCTGCGACTGTGACGGTAATTCCGAAACCGAACAAAAACTCGCGTCTCCCGGAAAACTATCGGCCGATCTCCTCCTCCCGATTCTCGGCAAACTCTTCGAGAAACTCATTCTCAAGAGAATTCTGCCAGATTTCGAACAACGAGGAATAATTAGGGGGACGCAGTTCGGTTTTCGGAAAAATCGCTCCTCCGCCCTTCAAGCCCTCCGCTTTGCACTCTTCGCTTCTTCTACACTCGACCGCCGCTGCTCTCTTCCAGCTCTCTTCTTCGATTTCTCCTTCGCTTTCGATACCGTCCACCACCCACTTCTTCTCCACAAACTTCGTCCCTACGTCCCCACCTTCCTACTAAATTTAATCACAAGTTATCTATCAGCTCGATCTTTCTCTGTCATCTACAAATCTTACGCTTCCTCTTCTCGCCTCATTCTCGCCGGCGTCCCACAAGGAGCCGTGCTCTCTCCCTTCCTCTTTTCGCTTTTCATAAATGACTCTCCCACTACTCCAGGAGTGGCGATTTTATCTACGCCGACGACGTAGCGTTCGCTGATCAAAGATAGTAGAATCAAATTCGCCATTGCAAAACCAGCGCGCCGCAAATGCGCTCACGAGATTGGAGTGCGGAAAACGGCCTCACGCTGAATGCGCAGAAATGCCAGGCCATTCTGTTCACATAAGTTCTCTCACAACGCGCACTGTCGCACCCATCCGCCTACACGCACACTCTCTTCCGTGGCAAGACGAGATTAAATACTAGGCGTCACTTTGACCGACGCCTCATGGAACACCTTGCAAAATACACGCAAAAAGATGACAACGAATACACCGCCTTCTTCCTCTCTTCAGAACCAAATCCCTTCAGGATAAGGTGAAAATCCGCCTGTACCTCGCGTGCGTACGGAGCGCGGGGCTCTATGCGTGCGAGGTGTGGCGACGGCCGCGGAAGAGCAGCGTGAAGCTCACGCGCGCCGAACACTCTTTCATTCGCGCCGCTTTCAAGCCCCACCGGAACAATCCTCGACACTGAACTCACAAACAGGAACACTAACACTATCGCCTCCACCATACACACACTTGACGGAGAGAATCAAAGATATTTTCACGCAACATCCACCTCCACCCCACTTCGAACCTTTCACAATATTACCAGAAATCACGCCACAAACTCAAAAACTCCCCACAGACAAACTTCAAAACCACCATAGCTTTCTTATCACTTGCAAACAACACATCTACCGCACATCACACAATAAACAATAAAACACCGAACGCCCTCTACACCAGGTATGCTCGGCCTCCGCAGATCATCAACTTTCTCACTCATCTCATCCACAACCCTCACATCATTCATCATTTTCATCATCCATCATCATATTTTATTTATATTATATCTTTTATGTACATGTTTTATTATAGTGTCATAAACAAATATTAACGGGTGATGGTTATGGTTATTCAATTTATGTATTTGATTTTGTTATTATGATGTATTAGTGAGTAGTAATCTTTATATAGTGTTTTAATATAGTTATATTATTGTTTTATTTATATTCACACATTTTTATTTATATTCACACATGTATTTAGGGATCGGTGGGGGGAAATTAAAATATTATAGTTACTAGAATAGAATAAGTTAGAATGTAATATAGCACCAAAGTAGAATAGACAAAAACATTAAAACCACCAAAAAATGTATAAAAATGTAAAGTAAAAAAAAAAAAAAAAACAAAAAAACCGGTGGGAAAGGAAAAATCACTTCTTTTTGGGAAAAAAAAAATAAACAAAAAATAAATAATAAAACGACCAAGCGCGCCGCCCAAAAAATGAGAAAATCATAGGGCGGCCGCAAAAAACGAAGAAAACTAAAGAAAACGACAAACACTGGCGGATGAGCTCCCCACCAGGAGCAGGCCGCCACCTGTCAGTTAGAAGAATGACGGAGGTTGTGTACAGTGTACATAGTGCTAGTGAAGTGCAGTGTGGTATGAATGTGCGAGTGAATGAGTTTGTAAATATTGTATAAGTGTGACTGAGTGAGTGAATTATTAAAATAGAAGAAAAACAAGAACAATGAACAATCCAAAAGAACTATACCACTTATTTCAATACTTATTATTTAAAACAAATAGCCCAAAGAGGCCAAGTATAGTTTTAGTTAGGTTAAGCTTCGTTTTAAATAGTATTTTTAAGTAATCGCCCTCCCGCAGCTCCAAAAACCTAATCGTTTGGAGCTTATTGTAATCCCAATCAATGAATAAATTCCCGCCTTGCCAGGGCAACTGGCGAGGGGAAAATAAAAAAATAAAAAAAGCTGCGAAGTTTTCACCGCCCCCGCCCCAAAACCTAAACTCGTCACCGATTGGGCTTCGTTTAAAACGAAAGTTTCAAACAAACTCATCGGAAATCCCGTCCTTGATTCCTATCACAACACTGACCGTGCCATCACCTACCTCAACTACCAAATCAAGTCCGCCTTTCACGAAAACTCCCACACCCCCGCATCTTCTCTCAACTCTAACCAAACGCCCGTCGAGCTGATTCGCCTCATCCAGGAGCGCCGAAAGGCGCAGAGAGAATACCACCGCTCACGACCCGCAGCAAGCAGCGTATCAATCTATTCGGCGGAAAACCTCCAAGCTCTTGCGGGAGCACAGGAACGTGATGTGGGAACAACTTATTGAAAACGCCCAAATTAACAATGCAAAAGATCTGTGGAAATTGCAACGGGCCTTGCGAAGCCCACAGCCGGCCACCACAGCACTTAACCGCCCCCATGGCCTACCTCCCACCTACGACCCCGCAGTGAAAGCACAGGTTTTTGCAGACACTCTGCCAACGCGTTTCTCTCCGCCTTCTATCGGCCTCTCTTTTCCAGCCACCGCCGCGGAAATTTCTTTCACTCCCACGCCCCCGCACGAAATCCCGTCGGACTGGCGCATTACAGAGGATGAGGTAAGCGACGAACTTAAAAACATAAACACAAAACGAGCGGGCGGGCCGGATAAACAGTATACAAAAGTTTTCTAACGGTTAGGTATGTGATATCAACTGAGTGAGAGTGAGTTAATTTCATATTGTTTCCTCGATGGTTCAACTGCAGAGGTAATTCAATGGGATAGTAGTTCCCTCACTATGCACCTGATGATTAACAAAACTAGTTACGAAACGTTGTGCAATTGCTGAAATAAATGATTGTCATTAAAAACTTTGGATACTTTTATTTGCAACATATATTGACAATCAAGAAGAAATATTGATTTATTAAGAAGATAGTGTTGTTTGTGCCCAACATTTTGAGACTAAATTTATTATTACGGAAGATGTTTATCCTATTGAAGGCGACAATCCAGTTCGTGTTCCTCGCAAAAATCAGAAACTGCGAGATGATGCCTTTCCTTCGGTTTTTCCAAACCAGCCCTTTTATAATACAGTTAAAGTGTCTTCAGACAGGAAGGACCCAGGCGATCGTGTGCAACGGCAGCTGAGAAGAGACGAAGAAAATTATCAAAGATAGCTTGAAGATGATAAAATAAAGGATATAAACGAGTTTAAGGAAAAGTTGATGAGGAAAAATTTAGAACCATTTGTGCACGTGATAAAACCAGAGAATGTGTTATTTCTCAAGTTGGAAGACAATGGGGATAGACCACCTTAAATTATTACAAGTTTCAAAGTGAATTCTTTTTTAGGTGTACAAATATTTTATAAAGACGTGTGTGTACCCATAGAACATTAAAGTGGTTGTTGTGCTCTGATGGTGACAAAATGAAGTGTGACAGATGGTCAAAATTTGACAGCTTGTTAAGTTATCTAAACAGTTGGCATCATGAAAGTTTTGAGTTTCCAGAAAGATTATCAACTTTAATTAATACTTTGAAAGAAGAGAAAGTCAGTGCTTTTGACTCTGGAAAAATTGATAAAGTAAAGTTTGCTTTGAAACAATTGGAATTGTGTCTGATGAATCAAATTAGATATTCACCAGAGCTTATAGTGTGGGCTGCGACAATGTCATACACCTTTCCAGGGGCATATCGGACAATGAGAGACACAAAATTAATGACTCTTCCTCATCCTGTTTATTTGAAACAATTTTTTAGTAAAATAGGTTCAACTGATCCAGGAATGAACCCTGAGCACATTCATTATTTAAAAGAAAAGTGTAAATTGTTGGACGAGAGAGAAAAGTTAATTTCAGTGATGTTAGATGAGATTTATTTAAATCCCAAAATATCTTAGTCAGGAAAAGTGCTTGGGATTGCCGAAAATAGTGAAAATGGGACTGTAGCATCTACAATGCAAGTGTTTATGTCAATGTCCTTACAGGGCAAAAATAAAGATGTAGTGGGCCTTTTTCCTGTAAAAAGACAATGTGGACAAACCCTTCTTAAGTTGAAGTGTTAAAAATTCTTAAAGAAGTTGGCTTTATGGTCTTCTGTTTGATAGCTGACAATCATAGTGTAAACAGAAAACTGTTCAAGCTCTTGGGTGATGGATGTCTGAAATATTCAATTTCAAATCCTGTGGATCCAACCCATTCAATTTTTTTATTGTTTGGCAGTGTACATATTTTAAAGTGTGTTAGAAATGGGTCTTTAGATAAGCAGGTTTTACGAATTCCAAATCCACAACAGATTTTTAACAGTATTTCATGCACTAGAGACCTTCCAGAAAGAAATGCTATGTATACTTTTGATGTCATTGAAGCAAAATTTTCAGATCTTGTTAATTTGCACAATTCTGAAAAAAAAATCTATTGTAAAATTAGCACCTGCTTTATCAAATCAGTCTGTGTATCCAACTTCAATTGAGAGGCAGAATGTCCCATTGGCCTTAGCTGTGTTTGGTGAAAAAACTTTTGCTGCTTTGGCAATACAGAAACAGCAAGGGGTTGATATCAATGATGAAACTATTCAATTTTTAAAATTAATTAGAAAATGGTGATCAATAATTAATGTTAAACATACCATGAAAGGTAAATACACACGAAACGAATTTGCTGAACCAATCACAAGTTCTAATGATTCTAAACTTGTGTTTTTAGAAAATCTAAAAACTTATCTTGACATCTGGTATATGTCAGCACAGAAAAATGGAAAATTAACTCATGAGATATATGTATCATTCACCCACACATTGATATATTTTGTGCAGTTGTGCAAGTATATTTTTAACAAGTATCAGTGGCAATATATTCTATCTGGTAAGTTTCAAACTGATGCTTTAGAAGGAAGATTATCGATGATTTAAAAGGAAGGGAGCATAGACTTAGTGGATGCAGCTACACTGTCAGTGTGGAACAGATAATGGAATCTGAAAGGAAATCGAAAGTTCTTAGTTGCTTAAAACTAACAAGTGCTAAATTTGGTGAATTTAGGATAAAAGACTTGGTGCTGACAATGCAAAACAATCCTGATGCAGCAGGACCCGATATATTAGCTAATTTGGAGCCCGCCATTGATGAAATATGGGAGATAGAAATTCCACCTGAAACTCAACAGGTTTTAGTTTGGATTTCAAGTTATGTGAGCAAAAGTGTAATTGAATCCTTGGAGTGTGGGATTTGAAAAATGTTTTGGAAAAGTTTATTAAGGAAAATTTTTTAAATTTTTTCCTACTTAGTATCCTTTCAGTGAAAATTATAAAATTTTTAAAACTCATAGTCAGAGATATGCATTGATAACATTAGGCATTAATTAATATTCGTAATATTCATAATATTCATAATGTCTCTGCAGAATTAGTCAAGAGGGGTGTGAAAATTCTAGCCAATATTTTCTTAAATAACTACTCCAAAATGTTGAGTGAAGTAAATGTAGCAGCAAAGAGACAGAAATGTAATGAAAGCAAATGTAATAATTGATTAGTGATTCCAAGCAAGTCAACTGCTAAGGTCATTAATCCCATACAAGTAATATACAAGTAATGCATATTTTCCTCAGGAGGTGGAGAAAATCTTCCTCTGCTGAATGAGATCCAACACTGACCTACGGATAGTCGGGTTTTCCCCAACCAAATATCTCCTACCAGAAGGGCACTGCCCCAGCCGATAAGCTCTAAGATCCCATCTGATCTCCTGACATATGTGTGATCTGATCTACTGACCACTTGTATACAAGCCATTTGCTAATAAAACGCTGACCAAGAGTTATGATAGGTTCCAGATCAAATAAAAGAAAAAGTGTATGCGTTTGCACCAATGCGTTTGTGTCATGATATTTACATTTGTGCTTATCTACTTTGCTCTCAAAGATGCAAATTATGTTTATGCCATAATGGAATATTTCATATGTACATCTAAATAAAATAAGCATTTATTGGGTTTATTCCACTCCCTTTGGCTTTTGTGACAATAAATAAAATAGGTACTGTAATGTACTAAATAGGTAATGTACAAAGGTTAATAAGCGAAAGGTATTAAAATTTAGCCAGCAGTAGCAGTCTCCAAAGTGTCATTGGTGACCCTATATTTTCTAGGTCTGCCAGATTTGGGTAGATTTGAGGTGGTTGTCATTGTATTTATTATCACGACATAAACATTATGAACTGTTCAAAAAATAAATTTGAATTATTAATTATGTATTTTTTGTTGTTCCTTGATCCTTCCTATTTTTTTAATTATTAGAAACATTTTTATCATTTCAGCATAAGTGATGCAAAATCTATCAGAGAAAAATAGTGTGTTCATTTATTACGTAGTATTATTTACGGTAGGCCTTCGCTGGCGGCCATGTTGTTTTCGGGCTTGGGCTTGTGAGTATTGAAGAAGGTCTTGATAGAAGCAGCTTTAAGGTATGGAACAATAGGAATATGAAGTTATAATTGACGATTATTTTCTGTCAGTGGTCACAGAGTAATTCTCATCGCCATCCTACGCATTTTGGGACGTTACAGTATCTTATTTCGAAAGATGAATTCAGGCGTCTCGGAAGGTAAGTCGTTTTCGTCGCATTGCAGACTTGAAAGGTAAGTTGTGCAATATTGGAATTTGTGTTAATTACTTAAGCCAGAGCTACACATATTTACTTCTGACCGCGGAATGTGTAATATTACAATAAATGTAGACAAAATTATTTCGCTAAGTTAGGTGTCCTTTAAGAACAAAAGGCATATGAGGGCACATTTCACTTACGTCCATGTTGTTGTTGTTGTTGTTGTTGTTGTTGTTGTTGGTGGTGGTGGTTTTTTTTTTTTTTTTTTTACACATTTGTTGCGTCAACTCACGACGCAATGCGTCTCCTAACCCCTTCTTGGGTGTTGAGCGCTATTGGAGTAATCCTCCGTTACTTTCTACGTATAATCTGGAGTAATCCTCCGTTACTATATATTTCTGTACGTCACGTTTCGTCGCAGTCTGTTGTCAAGACGACCGCCAGGTAGCATCCGCGTACGTGCCTCCCACCACGGGCTCCTGAGTCACTACCCAGCGGCCAGAATTGGGAAGGAATAAGGATAGGGGTAGGGTTTAGGACAATTCACAGGGGTTGGACTAGCCCTTGTGAAGCAGCCATACTCGTTTTCTTGGAACAAAGTTCACATGATATTCGATACGAATCGAACCCGGATCTCCTTGGTGAAAGGCGACCGCGCCACGAGATGACCATCTAGTTAGTTTACAATCCTGATTATTCGACAATTCGTCCTCCCACATGGTTTATCCTCGATGAATTACTCTCAATACTTGAAGAGGATGGTGATAACAATGACAAATTACCACTGAGGTGGACATTGCAATAATGACCCCTGTGAACGCTACTGGAGATGTCACGGATGAGGACTCTGGAGACGAAGACATAGTTTCACCCAATAATGTTTGTGAATCACAGCTGAATGATGAAACGGAGCTATTCAATATAAATAATTATGATGCAATTGACGGTTGTACAGAGACACTTTCCACTAACAATGTTATTCATTCTATTATGCAATGAATGTAAGTGCAAGTTCTCAAACGAAACCTCTCAGTGTTTATCACGACAACAATTTTAAATGGAATAAAGGCTAATTAAAAATATTAACTGAAAGAATTGCTAATTTTAATATTTGGCCTTTTTTTTAATTTAATTTTTAAATTTAATATCTCCTCTGCCCTTCTAATATTATTAAATATTAATTCAACGTAACCCGTTCCAAATTTATACAAGAATATGGGCGCCAGGAAAATATTACGTTAATTATATTCTTAAAATTAATCTTCAACTGCTATTTCCAATAAATTAATATCCGGCTAACTGGGCCGATGGGTCTTAGAAGAAATAATCGCTATTGCCTACTAATAGCCGATTATTCGATTTGCCATCTGTACAGAGTGACCGAGGAATCCGAAAAGCAAAAATACCTTTCTAGCTACTCATTTGCTGGAATTGGCTAAATGAAAATAATCCTTTCTATTCACAGAAACGAGTAAGTTTACTCAATGTCCATGAAATTTTAACTTGGTAACAATACGGAACGTACTTTCGGTCAGGACCAGTTTCAAACCTGAATCCATACTCCCCTCTTTCAGCCCTTCAAAACTCGGTCCATATTTTCTACTGTTTCTTTTCAGCAAAAATTCGACCCACTTCCGTCGAAATACATTGTCATTCCATGCCTAGCCAATCCCTAAATTACTTACAAATTCAACTAGCCGCGTGGTTCAAAACAGTGAAGTTTTTTTACCTTGACAACTCGTCTACCGTTGCTAGGCCGCCATATTTAGATTTGTCTATCCTTACAATTCACACTGTTTACAATAAATGTCACGCAATACAATGTCCCACATATTGGTATATCACAATACTAACAGGTATTTTTTTTTATTTTACGTCAAAAACAGTTAACATCTGTGTATGACGTGCTATGGGGAGAAGTGAATTCTGGGCACGTTTTCAAAATTACACTAAGCCATATACTACTTGAATTTTGAATATAAAAAGAAAAAACGCTCCGATGTAATCAAATCTATTTTCAAGAATAAATCAGCAATAATTTTGGGTTCTTATCCATCATGTCCTTCGTCAAGGAATACGTAATACTTCCTGCCGCGACATGGAGAACGATAATTTGAATAACTATATTTCCCATTGAATTCTAGAAGACGTGTACAGAAAATGAAGTTACATTTATGTCCAGAAGCAAAACGAGGGGCCATCTCAGCATTTGCTCAATGGATCAGGGAAACTGGACGAAAAACCTGATCGAGATGGGGGTCATTAACCCGGAGGTTGCGGTACAATACAGGTTGTTTACATTTATACAGTCCAAACGGTAAATAATGCATTAAATATCACTGTTAAAATTAATGTTACTTTCCTTGTGATGCTCAGTGTAGTCTCTACTTGTATAACAGGCAGCAGAAACGATTTCACTTGGGATTTAAACTTTTCTAACGAATTTAATCGTTTAATGTCATCTGGCAAAGTGCTGTAAAATAATGTACATGTATTGTATGTGAATTTTCTATAAGAGCTGTTGATCCTGTCACTTGATGAATATTTCTATGTCGAGTGTTAAAGTAAGATACATGGGCGTTTTTTGAAAATATATTCCCGCCCTTAAGCAAGTTATTTTTACAAAAACCACTGATTCGTAAATAAACAGACAAGGTAATGGTAAAATTCCTAGATTAATGAAGAGAGGCTTACATGAAACACGTGGGTGGGATTTGGTTATTATTCGTACAATTCGTTTTTGTAATCTAAAAGTCTGGGAGCTATAAAGTGTATTTCCCCGGAATATTATGATATATCTCAGGCGGGAGTGAACATTTGCGAAATATACACAACGAGCAGTATGAAGGCTGACTGAATTTCAAAGAATTCTGAACGCGTAGCATAATGAACTTAATTTTGAGTTCAATTCATTTAAATGGACGTTCCATTTACGGTTTGACTGAATTGAGAGACCTAAAAATTTTGTTGCCTTAACATCAATGGTACACCGTTCATTTTCAATGGAGCACAGAATTGTTTATTTGAAATGGAAAACTGCATTAATACAGTTTTCATTTACTATTAATTTCTTATTTCGGAACGAATTTGAAACATCTGATATTGTCCTATTTACGGATTCTTTATTGCAAAGAATGTTCAACCACAAAGAGAACTGTTCTTCCCTTTGGAATCATCGAGGGCATATCGTTTACGTACAGTAAGAAGAGAAAAGGGCCTAAAATCGATCCTTGAGGAACTTCACGTACAATTGGCAAAATCGAAAAGGTGTGTATATACTCGCAATGTTCCATCATTCCAGTAAGGTATTTCCACACTCTGAGATCGTTGTTTACGGTACGAACATTCTATATATGCGGTATACAGCTAAAAAAAATGAAAATACGTGATGTCACTGAAGAAAAGAAATGCTTTTTAGAAACCCTTTTGTTGAGTGGATACAATCAGGTTCCAAGAAGAAGACTTTACTGAGAAAAATGTAAAGACACCTGCAAAGAAGCTGTCGCAATGCTTAGAGATAGATTCGTATTCAGGATGTCAAATATTCATTGTTGTGATAATGAACGTTTCGATTTAATGATCGCTTTGCAAGAACAAGATAACTTTTCACTTTACTAAACATGAAATTTCAAGGAATGACTCTGCACTGCGAATGTCACTTCATCAATGAAGCAATGATGCCATATTATGGTCACCACGGATGTAAACAATGCATTTGTGGAAAACTAATTAGATATGGCTACAAACTCTGGGTTGAAGCTACACCTGAAAGTATGTTTTATGGAGTCATAACAGGGAGTTAAAACTCAACTCTCAAATGTGTATAAAGAACTTGGTCTCGAACCTTCTGTAGAGCTTATGTTAATGAATAACCAAGGAATGGCACTGTTGATTGCTCTGATCAAAACATTAGCATTCATACCTAGAAAAATGGTATTTTTCTCTTCTTGCATTATAGATACTGCAGAGGGAACTGCCTGGCAAATCCATAAATTCTGAGAGTGAAAATTGGATCATCATACGATTCTTTGGCAAGTTGTCTTGGCACATGCCACTGATTGAAAGTAACTAACAAACACAAATAAAAAAGGATGTAGACCATCGAATATAATGTAGGGTTGGAGAATGATGGTAAAAATTGTTTACTTGTGTTTCAGGGAAAAGAAAGCCAATACATGTTGTGTCACAAGAAGAAATCAAACAAATGTCAAAAATGTGATGCTGCTTTACATATGAGTTGTTTTGTAACCTATCACACTGGCTTAAAGTATTAATTTAGAATATTATTTATTTTACTATTATTTATTTTGTAAGCTATTTATTCAATTAAAGTACATTTCTTAATAAAAATTCTACGTTTCAGACAATTATACCTTTGTATTGCGTGTGGTATGAAATTAGTGACTAAACCGACATAGTGACTAAACCGACACGCGATAATGCTTTACTGGACGTTTTCCTTATTCGACCGGTGGACAAACTTCTTTCATGCGAAATAATTCCTGGAATTAGCGACCACAAAGGAGTCCTTCTAAAATGTGCAGAGAGGAGTTAATAAACGATCCCGTTAAAGAAAGAAAAATTTTCAGTTTTATAGAACAGATGTTACAAACATGCAATTATATTTGAAAAGCAAATTTTCAACTTGGGCTTCTAGCGGATGTACAGTAGAACAGATATGGACAAACTTTAGGAACATAATTTTAGAATGCTTAGAAAAATTCGTGCCTACCAAGAAACTACGGTGCAATTCGGATCCGGTCTATTTCAACAAAGAAGTGAGGCGACTGAAAAGGAAGGTTAGGAAAGCGTATAGTAAACGCAATGTAAACAAAGAACACAAAAATAATTTTCTACAATTATCTAAAGACTTACTAGAATTAAAGTTACATACCCAAGAAAATTACCTAAAATCTATTCTAAACGATCGATTGAACAGTTGGCAAAATTTCTTCAAGTATGTAAGACATAAGAAAGGGAACAAAGAAAATATTCCAGCGATCTGGAGCTGAGGTTCGTTAATTACAAATGACAGTGAAAAGGCGGCTTGTTTAAATAGGCATTACGCGTCGGTTTTCAAGCCGAAGGATCAGATTTCAGTAAATAAATCAACACCCGTTATAGAAACCTTTAGAGTCGATGCAGGAATTATTAGAAAAGGATTGCAAAATTAGAAAAATAAATCTGTAGGTCCTGACGGAATACCAGGAGAAATATTGAAATTGGGAGGGGAAGCATGATTCTTACCTCTAGGTTAATGGATGTCACTGTAAATAATAATACGATTCTCAAATTGGAAAGAGGCAATTGAAAAGCGATTCACAAGGGAGGACAAAAGGATTGTTAATAATTACAGGCCTATAAGTTTGACATCAGTTGTATGCAAGCAGATGGAACACATGATCGGAATATATTAGACGAGTCTGGAATAAAACCGACTGGCTTTTTCAAAATCAACACGGTTTTCGTCCTAGCTATTCGTGGACAGCCAGACTATTTCTTATGTCAGGACATAGCAGATTCATTAGACGAAGGGAGTAGGTAGATGCAGTAATATTAGACTTTTCTAAAGCATTTGATCTGGTTCCACATGGCCTTTTAATTGAAAAACTGTCAAAAACTGGATTAGATCATCGAATAACCTTGTGGATAAAAGAATTTCTTACGGCCGAACTCAAGCAGTCAGAATAGGTGACAAACACTCATCAAAGCCGATGTAACCTCTGGGTCCCCAGGAGTGTGTTAGGCCATTGTTATTCTTAGCGTTTATTAATGATATTGCAACTGGAATAAAATCGAAAGTTAGACTTTTCGCTGATGATTGCATAATATATAGGAGTATTGGCGCGTCTCGGATGAAAATGTTTTACAGAACGATCTTAACTGTTTATGGAACTGGCGTGCAGAAATAAGATGGAATTAAATCCGGAAAAGAGTAAATTCATTTGTTTTACCAAATCTGCTCGAATGTACACTGAATTACAAGTTAGGAACTAACGATATACCGCGTGTAAAAAACTGTAAGTACTTGGGTTTGGTCCTGCGTAGCGACTTGGGTTGGTCGGATCATATTAAGGAGGTTGTCACATTACTCTCTAGTCAGCCGAACGAAAAGTTGTAATTTTGTAACGTGCTTGTTAAAAAATGAAGAACGAGTATCAAGTATATTATTTCTGTATTTCGCACGATTGTAAAAGAGATTTTTAAATGATGTATTAAAAAGTGTTAATTATTTACAAACGAAGCTAAAAGCTAATTTGACTCCAAATACCAACATGAAATACTGAAAATACTGGAGTAATCAACGTTTATGTATGACTGCATTTCTCTTCAAATTCTAGTTATCTTATAAGTAGGACATTTCTACGTATTATGTAAACGTTTTTTCAAGAATAAGACCTTTAGATCGCAATTAACTCCTTCAGAGAACTGATAACTTTCAGGCAATAAACTTGGCAACACTTTATATTTATTTTATTGGTACCAATGGTTTAGTTTTCGGAAGGTCAAGAACGTACAGAACAGTGTGGATTGGGCTGAGTTGAGTTGAGTTGTTTTTGTAGGCCTTATAACCTGAAAATCATGTTCGAACAGTTGAGATATATAGGGCGATTTGTTACGAAACGTAAGTTATCGTGGAAAACAAATTTGTCTGTAGCCATGGAAACGAAGAAACGGAGAAGAAAACGTTACAGACGAAGACATGTTTCCTGTTGATGGTCGCCGCTTCGTGCACGTTGAAGAACTCGCTAAACAACATTTTATCATCATTCATCATGAATGACCCCGTATACGCATGCCAGCTCACAAAGCAATGCCTACAAACCAGCCTCTCAGTTTCGCAATATTTAAAATTCCGCCGAGTAGTACGTCCTGCAACGTTGCCGACTTTTTCGTTCTTACGAAAACTGATGACATGTTATTTTCTTTATGCGTTTTTGTCCAAACTACACGGTAAAATCTTTTCATTGCTATTCTATTCTCTTCAGAAAGGTTTAATCTACATTTGTAATATTTCCCTCGTGTAATCTATGTAGATGTGTTTCAAATTTAATTATTTACGGTCGGACGAGATCATTTTCTATACTTTGCGTGTTAAAACGCAAGTTTTCAAATGTGATTATCTTTAAACTATACGGTAGAATCACTTTATATTTTGGGAAAGCATGTAAAAACATCTAATCTTGTGATAAATTTCAGTTGCGAAGTTCAATCTTATTTTTGACATAACGTGACAACCTCCTTAACAATACGGTCAAAAAATCATGGAGGGCGCTGCACTTTGTAATGCGCATTCTAAAAAACAGTAGTTCGAATGCCCGATCCTTGGCATATGCTTCACTTGTTCGTCCTATTTTAGAGTACGGAGCGGCCTGCTGGGACCCGTACAGAAAAGGGCAAATCGAGGCGTTAGATAAAATTCAAAAACGGGCCGGAAGTTTGTAAATCATGGACGCGTTGATGGACGAGATGAATGGAACCCTTATCTAAGAGACGGGAACAGGCGCGTTTATGCGTAATGTACAAGACATACAAGGGACTCAGCATGGGCAGACATCAGTAAAAGATTACAGAAATCTGATTATAAAAGTAGAGGAGACCATCCCTGGAAAATACGATGTAGAAAGCAAAGAACTGATGTAGGCAAGTTCTCCTTTGTGAATCGTACTATAGTAGATTGGAACAAACTACCTGCAAAAGGACTAGAGACTCTTCCTTCTAATGTAGTGAAATTTAAAAATATACTTAATTCTATGTAGGTCATCATTAATAGCACTTAACTTTTATCATTATTATTATTATTAGTTTCATTATTATAATCGTTAGTATTATTAATAATATAGTCATGTCTCTTATTCAGTGAAGTGAAGTGAAGTGTAGTATGGTGGGGGCACGGAGGGGGAGGGGAGGGGGGGTAGTGCAGCGCAGTGAAATGAAGTGAAGTGAAGTGAAGTGGAGTGAAGTGTTAGAAAAGCTATAAGTCAACATATAGATAACTCAAAATTAATTATAACTAGGATATTAATCTCTAATTCTAATTGTAATTATATTTGTAAATATTCGTAATAGTTTTGTAATTGTATATCTAATTGTAATAATGTTTGCCACCGAGCATTAGCTCAAAGCGAACTTTAATAAATCTATCTATCTATCTATCTACCCCCATATGCCTACTTTTCTTCTTAGAAGGACACTCCCCTATGAATTGTCCAAAGGACATATTGAAAAAAAATTATACATTTTAATTCGGTAATTTTTCTGAATATAATAAAACAAAAAAGTCAACAAAAACAAGCCAGAAAATTTCAGGCATAGCTGGGTTAAATATTTTGAAAATATTTTTTCGAAAGTATAATAATTTTGCAAATTCCAACATTGTAATTAATTTTCAAAAAGTATTATGTAGGTTCTCTCTTTGCACGTGGGAAATAATTTTTAAATTTTCAAACATTCTAAATATAAAGGCACCTTAAACATCAAATGTAGAACACTTCGTTGTGCAGGCAGGGTGGGTGGAGAAAGAATGAAAATTAACAGAAAAAATGGTCAGAATCATTGCTCAAAATAATACTAGTTAACCCATTAGCGCCTAGCGTTACCATATGGCAACGGCACAGCGGTATTGTTTCAATGCCCTTCTTCGAACTCTTATCTGCGCGTTGAGTCATTGTTGCGATTGCAATGAGTCGGGAAGGCGTTCAGGCCGATATGAATCAGTCGCTATTCATCTGAGTGTATTAAACGTGTTAGAAACCGGTACTCCTTTCAACATGGATTTTTCAGACTGCGTCTGCAGGTATTTTTCTTCGTTTTTCTACTATAAAAATACTTAAAACAGAATTTGTTTACTTTGGAATTTGTTGTAAAGGTTTAAGACAATTTATTTTGTTTGATACCTTTTTGTTTACATAAAAGATAATTATTTCTCAACATCATGAATTACACCGTTGCCACATGGCTACGCTAGATAAATAGGTGTTGTAGCTGAAACTAACATAATTTTTCACAGAGATTTCGATCTATACTAGCAACTATATTTAGTAGCTAGCTGGACATTCTGTTTGAAGATGAAAAATCAGGAAATGAGGCAAATTGTGTTTTACCCATCAAGTCTGTTTTATTGAGCCTCCAGAACCAGCTATTTTAACAGATGAGGATTGGGGAAGAGGATGGAGGGTTCCTGATAACTTGAATCATAATCAGCTGTCTGCACCTTCAGAAATACGAATTAAAGATATCGAGCAAATTCGATGACATGACCCACAAAATTTAAAGGAAAGCGTACTTATATTGATGGAGACCTTGTTGATACAAGTGTGTCAAACATTTCAAGTCCTGATTTTTCAGAATTTGAATCTAAAAGACCAGTTGAATTATTTGAAATGTTTTTAGACACGAATATTTTAGAGATGATCGTAAAGGAAACGGGAAAATATGCACAATTTTTAAATTGCTCTAATCCCCAAATTAGCGAAGAAGAAGTTCTCTGCTTCTTTGGAATACTTATCGTGAGTGGTTACAATGATGTTCCGAGCAAGAGACACTTCTGGGATACGGGAGACGATCTGAGAAATCCACTTCTGTCAAATGCAATGCGTAGAAATAGATTTGAACAAATTTTGAGATTCTTTCATATTCAAGATAATAATAAATTGAATAAGAAAGATAAACTTTTTAAACTTCGTCCACTCATCGACAAAGTGAATGAGAATTGTAAAAGCATTTTGTTCCTGAAAGAGACTTGTCTTACGACGAATCAATGATAAGATATTTTGGAAAACATTCCTGCAAACAGTATATAAGAGGCAAATATTTGGGTATAAAGTTTGGTGCCTCAATAAAGCAGATGGATATCTAGCTGACTTTGAAGTTTACCAAGGAAAGTCTATCAATGACAATTCGGACAATGAACAATGTTTTGGAAAGTTCTGCACCACTTGCAGCTATGATGAAAATATCCCCAAATTTCCTTACAGGTTTATTTTGATAATTTATTTACGTCATTTCTCTTGCTGAGTTATTTTCGTGAAAATGGGATTCAAGCAACTGAACTATTAGAGAAAATCAATTCCTAATGACATTCCAATTCTCAAAATAAAGAACTGTTGAAGAAGAAAGAGGATTCATTGTTTCGAAAATTTCAAAGGAGATGGAGTATCTCCTCTGCAAATGGAAGGATAACAGAGTTGTGGCAGTAGCTTCATATTGTCATGAATTTCTCCTTTACATTTGTACAGAGATATTCAAAGGAACAGCAAATCCATCAATTGCAATGTCCAAATATAATAAAAAACTACAATGCATGCATGGCGGAACTGACAAAATGGACAAAATATAGCCACTTACAGAATACAGATCCGAAACAGGAAATGGTATTGGCCGATTCTCACATGGCTGATTGATTGTGCATCACAAACGCATGGATTTTGACACAAGGTCTGAGTAAGATACACCAAACTGGATTTTCGACGTGAGATTGCTCAGACGTATCTTGTTCGATACGGAAAGGCACCAAAGAGCCCTGGACGTCCTAAATTGTTTTCCAACGCAGTTCGTGTCTTAGATGAAATTCGACTGGACAATCTTAACCACCTTGTTAAGAAAACTGAAGAGAACAAGAAAAGAGATGCGCAGGCAGAAACTGCGCTTCTTTGTGAGAACAATGTGTTCTAAATGTGAGTGGGCTTGCATTGACTGTTATGCCATTTACACAACTTAAATTAGAAATAAATTTACATTAAAAATTATTTTTTCTAGTTATATTATGGTCCCAGTAATCGAATTAAATCACCAAACATGGGAAGTGCTTAGTGTTGCCATATGGCAACATTTAATCAATATTAAGATAACAATGATAATTTTTTTAAATTATTTTTTCTAGTTATATTATGGTCCCAGTAATCGAATTAAATCACCAAAACCAAAAAAATCAAGAAACAATTTATTCGGGCACTAATGGGTTAATTTTGCAGAGGAAAAGTTGATACTGTCTTACTCCATTACATCTCTATTAATCCCTTTAAATCATTATCAACAAGGGCTTTCAACACTATGGGGTAGCTGTCATCACTCATCACAGTTAAACCTCCATCGGGGTCAAGCAAATTCATCTACGAATTTGCGCAGAGTTCTGCTGCAAAGACCCTTCCCAACTCTTCTTATGATGAGTTCCGTACCTACAGAGATATCTTCTCCGTCGGAAGCACCTTCCGTAACCACCACTCCTCCAAACAAAGGAGGATTTTGAGGAAAACGAGGCAAGCCTTCTGCAAAGAAGCATGATGAATCCTTTCGCGCATGTGTGGGAAACAAAGTTCAAGCCGAATTTAAAGCTCAGATCTTTAAAGACACCTTTGGAGAATTAGACGACACAATTAAACAATTAAAGACTTATGCATCTCAAATTCTCCCATCATGTCCAACTTCCTATTACTACTAGAGGAATAGGATTACTGGTCAATGCCGCTTACGATACAGCTAAACGCTATTCTAAGCATGTTCTCCCAATGTCGAAGAATCTATTTAAAAAAGTCCATACTGCACAGAGTGCAAAAGGAAAAAACTCTGTAGCTAAAACATTAATGACAATAAATTTTGATGGCCATTATTAGGTAGAGAAAACATCATTAAATCAGAATAAATTTTTGTTAATATTGGATTAACAAGAAAGATAATTGAATAGCAGCCGACACTTCATGATGCAGGAATATTAGTTCACTATAGAAGTGTTTTTATTTCAAAAGAAGGAACCAACAAATTAGTAAATTCCTAGCATAAATTGAGGTATCCAGCAGCCGGATGAGCGGTATATTTTCAGCCCACAAGAAACAGATGCAGGCCTGTGTTTGTAAGTATTATAGCGCCAAATTATACAACCAACACCAAGCTAGCCAATTAAATTGATTAAGAGCAAAAATAAGTAGTGGGAGAGAATTTGGAACTGTCACAGTACTCTCTCTTTTGAATCTTGAAATAGCATCAGTAAAAACAGAATTATATTTTTCAATCTTCGCACTTTTGTAATTGTCACCACTGAGAAGAGTATATCATGTACAGAGAGCTGTCTGCAAAAGGGATCGGAAGCCAAGAATGTGTCATTATCAATGAAAAAGTTCAAAAATCTTAACTAGTACTACCTTCCTTTTTCATTTAGATTTTTACCATAGCCTGTTTCCACATGAAGACAAAACACAACCATGCCTTCATGTTGTTCATGCTTGCATGTATGTGGTATCTAGCTTGATTGAGTCTGGTGTCAGGAGAAAAAAAGCAAAATAATGACACAAAATGCAGAAAAAGGCAAAACTGAGACAAAACAGCAAAAATAGGCAACAAGAGCTCAAATAGGCAAAAGACGTTTAAGACAAATAATAAACTGCAAATCTACTAAAGCAACTTCAGAAATACAGTAATTGATTCCAATCGTTAAAAGTCATTATTGCGGTCATTGTGCTGTACCAATAACACAAAGGCATTTTGCCCAACTTCTGGGCTCTAGTTATAAAGGACAAACTGGTAGAAAGTTGAAAGAAAGAGTTTGTGAACATCAGACCAACATAAATAAAGAGAGTGGTCAATATAATTTGAGAACGTCATTGAATACAGAAACAACAGTTTATAAAATCTAATTTATGTCTTTCTGCAAACTCATGGAGATACTTATTAAAACTATATCATTGTAAATCTCTAGGGCGCATTGTGATTTACATTGTAGCTAATTTGGCTATGAAGGTTGCAACAGTTACATGTGTACTCTCTTGTGTAGTTAAAATGTAGTAATTGATGTGTTAAGATGTAGAGTTTTTTAGATGTGTTTGTTATTATGTGATGTTTGTAACTAATGTATCAGTATATAAGGAAGGAAATACACATGCTTTATGATTAGGTATTGATAGATTGTATTTAGTGCTATCAAATGCGTTATAGGTTCATTCAGCCTCATGATAGGACAAATAAGTTTCAGAAACTGTTGCGAAAAATAATCTGTAATGACTAACTGATATGTAATAAAGATCAGTTGTAAATTCTATTTAATTTTTTTTCTTCAAATGATTCTAATGAACTCAAAACCGGTCGAAAATGGCTAATAAACCAAGCTAAATTGCCCAAATTCCAACAGTTAATAAAAAAAAAAAAAGATCAACAATCATACAAATCTTGAACTTGCCTTCAAATTTTATCAATATAATAGTTCAAAACCTTTTCAATATGATTGTAGCAGCCATAAGACTTGTGGTTACCCAAACTTCTGTAAGAATTAGAAAACGTCAAGTGCCATGGTGGAATGATAGATATTCAATAGCTATAAAAACAAAGAAACAAGTTTTCAGAATAACAATAAGAATAAAACAGCAGATACTAGCTTTACATAAATAAAAAAGCAAGAGCTAAAGCAAGATTAACACAGAAGAATGACCAACTGACAACAGTTCACTGTCTCCATTCAAGTCACATTCTGACATCTATATTTTGGCATTAAATAAAAGCCAATAGAGGAACACATATCCCTAATTTCCCTAAAATGCTTACTGACGATAATGATGGTAATTACTTTTATCCACAAAACATCATGATGATAGGTTTGCTAGTAACTCAAATAACTATCACTATGCTCCCAATTTCTTGAACGAAACATCAACTAAGTTCAATGTTTCTCAAGACATCACATTGTCCCAGCTAGTGAACATTGAAGATCTTCACAACCAGAAATTTCAAATGGATGGATTACTTCTTGAACTAAAGAACAATAATAACTCCTCACTAGGACCCAATGATATTCCTAATACTACGTAAAACTAAACAATGATCTCGTTAAGGTTACTCAGTGGTTGGGTGAGAACAGCAAGGGTCTAGTGCATATGCCCTGCCATTGTCAACACCTTTAATGTAAAAATAGGTTAAGTTCAGATTTAAGGAATTTTTTCCTAGTTTATTCACAAATTCAAAATCGTCTCAATGTGTTTCACTACATTATGCATGATTCGACCTGATATCATGCACATTTCAATTCCCCCCTGCCTTGTTTCAGAGTAGCTGGGCAAAGTGCAAAGATCAACAATATGGGGAAATCAGGGTGGATCACCTGAGTAACAAAAATATGATCTGCAACCATATTAAAGGCAGGACACCCTTGATATAGTCTGTTGTGATTTGAAAATTTGTTTATTTTTAAGGTTCCCACTTATGTCATTAATTTGTACTGTTAGTCAAACATATTTGGGTGATAAAATGTTAAACATGCAGTTTGCATGCCTATTTTAGAACTTGGTAGATCATGACGGTTCTACCATAAATTGAGAAAGTATATTATCTAATTGCAATATAAAATATGCTTAGTGGATCTCAAACATTTCATTACCTATCCTGTTTTTGACAAGTTCTCTTTCTAGACATTAAAAAAAATTGGAAGAATAGATAGTTGATGGACAAGTTCTATTGATAAAAGACGTTAACAAAGCACAGCTTGTATATTTTTATGTAGCAACATCAAAATATAATTATATTATAAAATTTGGACTTCAAATAAATAGTATAAAAAGCACACTGTCCTCACACCTGTCCCAAAATACTTTTGTGCTTAATATTTGTCATGCAGAACAACTGCTAACACCAGCAGCTCTTCAGTTCACACTATGCTACAATCTCTAAGTGAGATTTACAAAGCAATTTGCAAGAAAAAAGTAAACTAGCAGTGTTATATTCTACAACAAAAAATTATTAATTTTTAGTTGTGAAATAGAACACTGCTAGTTTATTTAATACGGCACTTTAACAGCTAATGAAATGTCACAGGCAGCAAAGTAAAAAGTATACAATTAGATACGTTTCTTTGTTACCAAAACCAGGTACACTGCATTGTTGCAAACTCAGATACTTCACAAAGAAAGATAATTTTGATTCACACTAATACATCTACATCACAAATTTGAGCCTTGACTTATATTGATCTTCTAACAATTTGTTTTTAAAAAAATGGAAACAAAATTTTTCACAAAAACAATGCATTATGTTTTTAACTCCATTAAAAATTTTAAAAATTAATAGGACTGGTTTTGAAACTTGAGAGAACTCTAAAATTGAAAGGAAAAGTTTTTTTTCGTAAGTCACAATAAAGAAACCAAACTTTTACTTAATTTCCTTTACACTTTCAAGATAGTCACTAAACTGTAATCTTCTCTGCTTACCACAGGAACACTTGAGCCTCTTCAATAACCAATCAATGGTGAAGTATATGAGAGGTGATAAAACGACAGAAATGAAGTTTTATCATCAGATGAGAGCCAATAAATTAAAATCTGCCAATGAACACGAAAGTATTTAATTTTTGAAAAAGTATTCAAAATTATAGATTTTTAAACACAAAAGTAAACTTACCCATGTATTTTCCCGAAAATATCCTTTAAAAGACAGTAGACAATTTCACCAAATGCTTTTAAGTTCTTTCTATTTAAATGCCATCATTACTTCAGTTACAGAACAATTCAACAAGGCCGACATCAGTAGTAATTACACATCAAATGTGGGGCACCTGTGTGGAATTTGCAATCACCTTTGTGTTGAACACTCATTTTTGAAATAGATTTGAAAGTGTTTCGCTAGTTCTTAGGGTTGTTGTTTTGTTGTTTTTGTTTCGATACTTAAAATCTATAAATCTTCTTGTAAATTAAACTACTTCTTCTGGTTCCTTTCATACAAATCTTTATCTTGTTCCCAATAAAAAAATTAGCACTATCCTTACAAGTAAAGTAACAGCATTAACGACACAAAGTTTGTTGTTAGAAACATGGTTAATGTTCAAAATAAGAATAACCAAGTGAGCATGCATCTTCCATGTCACAATTCACTGGTCAGTTGTTCAAAATCTTCTTGAGTAAATTTGTTATTTTCCTAAATAAAACAATGATGGTATTAGGACACTTAAAATACCTCTGCTTTATACACACACACATTGCCTCTACTTTACTGAGCACTTCTAAAAATAATTTCTATCGAAGAAATAAACTGAATGTAGGGTAAATCAATGAATTAAACATCACATAAGCATGCGTCAACTGTCTTCAATTAAAATAAAATGTATATAACTGACCATTTGGAAGGAAGAAACTTCAATTAATATTTATATACATGCACATCATTAGGAACATTAGTTGAAGCAAAAGGGTAAGAGATTATGTTATTGACATTTGATAGAAAATGATTTTCACTCCAGTCCAACGGAAACTATTTGCTTCATAAACCGAGCTACAGATTTAATAAGATCGTTTTTTTATTGCCGATGATTGTAATACTGATGATTATTGAAATATTTTATTTGCAGTACCTTACCCGCTTGCTTTTTTCTGAATGCACATCTGACAACACTAACTAAAATATACAATAGAACATATCTTATCGTATACCTTAATTCCCTTTCAGTCTTTACCATGGCGTAAATAACCCATGCATCTGCAGATGGCTGTCTAATACTGTACTCCTATAAGTATTTCTTGCATCACAGTAATAATCAACCCAACGTCTTCAAGCATTCAAACAATCTGCAATGACCTAACACTGCAATTTGTAACGTAGTCCAATCCTGGTCCAATCTGAATTGATCTGAATGATTCACATGCTCGCTTCCCGCGCTCTCGCCCGCCCCATGCTATTCGTTCCCTCCCGGCCAACGGACCGACCGATTGCATTACTCCACAGAGACCGACTCTCATTGAACGAACCAGTCGCAGAACTGAATCAAATACGAGAATCAGTCTCATGATGTACGAACGTTCACCATTCTTTCCATTCAGGCCGTGTTGGTGACGTGTATCAGGCCGCACTAGATTCGCAATACGGCAACATGAACAATTTCCTGTCGGAATAGCCAACTTATGAAACTATTACTCCGATCAACTCTCTCGCTTTTGCTTATCATCCACATTCATCGCGCGGTTGAGAGACTGTTCACTGTACAATAATGCATGCCTCGTTTTTTTTTTTTTCATTTATTTCTGCTTGGCCCGAAGGCCCTCAGCATCCGCGTACGATACAGTGATGTTACATGGATTAAATTAACATTGATTGAAAACTTAGACTTGAATACATTGAGTACATGTGAATTAAATGTGAGAAGCCACATCGGGTGCATGATAATCAAGGAGGGTCGAAGAACTGTCGCGGTAGTTTTCGCTTTAGTCTATTGCGGTGAGGATTTTGTTTTCCGATTTTGAAATGTGCGGCTGAGGGAATCTGGGGAATTTTAGGATAGAAGCGAGAGGATAGGAGGGAGAAATTGACGGAGATAGGAGTAATGCCGAGTTCGTTATGTAGCTGGGAGTTAGGTATAAACCATGGAGCTTTAGTGATGGTTCGGAGGAATTTATTTTGGAAAATCTGCATTTTTTGGATGTTCGATTTGCTGGCTGAGGCCCAGATAGGAGAAGCGTAGGATAAAATTGGGCGGATCATTGACTGGTATAGGTGAGTAGCGACATGGAGTTGCAAGGGTGATGACTTTTTGAGAATGGGATATAATTAGTGGGTTCTACGGGTTGCCAGGGTTATTCTGTGGAGAATATTTGATTTCCATGTGAGCCGCCTATCAAAAAGTACTCCCAGATATTTAACTGGCTTGTTGTTTGGGAGCCAAGTTATATTTTCTCCTTGATAGTTGAGAGGGGGAGGATTATTTGATCTACGGAGCGTGAAGATTTTGGCTTGGCTTTTCGCAGAGTTTATCCGGATATGCCATTTCTTGGCCCAGTCGAGAGCTAAAAGAGGTGGTGTTGCAGGTCTTCTTGTGCGGTATCAATATCACGGTTTGAGGAATATATTGCGGTGTCATCAGCAAACAGAGCAATGGAGGTATGAGGGGTGGATGGTATATCAGCTGTATAAAGATTAAATAGTGTGGGAGAGAGAACAGATCCTTGGGTACTCCTGCTTTTATGGGAAAAGATAGTGAAAGGGCTCCCGGAAGGCGGACAGAAAAAGTGCGATCGGCAAGGAAGCTTTTGATGATGTGAATAAGATAGTTGGGGGTTCCGCTGTGAATAAGTTTATATAACAGTCCTGGATGCCAGATGGTGTCAAAAGCTTTAGCTATGTCGAGGAAGATTGCGACTGTGTGTTTCTTTTCATGGAAGCCTTCGATTATATCCTCAGGTTAGTCTTAGTATTTGGTGATTTGTGGAAAGTAGTGGTTGAAAACCGAATTGGTGCGGAGGTATGGCTTGTACTGAACTGAGAGGGGAGATTAATCTGGCGAGGATACATTTTTCAAACAGTTTTCTAAGGAGGGCAGAAGACTAATTGGGCGATAGCTTGACGGTCGGTTTTTGGTTTGTCTGGTTTCAGAATGGGAATGATGTGGGCGTGTTTCCATTTGCGAGGAAGTATGACAGACGAAGAGAAGCATTAAATATTGCTGTTATATGTAAAATGGCTGTGAATGGAAGGCGTTTAAGTACGTACGTTGGAATTAAGTCGTGACCACTGGAAACTTTTGGAGAGCGACAGATAAAGGTTCACAATTTCGGTGGAGATATGAATTTTGGACATCTTGGGACTGTTGTTCTAGTTCGTCGGATTTCTTCGAGGAGTAACTGATCATGAAGGGATTTTCTGAAGGATGGGGAGTAAGGTTGGGCAAAGTATTCAACTAGTACTTTGCTTTTATCTGCTGGAGAAGTTGCTACGGATGCCGCGGTTGTTAGGGAGGGTATATTAGTTGGCTTGCCAAGAGCGGCGAGTGATATTCACAGCGTGTGATCGGTTGGGTTGGCGGTTTGAGTTTGGAAGTGGAGATATTGGGCGTTAGATATTGCCAAAAGATGTCTTACTATTTTAGTGAGTAGGTTTAGGTAAAGATTTTAAGAAGGGGAACGATGTTTTGCCAGTGATTACGTATGTATCTTTTGTGATATAATAGTCTCTGTAAGATTGGTGAAATAGGTGGTAGTGGGTTGCGTTGACGTATTGTGGGAGCTGTTAGTTAAACTATCGAGAATGGTGTGGGTGGGGGAGTCAATGGCTCTCAATTTTTTGAAGCTTTTCAGCGATGGAAGTGGTGACAGAATTCGGGAAATAAGGATCTGAAAGTGAGGCCAGTTGACTTTTGTAGGCAGTAGGGCTGAGCTGGGCGATTTTCTTTAATGGAGTATTTAAGGAGAAAGAAGAGGTCGATGGTCTGAAGGGAGAGCGATGTGTGGCTCCACAATAATATTGTAGCTAATGTTGCTTGAGATACCGAAGTCGAGGATGTCTGCTGGTATTGAAGATTGGTAGGGATAATAGCTGGGAGAATCAGGAGCATGCACTGTTAGATTTAATCTTTCAATATCTGCAAGAAGAAGGATGCCGGCAGGAGAATTGAGTCTGCTACCCCATACTGTATTCTTGGCGTTCCAGTCTCCAACAACAATTGTTGGTTGATTTGATAAAAATAGTGGATCGATATCGCCTGTTTTATAAGGAATATTGGGAGGCTTATATACTGAGGTCACAATAAGGTGGGATTGTCCGGTTTGCTGTACTGCAACGCTTATATTTTCAAACGTGGGGTTTGCATATTCAGGGAGATGATGATGGGAGATATTATTTTTTGCAAAATGGCTACACCACCACTGCTATGATTTCGTGGACGATCATATCGATACATCGTATATCCAGGAATGAAAATTTTGATAGAGGACCTCAGGTGGGTTTCTTGGATGCAAGCTATATCGATATTATTGCTATGGAGAAAATGTGCTAGTATATGAATATTGGTTCGTAGACCATTTGCATTCCACGACATTAGGCGGATTGGATGACGGGAGTTATTTTTAGACATAAATCTGAGGATAATAAAATTTCAGAGATTGGAGAATTGAATTTGTAAGAACGGGGATTATTTGATTTAACATTTTCGAAAGGAATATTTCAACTTGTTGGGAAACAATTTGTGAAATTATTTGAGAGTGAGAGTGAGTTGGGAATGTTGAAGGATGGAGGAAATCGGAGTACAAGGGCGATTGATACGAGGACGGTGGTCTCGGTTCGGTCGGTCTGGGTATAGTGCGTCGAAAGGAGAAATGTTCCGGGGTCTTTCTCTGAGGTGTTGAGGTGGTGAGGAGCGGAAAAGGGGCGGTGAAAGTGTTTGGTGGAGTGAATGATTGTGTGGGCAGAACTGTTGGAGGCATGTTTGGAGGTTGGTTGCGCGACTGGGAGGGAAGAACTTTTCTGGATAGAATATTTTGGTAAACCTGACATTCACGGCTGGAGGCCTGATGTGGCTTATCACAGTTTACACATTTTGTTTCTTCATTAGCGCACTCGATAGTAGCGTGTTGGCCCGCACATTTTCCACAGCGCGGTAGAAAGCCACAGTTTTTCTTAGAATGTCCGTAGTTTTGACATTGCCGACACTGAACTGGACCAGGTCTATGGCGACGCTCTTCTATTGTGATTACAGCATTAAAAAGTTCCTTTAAATTGTAGATGCATTTCCTTTCGTTTGTTTTAGCGAGAGTTACTGCACATAATGGCCATGGTTTGCGTTCTCGGTTTGTTAATCTTATAACTGTTATTACAGGTATTTTTTTTCTACTAATTCCTGAAGTATTTCTTCTTCTGAATAAGAAGTTGGTACGTTTCTGAGTACTACTGAGATGGTAGCTTTGGTTGGGTCTCGTAGGTATGGTAGGGTAGGCCTTTAGTTGATAGATTTTTCGAGCAGGGTGAAATCATCAAGGAGTTTACAACAACTTCCGTGTAGGATCCTTAACTCTAGTGGTAAAATTAGCATGTTTTAGTAGATCTTTAATTATTTTCAGGAGTTCCGCGTGAGCAGGAGGGTTGTGAATGAAAATAGGGGGTATTTTTTCGATATGTGGAGGAGAATCTGTTTGGAATCTGTTGCTGGTGATAATATTATATAACGGGATAGTTCCAGGAGTAGGCACGCTGCTCGGGCACTGTTTACTGGTATTTGGATACTGCAGTCGCTGGCGCTTAACTGAAGGCGATTCTGTTGTACTTATCTGATGAGCTGGAGGCTGCCTCTCGAAGGATGATTGTTGCATTGCATCGGCTGAATACGCAGGTTGGCTCGCTGCTAACGGCTGCATGAGGTGTGGGTAGTGGAAAAGTTGAGGTGGATTTGGATAGAAATTATTCAGAGTATGTAGTGCTGAGGATACAGCTTCGGGGAGCGGCGGGAACGGATCTCTTGATTCTTCCATGGCCGGTGATGAAAAGCGTCGCAGAAAAGTCGTCGATGATCAGACGTTTTCCTCACAAAGCAGACTTGAAGTAAACACAAACAATACGTTCACAGATTTAAAAAAAAAAAAAAAAAAAAACTTAGTAAGCACTGTTCGCACTATGAAAGTCACTATGAAAGGCACTTGACACTGAGCCGTAGCGCTTCGGCCCCGGCACGGGGCTTATCTCTGGTCGCCGCGATAATTAGCGAGAGAGAGAGAGGTGTGCACAGGTCGACGGTTAAGCTCGGAGTCTAATATTCACTATTTAACAAAATTTGTAAGAGGCTATTACAATTGATACTTTTGAGTCAAGGCCTTCTAGCAAATTAGCCTCGGTTTTCGTTATAATTAAAAATAGATGCTCATCTACAATTGAATATTAACCTGTGAGCAAGTTAATTAAGTTACCATTATCAATAGGTGTGAGCAAAAGAGTGGTTCAAAAGTGCCTAGTGCAAATGAAAAATATAACCTTAAAAGTTATGTGTTCAAATTTCTGTGTTAATAATTATTAATTTCAAATGGTACATAAATAACTTATTAAATAAATATTTCTAACAATAAATATCCTCTCAACTTGAGCACGCGTAGCGAAGCGTCACAATTCCGTGGGAAAGTGCGTCGGCTGCGCGCACTGTGGCCGAGCCGGGAATTACGTATTCGGAACCGAATCCACGGCGAATCCTTCGGCCCTCACATTAACATAAAACATCCTTGAGTCTGTCCAACGCATTTTATGCGAATACTCACCTTTCTTTCTTTCAAATCCATTTGCCCATCCAACTACTACAAACACTTTTCCTGGCAAATAATCCTTTGTCCTGACACCACTTAATTACTTCTCGCCATAGACATATAGTACTATATGTCTATGCTTCTGACTTATTCTCCTTCCGCAAATCCGCAAAAAACAAACCGTTCAAATTCTCCACCATCATACACAAACAAGAGCAACACAAGAACACACCGCAAAAACAACACAAAGAAACTTTCCGCAAGTAGGAACAAAGACTCGGCGCGCACCGCTCAAGAAGATTCGTTCTGTCGTTTTCCAGTTCCGCGCAGGTGAACGAATCGGATCACTAACTACATTTCAGCCCTTTGGTTACTTTTACTACTAAAATATTACAACTAACTTCACAATGGTTACTGATGGAAAACAATTGGAAAATCATAAATAAAAATCAAAAACGCTTAGGCCGAAACTGTTAATTGCAGATTTACAAAAAACGGTAAAGCGCTAGCAAAAATAGCAAATTGGCACAGCAGACCTCACATGATCGGCTTTTAATGTTGGTGGAATCTACGGAAGTAGTCATTTTTTTGTTGCAAACTTAAATTGGAAAAATGTCACTACTACCTAAACCTAATATATAGAGTGTAATTGCGACAAGGTTGGCAGCATCTTTTACCAACATAAATCGTAACGAAACTACCCTAAATTGAGTATAAATATATGTTCTCATCCAATAGTGATATTTTTCAAGAGTTGTCCTGTTAGTTGTTTTTTTAGCTGGCCAACACTTCTTTTCTTTTTTACTCTCTGACACTAGCCGTATTTCCACCTGGTGCTCAACAAACCAGCCCTCCTAATAGTGAGCTGAATGTAAAGATTCATTTCCACTACGCGAGTGAACGCTTCCGAACGAAACATTCTTCGTTCGTTCGGCCGGTGGAAACCACGGTGTAAGAAATTCTTAAAAAAAAAAAAAAAAAAAAATGGTGGAAACGGAACACCCACAGATACGGCGTAAGAAAAAGTTGTGTATTTCTTAAACCGTGCCCACGGTGCGGGGTAAGAACATCGTGGGAACACCCCATCGATTCATGTCATTCAGATGAGATCTGCTGGAGGAAGCGAGCAAACGTTCGCTCGGTTTATTCATTTCGAGTAATGGCGCTAAATTCAAGTCATTGTGAGCATACCGACGAATTGTTAGCGTAGGAAAGTATGAAACGTTAAAATAAGTTTAAAGGCAGGAAGAGTGAACATACAAAAATATAAAAAAATTATATCTTAATGTAAATACATCTTCAAAATTTGTTTCAATATTACATCATTATTGTTAAAGGGGGTGGGGCAGCTTGCCCCACGACCCGACTTAATTGAGACCCCAAATTTTCTTGTCATTCAAAAGAAATAAAAAATGCAACTATCCTCATTCAAAGGATATAGCCAAATGAGGTGAAAACTGCCTGCAAATCAAATCGATAATCGTGATACCCATGTGAAAGAGAATAAAAAATGCCATAGATTCCCCCCCAAAATGCCTCCTAAGGCAGAGATACGAGAAACGTGTATTTATGTTTTATTTGTTTCCAGCTTCTATTGCATGAATTAAGCTGAAAAAAATTGTAGAGACGGGGGAAATACTCATAGTTGAATTTGAAGGTATTTTTATCAACCAATTTTGATGCCAAATTGAATTTAAAAAAATACATTTTTGAAATTGATTTTCGACGTGATAACGTTAGAGTATTGTCTCAGTTCCCCCCTAGAATGTCTCATGACATTCCATAATATTTTTTCCAGATTTTTAAACAATGTGACGATAGTGAAAAAAATTAAAACAAATTTTATCAGTTTAAAAATTTGAAATTCGCCGGTGTCCAGGTGCCGGAATAAGCCGATGGTTGGTTACGTTGTGAATACAACCAAGGTCCTATGTTGAGCATAGGGCCAAAGAGTAAAGCAGTATAATGCGAATATCCATTTCAAAATCAAGAGAACGAGACACTCGTTCGAACGATTGGGAAATATCAGTTTTGCTGAAAACCCGGCCATTATTGCTTCGACATGTTTCACACAAATAAAATTATTTTATTTCGAAAACCACTGCCCTGGTATATATGGAAATAATGAAAGATCTTCGACTCATTTTCGTACTCACAAGAACGCTCGCAAACTGCTGGCCAGCTGCAACCACACTGGCTTCCGCGAGACACTAAGGAACCAGAATGGCCACCTTGACACAAAGAGCTCATCAAATGTACGATTTGAATCAACAAACCTAATATCAAATGAAAATAAATTCTTCCAATATCATAAACAATGCATTGAATATCGTGAATATTTATTGACGTCAATAATTCTTCTTCTTCTTCTGTCGCACTACGGCCCTTTAAGTTTCGCCTTGGCGTCTCGAATGATCAATGCCCATTCACTTCTCTCTTTTGCCTTTCTTCTCCACCCCCTCACTCCCATCACTCTCAGATTCATCTCCACATCACAATAATTATTCACTCAATTATAAGTAACTGATCTTGTGTACTTTCAATAACAAGCGAAATCCATAAAATTACATTTCTGCGAGTCAGACGAAGATAGAATATTCCCTCACTCGTCGCCATTCAACGCTAGATAGCGCCACTCGGCTGGTTGCCCAACTAAAAAGCCGCATATTCCCCGTGTTAAATCGAAGGGCCAAAGTTTAAACAGTAAACCCAGTAATGCAGCCAAGACAGTGGTTCAATTCCTGGCAAGGCACCAGACACTGGAGAATGCGCCAGTTGGACGCTCTTTCGTTTCAGAATGATTTCATATACATCGACTTTGCTGCAGTATAATATGTCATTAAAAGGAAAATGTATATTCCTAAGATATGAGATCTTTTTCGATTATCTGGGTGTTGTGCAACCGCGCAACCTAAGCACGAGCCGCGACTGTTTACTACATGTTGGAACAAGAATTATCCTATTTTTCGGTATCGTTATTCTGTTAAAAAGTCAGTTTTTAGCGGAAGCAATATATAATTTTCTCTATACTGTGGTGGATTATCCTCTGTTGTGTGAAAACCATCACAAAAGTTTAAAAGGAATGAATAGGAAAGAAACAAAAGAGGTCAATGTAGACGATAGAATCTCTTTCTCTTTCTTCCTTTCTCTCTCTATCTCTCTCTCTCTGGATATATATATATATATATATATATATATATATATATATATATATAATAGAGTATTAAAATGGATGTTGGTATATGTAAGAGCGGTTAACTCCAACACCGCGTGACCGATCTCCATGAAAGTGGGCACATCTACGTGTGCATTTTTATGAAATCGACAGCATTTTTATAAAATCTATATCATTAAATATCTCCTAAACGAAGCATTCTAGAGAATTAGAAACCAATTTAGAGGCCAAAGACCTCAAAGAAACGTTTCTCACATCGTAATCTTCAGGATGAGATCTTCTTGAATATTCTATTACATTTTTGCTGGTCCCGCACTTCTCTATATTACCCCACCTGCTCAGAGACGTACAAAATCTGCAACTAAATATGAATGAGAGGGATAGAGAGAGGCAGAATCAGTCAGACTGCAACAGGGACAGAGAGAAGGAGAGATAGACGGAGAGAGAGACGGAGAGAAAAAGGGAACGGGAAGGAGAAAGAGGGAGATGAAGGGCAGAACAACGTCTGCCGGGTTCCGCTAATTAAAATATAAATGAAGAATGAGAGTAGAATTCGACCGGTTGAGGTAAACAATGAGAAATAAAGTCTTTAAGTTTATTTGTGGACAGCTGAGGAATTTCCGTGAATAATGATATAAATAAATGAATAGAAAAATAGCGGATGTCAAGAAACAAATAATATATGTGTACGAAATAATAGCCAATGGAAAAGAACACAGATACTAGACAGCTGAAGGAGATGCACAATTACTAGCAAGAAGATACACTTTTATAATGCTATCGGTCAGGAAGAAAACAATTGAAAGGCGGGTATTATGACTTGCATGACAGAACGAGCTTAGCCGTGAGAGGGTACGGACTCGAGCCAGCAGCGTAGTTAAGGTCGGATAGTATGTCAGAGTAATGATAATTTACTGTAAGAAGGGGAATAGGAAATAGAAAGAGAATGCGATTTGTTAGAAAGTGTGTAATATGCTTTTAAGAGACAGAATTTTCGAATGTTAATAGAATTCGGACTTAAAGAGAAAATCTAAACGTGTTCCAGCAACGAGAAGGCATGGAGCCACACAAAGGTGAAAAGTGATTAGCACATGTCGGCGGCCAAGCTTTCTGAGGAATCCACAGGGAAGTCTATGAACTCGATGATTTTTTATGTAGGAAGATCAAGTTCTGTTTGTGTAGATTTAAGGTTAGCTTATAAAAAATAATCAAAAAGGTATCATGGTCATGAGAAGCGATAGGTAGGGAATGGATGTGTTTTAGTGTATGAATGTAATGATTTCTATTGTTATGATATTTTGATGTTTTGTCATTGTTTATTCGTATCGACCACAGAGGAGCTGCTAAAGTTTATATACCTAGATTATTTCCTATATAACATATACCTAGATATATTTTTAAATTCTATTTACTATAACTTATGTCCACTTAAATACATTCATTTCCACCTCATTTCAACAGTGGTTGCAACTTAATCTGACCCCGAACACTATTTACATTATTTACACTGAGCAAAACACACACATACACTTATAAACACAACACAAACTCATTTAAACACTATTTACACTGTACATGCTGTTATCCACCTCATTTAAACCGCGACTGCACGAGCCATCCCCTCCTCTCCCACCGAGCCCAGGGGTATTCCTTGATGTTTAGGCTCGCCTGTACTCGACTGGGATGAAGTCATCCTGGGTAGTGTGGCGAAAATAGCAGGCAGAGCTCCTACCACGATGGGGAGAAAGCTGGCGTCCCGGAAGTTCCTGGTGCTAAGAGGAATATGTTCGTATTTGGCAGTCTTCTCTTCATAGCGTTCACTGAGGCCAGTGTATGCTACGCAGATGGTCTTTGATCAGCACCGGGTCTGGACGGAAGAATTGAGGCGTGCCGAATGGATGAATTTGTAAATTGACGGCCTCATATTCACTTTCGACCGCAAGAAGAATGTTGATTCTTTATCAACTACTTGAAGTGCTACCGCGAAGATACCTTGCTGCGACAACTTCCGCCACAACTTAGCGTATGCTTGCTGAAAAAGGCGGCGTAGATTTCGGACGAGTAGGTAACGGCTGCGGGCGTTAATGGGCTGCCTGTGGCTTCTCGACGAGTTCTCTTCCTCGCTCGGCCGTGGTCACACTGGCGCTCGGTTGCAGGTGGTCACGTGCTCCGCTACATGTACTCGTGACGCTCTGGAAGAGAGTGATGGGCAGACAGTTCCTGGTGATGGCCGGACAGTTGTCACTACCCACACCTTGTGCTGGACCTACGGAGCTCGCCCAGGGAGACGTCCCTAGAGGCGGGTAATGTGCTCGGCAGGACCCAGGACTGCTCCGGGCAATGCCGCGGCTGCAAATGGGGGGAAGGTTTCCGCTCGTGGCTACTCGGCTCGTCGGCTGCTCTTGGCGGGCTCCCTGTGCCGCCGTGCATTGTGGATAATGCGTATCAGGCGCTCGCTGGGGATTGCATGGGGATGCACGTTGTAGCGGGCCAGGGGTGCCATTGATCACGGCGGGAGGCAGGTGGAGTAGCGCAGGGGCGCCTCTATGCGCGATTATAGGCTTTGACTGCTCGGGCGGTACTGCTGCTAAAAGGGGCTGACGTCTCGTCAAGGAGGTTAACGCGCTGTTGTTGCGGATTTGTCACAGTGTAGCTCGTGTGTCGAAGCATACTGTTCAGTCCGATCTCTGCTCTCGACCTGAAGAGGCTCGCAAGCGTTAGGTTGACCTGAGCCTCATCTAGGGGCTGGGCGAGGGCGTCTTCTTTCTCGGCACCGTCGAACTCCATTCCTCACAACCCTTCCCAGTCAGCTCCCAGATCTGCAACTTCATCACCATCCCCCTCTGCAACATCAACATTGTTCCGCCATCTTCGGCGTTCTGGGGCGTGTACGGGCGCCTCTCTCGGAAGCTAAATGACGGGAAGGCCGAGATCTTCCTCGGTTTCAGGCGGGCTCCACCGCAATTGTAGGCGTCTTGTCGCTTGCGGGCCCGTGTGAAGAACGAGGGATGCGGGGCAGTGCGGGAGTTTGTGGCTCCATTTAAGTAGCGGTAAATATCACCTGTGCCGACGTACACTCGTTGGCAGAGTGTGGCTCCATCCCAAGCGATCCCATACCACCAGGTCACGACTGGTCAGAAGCTTATTTGCACTGTCCACTGCCCAGATGTCTGCTTCCGTTGTTGCTTTCCTACATCACCCTCGTCTCTGGCGGCGTGTAGGAAAGCCGTCGAGGCGCCGACGGGGAGAGATAGAAACTGCCGGGCTCTCGCATGAACCACACGGATCCGAGCATCCCTTTGATGTAACAGCTCATGCGAAGCGAAAACACCGTGGCGGGTTGCACAAACAAGCACAGTGCATGTGGTGGACATGCAGTCGCGAAGAGGCTATGTTGTCTAAGATGCGGACCTGCTCCTGTTGCCCGGTCCAGTTACCACCAATCTGAATCCAACGGGACATCCTAGGAAGCGGGCGCTCTCCCCGGTCACCATGGCGAGGATTATGGCATCTCCCACGTGAAACGTCAACTCCTGTACCTGTCGACGTATGACACATTGCCTTTGGCTGGCTCAAGGAGGAGGCCCATGTCTGTAAGGAGATCGCGGAGGGTCAGATCCGAAAATGAATTGGTGGAAACAAAATAAGTTTTCAAAAAATAAGTTTTCTTCATTTAGATAGTTAAATTCAATAATCGAAATTCTCTTCGTAAATTTTTTGTAACGTAAAAATGATGATGATATGCAAGAGAGAGATTTGAGCGGGTTAAAATATTACATACGTAGTATGCGAGAGATTAAGGTAGTATATTCGTTAGATTGACCACGACCCCCAAAAAATATATGAAAGTAAAATCTCTGTTCTACGAGGCGATAAGAAAAAATTTGGCCCTTACCAGCCTATATTTTTAATAAAAGAAGTTTAAATTAGTACAGGCTCTTATGGAAAAACTTTCGCGTGTATAGTTTTTTTTAAGTTATTGAAGAAGTTTTGCGGTGAAGGTGTCTTTTTTTCTTTTATTCATTACGCAGTAAAGGTTTTGAGGAATCAGATGATATTAAATGTATCATAACTTACCGAGCATTCTGAGGAGTGATTTATAAAAATAACTGCTGCGAAGTTCATCGCAACCGGAAATACTGGCTCTATGAGTTATGCTGTACAAATCATGCTATTGACATCACTGTTTCTTTTGGGTCACGAGAGAAAACCGCCCGAACATTAAATTTTGAACCACAATCCATTCGACGATAATTCATTTTCAATGTAAACAATGTGGGCTAATATTCAACGCAGAAAGAAAGAAAAGTACGGGCGCCGAAGTCAACCTTATCTGTATTAAGTATTACCAACTTATGAAAAATCATGCGAGAGACTAAATTTGTTAGTAAATATTATTTTTCTACAGCAACTATTCAATACTTATCTTTCAACTGTTTACATTAATAATTATTGAAATGCTCCGTTCACCTTTCCAAGTTAATATAATACGCGCACGTTTTCTTCAGCCCCGACTTACCTACCCCCATTCCTTTGCCAATATTAGTTGAATTAAGAATAAATGATAGCAACGAGCATTGTGGACAAAATCTGATAACAAGAAATGTTCGCTCTCATGTAGTAGAAACTATTTTGTATGGAAAAACAAACTACAAATTTGATATAAAATTCCTTGTCAAAATAACCAAACTCCCCACTGCTCGCGCTAAGAGCGAAGCGAGGGCTCAAGAAAACGTGCACGGATAATATATAGCTGTAATAAATGGCTGAGTGTTTGTACCACCTTAAAAACCGTTGTCGGTGATAACCGGAAGGTGATGTCCATCCCTGGCGCGCGCGTGCGTTGTCCCACGCCGCGGCGGCGGAAGCGGCGCCACGGAAGGCGAGTCACGGGGCAGGAGCGGGGCGGGGACGCGGCGGCGCGGCGAAAGGCTGCAAAGGGCCGGCTCTCGGCCTGTTGGCGCACAACGGAATGCTCCGCCACGGCCGCCGCCCCCACCCACGCCCCCGCCCCCGCTGATGTTTCGAATTCGCGGCGGTTGGATATTTTACTGTCTCTCAAATAATAAACCCACTTGTTGAAGAACTGTAGTCTAGTGTTTATTTATTTATTTATTTTATGTCAAAAACCGGTTAAAACTGCATATGACGTGCTATGGGGAAAAGTGAATTGTGTGCACATTTTCAAAATTCTGTGATCCCTACACTAAGTCATATACTATTTAAATTTTGAAGAAAAAAAAAAGATCCCATGTAATAAAATTTATTTTCAAAGATAAAAAGGCAAAAAAATTTTGGCTCTTATCCATGTTGTCCTTCGGAATAATACTTCCTGCCGCAACAACATAGGAACGATAATTTGAATAATTGTATTTCCCACTGAATTCTAGAAGACGTGCACAGAAAATGAAGTTACATTTATGTCCAGAAGCAAAACAAGGGGCCATCTCAGCTCAATGGATCGGGGAAACTGGACGAAAAACCTGATCGAGATGGGGGCCATTGACACGGAAGCTGTAGTACAATAGTTGTTACAGGTTGTTTATACTCATTTATACAGTCCAAATGGTAAATAATGCATAATGTATCATTGTTAAAATTAATGTTTCTTTTCTTGTGATGCTCAGTATAGTCTCTAATTGTATAGAAACAGTTATGCAGCAGAAACGATTTCACTTGGGATTTAAACTTTTCTATTGAATTTAATCGTTTAATGTCATCTGGTAAAGTGTTGTAAAATAATGTACATGTATTGTTTGTGAATTTTTTGTAATGTGCTGTTGATACTGTCACCTGATAAATATGAATTCTACGTGAGTGTTATAGTAATAGACATCGGCATTTGCTGAAAATATATTCCCGCCCTTAAGCAAGTCATTTTTGACAAAAGCCACTGATTCGTAAATAAACAGACAAGGTAATGGTAAAATTTCTAGATTAATGAAGAGAGGCTTACATGAATCACGTGGGTGGGATTGGTTATTATTCGTACAATTCTTGTCTGGAAGCTATAAGAAGAAATATAGAAAGAAGAGCTATAAGAAGCGAGAAATTTAAGTCATCAGTGGTTCACTATAACCCGAGTCGACTGTGTGTGGTAGTGAGAGGAAATGGACGAGACTTTAACCCATATAAGTAAAATAAAATACGTAAAAGAATTCAATTACCTGAGAATCACTGTAATAAATTATGTCATGACCACATAGATATCCTAAACAAAATAAATAGAGACTTGAGTGACAGAAGTGATTAAGGTATTGCAAGCATTCACATATGGCACCGGCTTACATAAGAAACAAAAGTTAACTTGAATTACTGAAAGCCAATTTACCGATGGAGTGTAGTAATGGATTGCGAATGCCAGAGACCGAAGTAGATTTGAAGGCTCGCAAACCCCGCCGCGCGCAAACCCGGCTGCACAAACCCCGATAAACGTACAAATGATCTTCAAAAATATTATATCTTTCCGATTAAATGACATTCAATAATCGAAATATTGGGGCAGGATCGATGTATGAAATCATACTGAAATCAAAGAGCGCCTATTGCGTAGTGTCTTGTTGGTTGCAGGCCCAAGGAACGCACTAGTGTGACGTCACGTCTTATACGGTGCACTGTAAAGAGCAGCCGTTGCAAAGCACGAGCCTCCTGACTTCACGCTCGTCCATATTCTGGCGGGTTGTCATTCTCCGCGCGTTTCAGTATCGCCACGAGCGTCACAAGCGCCACAGGGAGTGCTGAGAATTCGATGCCGGCTGCTCTGGGGAGATCTGGGTTTTTGACTGATTAGTGATTCTGGGCGCGTCATCGGCAAATGTCATTAGTCCCATAAGTGTAGAGTATGTTATTTTCCAGGAAGATGGCGGTGATCTACCCATACTGCATGGAGAGGTCTGACGCCGGCCTACCGTCGGCTAGCGGGATTTTCCTCAACCAGGTATCTCCCACCAGCATCCCGCCGCCCCATCTGGGACAAGCTCTAAGCGCCAGGTCGGTCTGCCAGCACCATTACCACACATGCCGGGTGACCGATCGGGAGCTTAGAGACCGGCTAGGGCAGTGCCCCGCTGATGGGAAATATATGGTGGGGGAAATCCCGTTAGATCGGCGCCGGATCTCGCATCCAGCGGGGGAAGAAAATCGCCCCATCCAGAGGGAAAAATACCCGCTACAATGACCTCAATAGTTGATGCACACGGAATCACTAACAACCAACCAACCAATCGAGTCATGTCAACGGCAAAATACCCCGCTACTAGGCGCCTCTCACGTCCTGTAGCGGTACCTCTCAACTTGGAGATGCCGATAGATAGGGTTTCTATAAGAGCAGGGTAAAATGTCACTGCAGCGCCTCTGACCGGGAGGTCCTAGGTTCGAGTCCTGACGGCGGCAGGATTGTTTGACACTAGCTTTTCAGCTATGTCGAATTCAATCGCTGTCTGGAGGAGACTTCTAGCAGCCGGCTGCTCTGATCGATAGTTTTCCGTGGTTTTTCCGATCAACACCAGGCGAATGCCGGAGCAGTACCCTAACAAACGGGCCACGGACCGCGCGCGATCTGCCCTTCCTCTTCCTTGTCCTATCCTCTCCCCTTACACACACACACTTACACTAACATGCACCACACTACCCATATTCCGGGAGACCGGTTGGGAGCTTAGAGCTTGTCCCGGCTATGGCGGTGCCCCGCTGGTGGAAGAGTCCTGGTTAGGGGGAAACCTCATTGGCCAACGGTAGGTCGGCGCCGGATCTCACCATCCCGCGGGGGAAGATCACCTCTATCTCCCGAGAAAAACATGCCCTACACTAACGGGACTAATGACCAAAGTAGTTGACGCGCCCGGAAGCAGGAAAAAAATCAGTCAATATAAGCAGGGTAAAACCAAAAGGCTAGCCGAAACTCAACAGAATAGGAAATTAACTTGTGCCGGAAAGTAGGTGCCATTCTGCCGAACTAATCGTTCAAACTGAAGGTAATTTGGGTAGCGTTTAATGACCTTCAGTGCACGCTTTACAAGCGCGCTAATGTGTCGTTGTTTCCTGCTTCCTTGTTTCTTTTTTTCCTGGTTATGTAAGTTCCGTTCACATCTCAGATTCATACCTGGCACATTCAGTTCCAATCACTTCGGAATTTGGTACATTGCTGTCGATCATCATGGATTCATATTATGTTACGACAATGCTGCTCTTCTCCGCAGTCGTTCTCTCGTCAGTTTACTCGAAAAAAATGGTATGTTAAGCTCAATAAAATAATACCAAAACATTTCATTTTCCATTCATGATTTTTTAATTAATTGCTATTAATTAATTTCGTATCTTAATCTAAAGACAAAATATCTAGAAGAAGTTTTATGGGTGTGAAATTCGATTAAATCTAGCGAACATTTTTTTTCAAAATATTGAAGATTTAGCAGACATTCAGTATAACGTAATAAATTATCAATTCTCCACATTAAATCTCACATAACTTCCTTTCTAAAACCGTTACGTCAATGTGTTTTCTCCCTGACGGGGAGGAATGGCGAAATAGTAATAATAACAACTTCTGAATCTGGATATTTTTAGAATATGATTTTTTTTAGAGCAAGCAAGAGATTAAACAAGTGATTGAAGATTGCAAATCAAAGTGTGACAGTACATTGGGTAAGTAAAAATTATTCGAAACCTGTGTCACAAGTTATTGGTAGTATTTCATAGTTTCGTAAAACTAAAATAAAAAAAAATTATTGTAAGTCTTACATTTCAGAACGTTTGGAAGAAATTTCTAAAAACTTTACATCTGTAAAGGATATTCCTAAAGAAGTAAAGGTAACATTTCTTCTCATTTTATGTTATTTTGTTTTGTTGTTTTTGTGTGAAGAATATAAAATTCTGATTTTTTTTCAGTGTTTACAAACATGTCTGTACCGAGGATACGGATACGTAAGTAGGCCTAAAATTTACACTTTACCTTCTACAAGTGCGGGGGAGGGGGGATGGTGCTAAGTGACTGAGAAAATGATTTCTTCGATGGCCACGACACAAGATCGAACGATTCTAGCAAAGACTTTCTGTATCTATTTTGTTAGAAAGAGGCAAAAACGGCTGCTATTTGATAGATGGAAGTACATGTTAAATTATTATTTTAATTTAAGAATTTTTTACCGTTTTTTGACAAGAATTTCATCCAAAAGTTGAGAAATTTACATATGGAAAATTTTATGAATACTGACAAAATTGTTTTCCACAATAACGTTGTTTTCACAAATTGCCCCATCGAGAGTCGAGCCGGAGTCAGAAGAACCTCCCAGTGCAATGGATTGCCGGGAAATTTTCAATGCATATTACCAAATGTGTTTACCAGTTTTGAAGGAATGTCGATGTCATATCTAACTAATGATGCTATCCGACCGGGCATGTTTTCTCACAATATTTTTAAATTTGCAATTTTCCAAAATTGAGAGAGTTCAACGAAATTGAGATCTGTGCTATCCTTTTGAGTGTTCCTTAATCCTTAAGTAGTTAATATTTGAAGAAAAAAATTGGAGCGGATTTTGAGAAAATGTTTTTTAAATAAGTTGCATCTGTTTCAAGCAAAAATTACGCGAAAACTACTAGCTTTTTCATAACATTGTATTGTGATAGGTTATTTGAGGATAATTATTAATCATAATTAAAAAGAAATGTTTATCAAATTATGTTTCGACGGGGAACAATGTAGATCAGCATTATGTGTATACCAAGAATGTAAATAACGGGAAATAAATGAAATTAGTAAATTATAACAAGACAGGGGAAAATAATGTGAAATTTTAGTGATGAATTGATTATGGACACGTGAGAAATTTCCGTAAATATAATTATAATTAGAGAATTACAAGGAGACCGGTTATCAAGAAGTAAAAAGAGTGAGATGCCCATAGGTGGTTATCCAATTAGAAGAAGTATGGACATTAGACAAGGAGGGGAAAGACGCTAGATTAACGAGGAAGGAATGAGTTTGAACCAATACTGCGTGAGCGGATCGGATTACGAACTGCCGGGAGAGAACAGCTTGAACTGTGGTCGCGGGTGGATGTGTTATGATGCGGTAGCCAGAGAAAACTGTTTGTAGTTGGTCGAGAGCAAACGTGTTAAAAAATAGAGTGTGCGGAGATATGACCTCTGTATAAATTGTTAATAGTGTGGAATAATTTTTGAAAGGCGGATATGGAAATTTTGGAATATTAAGGGACGTAACAAATATACAGAACGGGACCCGGCGACACGTGGGAGGACATCGTCGACGGGTAGAAAAAATCCACGAAAAATCACCAGACCATCGTCTAAGTAGGTAAAGGAACCGACAAGGAAGTGGGAACTGAATAATGATATCCACAATATGTAGCAAGACCCAGTTTTATCATTTATTATAATCGTAGATAAATTTAACAATAGCAAAAGTAAACATAGCCATGTATGAATGTCAAAACCAACGCATAGAATAGTTACTACACAGAAAGGAAAGCTACCCATTATCCGTGCGCCGATATGATGCGTATGTTGGCCATATTGAAAGTGTGTAAACAGCTGTACGACCCGTCATTTGTTTTGTGGTAAATAGTGGTGAAGGTGCCATTTATTTTCGTTTTACTCGTATTTGGTGTGTGTATAACCAGCAAAAACATACGTAGTCCAAAGGGACATTTGCTTCGTATAGGCTAATATTAATAAAAATAGAGATAAAAAGGTAAATAATTATAAATACATAACTAGTAGTGCTTCAGAATGGCATATACTTTCTCGTATTAGTTTCCTATTTTCTTTGGTGTGGGCTTGTTTATTTGACTTGCTACTCTAACCAGCTGCCATCTATCTCTGCCCCAAGTCCATTTTTTAAAACAATTTCTCAATTCTTCGGATTCCTAAAAGTAGAACCGAAATATTACTTTAAGAATATAAAAGAAGAGTAAAACCTTGTCCCAAATGAGAATTTTCATTAAATTTTTTTGATAGTTTTTAAGAAAATATAATTTTAGCGTTACTAAAAAGGCTATATTTGAAGCTCCTTTTCACACAAAAGTTTTGAGTTTTCGAAAAAGTGTATTTTATGTCATTTTTAGCCCATTATTTCACAAATGTAATAGCGTTTACAGATTGCTCGAAATATGCATATTACATGCGTGAGAGATAATTTAAAACAACTACATTTGTATAATTTTTGAAAAACAAAATAATACATAAAAATGAATTGTATGTCATAATAAACATTGCAATTAACACTATCCCTTAAAAAGTTAGAAGTAAAAATTTGGATCCGTTTTTGAGAAAATGGCGTTTGAGCTGGCTTTTGCGATTCCTTTAGACAGTTTCAAGATGGCGGTCCACGCTGCGCGGGGCTCACTGAAGATCAAAGGAGCCGATCTCTACTTTCCTTTGTGTGTTGTATCTATTCTGTGATCAAGGAGCGTATATTGCAAATATGGTGTAAATGAGAAGAGCTAACTGGTAAATATGTTTGTGCTCTTTTTGTGACGTGCATTGTATTTTTGTTTTTGTAAGCCAGGTAAAGAGACAGAACGTGTAAATGTTTTCCAGAAGAACGAATTGTTTTGATTTCGTTGTTGAAATTCCAATGATATATATATATATATATATATATATATATATATATATATATATAGAGAGAGAGAGAGAGAGAGAGAGAGAGAGATACCGGACAGAAGCGAGGGATATCCCACATGAATACACGGGTCATTAATTTTTAAATTAATTAGAGAATAGTTGGAAGTAAATAGAATAAAAATAGATAAATGATAATTAATCCAGTGTTCATAGAAGAGAAATTACAGGTTGTGCTCTTTTTTAAAGAGCCGATTTTTTTAGAACGGATTTTAAGACAAAAATCCCTATCTTCAACTTTGTAGTTATAAAATGTTAACTTATTGCAATTTTCAAAAATACAGAGTTCGCCGGAAATGAGACTGGAACCTTATTATTACCGCCATCTGATACATACGAGAAGAAAATTAAAGAAACCATTTGGAGCGGATATCTTTAAGTATATTATAATAAGTTCCCGTTTTTCACAAATAACTGTTCAGTGTGTGAAATTTATCTCCGTGCCTGTCAGATAGCAATGTGTTACAACCAGGGGCTGAATACCGCAATAATAGAGGTAAAGGTATTTATACCGGTATATAATACTGGTTATACCTGCCGTTGACTGGGAAAGAATTCTAGAGGTCGGGTTTCCTGAACGGTAGTTTTCTATGGTCAGAATCTTGTCGTAGAGAGTAGATTTTGGTAACTGAATTCTCACTCTTTTGCAAAGCGCCCAGTGCTTGAAAATGTTCCTCTTTCGCTCTAAAACACTTCCGCCGCAGCGTTAGAACAGCTGCCCTGGCGGGCCCGCTACATGAAGGGAAACTTCCTTCGCCAAACCTTAGGAATGCGGATACATCCGCTCGGGCCCCTCGCCGAGGAGAGAAACGGCCACGCCGTCTCAGGACGTCATCCCGCACGCGGACAAGTTGCGTCATGGCGTCTTCAGATGGCACCCCGCAGGTAGAAGTTAAAAGCTTCGGTACGTCTATGGACGGCATCCCATGTTGAAGGGTTAAAGCAAGAGATTCTGGTGGCTTCCGACTATTTTGAGGTTTAAATACGAACTAAAGTAATTCTTATTCCTTGTGAACGGTCAGTACTTTGTCATGAGTTCAGTAATTTTATTCGCGTGGTGTTTCCAAGGAAAACATGGGAAGAAAACTACAAATATTGTTTATAAATGTTATAAGTATGGTAGTTCAAATAACACCTCGCAGTTCTTGTTTTATTGCTATTTACATGTTAGTAGCAAATGAGTCATTTACTGTTTATTTAGAGGAAAATGTACATACACTTTATTTCCATTATTAACAAAGTTGTATAAAAAGAAAGGCATTTCCAAACCTTAGGTTTTAGAAAGCATTGGCTCATACTTCCTGTTTTGGGTCCCGATGGGTTGGGGTTCCTTGGGCCTGCGGATTTTCCCCAGCCGCTCGAGAGAAACAATGCCCAGCTTTCCCAGGTATTTTGTCTAATCCTCACTTGCAATATTTCAAGCAATAACGATTCAATTTCCTGAACTTGTTACGAGCTCTACGTATTATAGAGAATCAGTCAGTTTCATAGCTACTGACCACGAAATAGACATTAAAGTGTTCTTTCTGTATGTGAAACATTTTGCTTCAATATTGCTATTGTATTTACTGTTCAGTTAGAGGAAAATATTATCCCACTTCGAATAATTCTGAGTCGTGGAAACGGAGGCGTCTCTTAGTAACATTACGGAGCGTTCGAGAAACGAAAAGAAAAAAACAAAGGAAAAAAATCACGAAACATTAATCGTTCAATTGAAACCTTAAAGTAAGGAAGCCTGAAATATTTTTTAAAAATATGTCAAAAAAATATTTTTTTGATAAAAGGAGGAAAATTGAAGGCGCTCTTTTTTCACCAAACGTGCCAATAGATTTGTTTAAAATTGTTTAAGTTGGAATATTCTTACTTCAATAATCAATAAATTATATATATATATATATATATATATATATATATATATATAGCGACGGAACACGTCGTCGTATTTCGCGACGGGCCGTGCATTCACCAACTGATGAAGGGTCAGGGCGGTTATACCCCACGAGATCTTATTCTAGTGTGGGTGTCACCAGCCACATCAGCCACACCAGCCACCAGTCTTCTCCGCCGCTTTGTCGCCGGGCCCTACCAGTTGATTATTCAAATTGAAAGTATTTCTTTTTCAGGAAACCTTGCTTGGAATATGACTGACGAAACTCACACACATTAACAACAAGTGCTACTATAGGCTTTAGAACACTTCATTAATAAAAACTTCGATGATACAAAATTTGTACAAGACTTATACACACAAACCTCTGCTCTGCGTGATTTCACAAGTATAGCACAAGCAATCATTAGGTTCCTAATATAAAATCTCAAAAAGTACTGCGGATTTTATTGTTAGTAATTCTGTGGTCAGAATCTAATGTCTGACGCTACTGATTTCAAATTTCATTACCCATAATACAATGCACTCCTATGCAACCAGCTGGCGCGGTAATAATCGTACTATTGGCCATCCTAACTTTCTAATTACACTTTCTTCAACCTTACATTATTTAACCTCGTTTACACTTTCATTATATGAATTTTTATCAAATAACAAGGCAGATTAGTGATGCCTTCACCCAGGAAATGAAATGTAACACAATCTCAGATGCAAATTTTACAAGAGGGCATCGGATTTCTTTTACAGAAAAGCAAATTCTCTAAGAATTCTGTGGAATTACGGGTACTCGCTATCGTCCCACGGCTCTCGGCGGCGTGTACCTTGGGGTTAAGCTTTTGCTGCAAGCGGCGTGCCCTCAGGGTTGAAATTGGGTTGGATGACCTCGTAGGGTCCGCTCGGGGACTGAAGGCAGCAGTTTGCCTCGCTTGCACGGAAGCGGTGTCGCTGGCGGCGACCTTGGGCGGCTGGCAGCGTCTTCCCGGCGAAGCTCTCCTCGCGATGATCAGAACCGCTTTCCCCCTTCTCGGATGCGTGCGGCGTCGAGTTTTACTCACATTCCAAAATGTACGTGATAAGTTTATAAACTTAATTGACTTTCTTTGCTAGAGGTTCTACTAGATGGCCCTTCCTGGCGACGTTCGGCTCGGATCGGCGATTTTACATTTTTTATGGTGCGGCTCACGTTTACGTAATTGTAGATGAAACGAGCTTGTGAGTTTTTACTCCGCTCTAACTCGAGTCTACTGAATTTACCAGTGTTAGGTCGGCCTTTGTGCGAAAATTACCTTTTAACTCTTCGTAGCTCGCGCACGACACTTAACTGAACTGCGTCGGGAAAAACGAATTATTCCACGAAATACCAAGTTCGTTTCCGCCTTTAAATCTCATAGCCAAATACTTTCGCCTTGCCTCCACGACGAATTTTGAGAAGAAATTAATCGACTTGTCCCTGCGACGGTTTTCAGAAGAATGTTCGCTTGTGTGACCTGCCGAGGTGATGGTTTTCGGACACCTCGCATGACCGATGCCGGCCAATGGCAATTTTAGGTATTATCGGCCTTCTGCTCATTGGCTGACATCTTTTCGGTCGCGGGTTTACACATAATCGTCGTTGCGCCTCATCCCCTGACGTCATCAGCGGCGGCTTTTAAAGTGGCACAAATATACAATAAGTATGTATTTTACGTAGATGGTCACTGCAAAGAAAACAGAAACAAAAGAACAGAAATAACACAACCATAAAAGAATGTATAGGCGTCACCTTGACTGCCTGATTGCTTCAATACGCACTATTTACAATACTTTTGCTTTGACCTCCTTCTCAATTACTTCGTGTACCTCATTTAACTTTTGTTAATCTAAAGTTTTCTCCGTGCACGGCCCTTTAAGTGATTCTCTACAATTATTGTATTATAGACTTCACAGTGGTCAGCCTTGAGCTGCGTATTTATTGCAATGCTGTTAACTCTAACACAAGAATAAACGTGACACACACGTTATTAAATCGTACCCTTTACAAAATTATAGCAACTGATTATCCCTGACATCATACAATGGAAACAATACTTTCAATGAGATTACTTTTACATTACATGAAAAATTATAATTTACTTTAGAAAAGTTGTACAAGGTATGGCATTCAACGAATTTACTGGTGCGTACAGCGAATGAAATCAAAACTGCCGCTCATACGTTCGAAATATTTCCCCAGTAATTATTTGTAACTTTCACCTATTTTAGGACGCTACGCCTGGTGTTTAACGCTACACAGTTTCCCAACAAATGGTCGCATAGAAGTTGCCAGTTCTTTACCTCGACATTTCCTTCCCGCTCGCCGTCAGTTAACCTTGGGGTGTTCGGTCGCTCGCAGTCCTCGCCACGTCACTTGACTGGTTCGATGTCCCGCGGTTACACCACTTCTTTCGCTCGATCTCCGGATGCCGCCACACGTCCAAATTCCAAACCTTTCTCTCGTCCTCGGGCTCGTACCATCCACGGATTGGTCCAAGTCCTTCTCGCCTACGCTTGAGTGTTGGAGTCGTCCTTCTGCCGCCTGCCGCGTACCCGTTGCTCGCGCTTCCAGTTTTAAATAACTAACGTGCTTGAATTGACTACTTCTTCACTCCGCCTACATACCACACTTTGAGCGTGCGTGGCGTGGCGTCAAAATTAAATACTGGATTTCGTTCAGAGTCCTTCTGCGCGAATTTACTTCATGATGAAACTATTTCAAGTTCGAGCAGTCACAACGCTTGCTTACTCGCGTAATGTTAGTGCAAATGCTGTACATGCACTTTGCTTCTGAATTCTATCACTTATTACCGCGTTTCTTAAATCAGCTTTACTTAAGCAAGTAAAATTATACTCCTGCACTAACCAATTATTACCGCTGAAGAATTTAGTTGAGTCGCCGTCGCTGTCGAAGTCGTAAGAGAGCTCTACCGAAGTGCGTCACGGTATTTATGCAACTCCGCCTGGGGAAAAATTTCTGGAGGGGTGAATTTTCTCCTCCTTCGCGCCCTCTCGAGAAAATATTATCCGCTAACTTTGGACAGAGGAGTGCGAAAACCTGCGGGTAGATGTCGCCTTCTCGGACCATCGCTCCGCCTCGTACCCTATTTCTCAGTTCTTTGGTCTTTTCTAGTGGCTTATGGTGGCGTTACGGGTTCGTATAACCCCGTGACGTCACAATATATATATATATATATATATATTGTGTGTGTGTGTGTGTGTGTTGTGTGTATAATAATAATGTGTATGTGTATATAATAATAATTTAAAGAATAAATAATAATTATGAAATTATATTTCATTAATAAACATTTTGTGAGATATTATTCCCTAAAGTAACCTATATTGTCAACATGTATGGATGGTAAGCTACGCGTCTTCATTGAAAATACCGGTATAATACCGTTTATGGACGTCCATTCCGATATAGACGTCCTATAGAGGTATTTTACCGGTATAAAAGAATAAAGGTATTTGAAAAAGGTACGGAAAAATACCGGTATTTTACCGGTATTCAATACCTTCTCGGTCCCTGGTAACAACACCACCTCAAACGAAGCGCGGGAAAATCGAATTTACCATTTTGAATTTTGTTCCAATTTTCGAAAATTCAAGAGTGCACCGGAAAAGAAACCATCACCACATTGTATACCGTTCTCTGCTACATACGTGAAAAAAATATTTTTAAAAAATGAAGCCGTTTCTGAGAAAAAACATTAGGTAGTATGTTGCGGTGTGGTAGCCGTTGTAAATTTCTCTCCTAGCAGTGGGGTCTATTTAGTTAGTTAATTGTATACAGTGCATTGGTTATTTGTGACTACGATCTAAATTGTGAATAAACCTGCTGTTATTATAACCAACTCTCGTCTTTGTACTGATTTCACCCGTATGACGCCACACCAGGCAGCTACCGCGTCAACGGCGCAATTCTTCTTATAAGTTCTTAAATCTTGTACAGTATAGCGCCAGTTCAGTCTCAATGCTTTGGCGGTTGTAAATGTCCGTTGGTAGAAACTCGGACTGGAGCTCAGCCATCTGAAAATGGGATCTGCAGAATTTTCTAGTCGTAACCCTAGGTTCAGCGCTACCTTAGGAACGTGTTGGGGGAGCCGCAGCAATCCCAGGCCTCCGTCTTGGCAAGGTAAAATAAGCCATCTGCAGTACTTATATGCCGGAGTAGGAACTGTTTGACTGCTATTCTGATTTGACAGTCCGCTTCCCTGAGCATCAACCTAGATGGCATCGATAAAACTAATTGGTAGATGTAACGTGGCATTATGTAGGTGTGAAGTAATGCCAACTTCTGAGTGGGCTTTAAATGCCCCTTCAGTAGTCTCGTCACTGTTTCCAAAAAAATCGGTACGGATGCTTTACAAGAGAAGCCGTTCCAAATAGAGTAGTTCACTCCCAAGTATGTTAGGGTATGATCATCTGACCAGGGGAATTCTCTCTCCCAACCTTTCCAGACAGGGGTCTTCAATGAACCAGGATCGTTCAAAGGGTGTAATTTGGAATGATGAACACTTCGCGTCAGACAATGTCATTCCGAGGGCCCCAAGATATTTCACCACAATATCAACCAATTCTTGAGCTCCTGAGGCATCTTTTGCTAACAGCACCAGATCGTCAGCAAATGCTAATACGGGCACATTCCTTTTCAATAGCGTGTATCCTGACATGTTATCCAATATTTGAAGCAAGCACTCCATAATGAGGTTAAAAAGGAATGGGGACAAAGGCTGACCCTCTTTTACTCCTCTACGAATTGGCACCTCAATTCCTTTCGAGGGGTGCTGAATGACTGTGGAAACGTCGGCGTAAGAGTCCATCACCAAATTGGTAAAGACGTCGGGGATCCCTTTCCTGGGCAGAGCCCACCGAATCGTCGCGTGAGGAACAGTGTCAAATGCTTTGGATATGTCTAGCACAGCGCCGACACCACCCTCTACTTTTTCATGTCACTTACTGCTTCGTGAAGAATTTGAACATTGGCGAAACAGCCAGGTTCAGGGATAACCCTGTTTGGCGTGGATTGAACTTCACCACGGATCGAATGCGTTTGTCCGTAATTCCTCAAAAGATTCTGCACAACAGGAAACTAATTGTGATGGGGCGATAGTTAGTGACAAACTTATTATCTTGACCCTCTTTTGGATATAAGGATGGTGAGATTTTCTTTCCACCCAGAAGGCACAAAACCAGGGTATAAGATTTGGGTGTACAATAGGAATAATATTTCAACTTTTGCTCCTGAAGATACTAAATTTTATCTTACCTGGTCCTGGAGCAGTAGCATTTTTCATTCCAGTCAGACGACTTTTAATTTCGGCAACTTGCACCGCGTATAGAATTGTGTCTGAGTCCATTTCAGGTGTCGACAATTTATCATCCTTTCTTAATTCGGAAAGCCAAATCGGGGGCGTGTTACCCCAAATGAATTTGTATAGGTCATGAACCTCATCCCTGTTAAGGGGCTGTTGATGGACACTAGTACAGTCAATGCCCGTTCTAATTTACTTTGCCAAAAGCGCTGGATCATTCTTGAAAAGATCATGCGCCCTAGCATAAGAGTAGCGCTTGCCCCCATACCTACGGGGCTTTTTAGAATTGGTGGTGGTGGCTACAGAGGAGCCGCCTAAAATCTCCACTAACTTGGCATAGGTCTTGCTCAATTGCTCATCCTGGGATTGAAAATTTCTTTTGAGTCAATTTCTCACCTCCACTAGTTCTTAATCTACATTAGTTTGAGAAATACCCCAGGTTCCTACCCGAATTGAAATGTTTTTTTCCAGTTAGGCGTGGCATCTAGTTGGCCCTGTTAAGACTAGTTTCAGTAGTTACGTCTCCGGGCGTCATAGCAGCCGGGGACTCTAAAAGTTTGGTCCTGTCCTAACCGACCAGTGGTGGCGGAACGGGCCGTGTCAATAGCAGATATAGGATCAAAGAGGACGGGCACACCCGAAAGCTCCCAATGCGGCCTCCTCGTTAGGGAATAGCCCCCTATCTGCTTCCGGGGAGGCAATGTCTACCATTGCTAGTTCCTCAGGGCCACAGTCTGTGGCCGACTTTTTGGAAGGGAATCGGCACAAGGCTATTTGCTTACCTCAACCTGTAAAATCGTTTCGGCTCCTTTTGGAAGAGTGTCAGAACAGGGGATCACTGACTTTCTTCTTATCTTGAGGTAAGCCCTTTGATGCAGGGGAGAAGAAATCAGCACAGGGATTTGACTCTTTGGAGTCTTCGATGAGCTAATAACCCTGGGAGGCGATGCGATAACAGCAGCACTAGTAGAAGTCTAACTGAATCATTGGATCTCCGACCATCAGATGGGGACGTGTTAGAGGAAGTAATTTGCCATATGCTCGGACAATTTATTCCATTTTTCGTTACCAGGGCCCGGCAATAAAACTTTTTGTGTCGAAAATTCCCCTTTTTCCCCGCATTATTACAATACTTCCTCTAGAGTGCGTGAGTAGAAGCGTGGAACTAAAAATCACCTCTTTAAAAATGGTCAAACATTGAAAAAATAAGAATAGTTTTTGTGTAATATGTGGTGACTGCACGATAACCAGTGAATCGTGTCGCGATTTCACTTGGTGTAGATAATCTCTGCTCCCGTCAGGTGGTGGTAAGCCTTTTTTGGTTTTGGCTTGCTCCTAATGCCACTACACTCATAATTGAAGAGCGTAGTAGAGAGAGAGGCTATCCAACACTGACCATGTTCTGAAATATTGAGGGTTTTACTAGAACTCTAAAACTTTTAAACTTTAAAACAAGTACATTGCATAAACAAACGTTCACACTGGATTTAAATACATATTACTCAAAAATAATAATATTTGAATTTAGCCCCTTGTTCTACTCATCCTTCAATTGTTCCACGAGAACGGTGATATCGTATATTGAATATGCCAATCCCACTCTGCTGCTGCTGAGAACGATCGTACCGTCATTGTTTAACCCTTCCTGCCCCAAGTTTTTACTTTTTGTAAAACAAATTGGCTATTTATCCTTAATTCTAGTATTTTTACAAACATGTGTAGCAAATTTGTAGTAATTTTCTTTTAAGAAAATACGCTATGGTCTCAAGCGTTGCATTCAACCCAAGCTTTTTAAAACATTGAGAACTGTGGTAAGAGAAGAAAGGAACCAAACAAAAGTACCTTACTACGCACATTCAAAAACATTATTCACAAAAATTAAGATGATGAGAAACATTCTTTACTAGCTATGAAATACAAAAAAAATTCTTTATCTGTTTATACAAAATGTACGTGGCATGTAGTGCAGTAGATGTGCGACCTTTGCTTACACCCATCTTTTTTGCATCATGTCGGCTCTTTCTTTTGTCATGTTGAGGCAAGTGTTACAGATTGTCCTTCTGAACTTCACGAAGCAGCTTTTTCTCATAAGTGATTCTTTTTCGTGACTGAAGTGAATTTTCTGGACTTCCAAGAGGTCTTCCTCTTCTGGGTAATGCTTTTTTCCAACTTTCAACAATCCCTCTGATGCTCTTAGTATGAAATGAACGAAGTCCATTATTTTTTATTTATTTATTCCCTGTCTCTTACAATCTTGATTATATTCAAACAACGAATTCACAATTGCAAAATCAAGCGAATTTAAAATCATTCTGAGAGTCTACTTCCTAGAACGAAAAAATATTCTATGCAGTGCAACAAACTGATCCATGGAATCTACTCCACCCATACCATGACCATATCTTTTGTTTGTTTTGTTTATCTCGTATTTTCGTGAATAATACTGATAAAAGGAGCTCCGAAGGCTTTTATAGACCCACGCTTCCATTTTATATTGAAATAAACCGAATATATTTAAAACAAACTACCTGAGTCGAGGAACCTGAAAAGCAAATCTTGCTATCTTGCTACTTCATTGCTAGAATTGGCTCAATGAAAAATCATATATTCATTTCACAAAAACATGGAAATTTATTAAACAATTTAAAACAATTTTAGTATTGTATAAATTTACCTAATATAAAATGAAACATTTGTCATGACCTTTCCAACCTTATGTCTTCGCGCGCTTTTGGACCATCTTTATCCATCTCCGACGCCGCCGTCCTCAGGTCCACACACCATATTCTCTCTTCTTTTCTCGGACGCACACTTCAATCACCGTTCATCAGATCAATAAACTATTTGCTGCTAACATTCCAGTCCAATCATTGACAACCTCGCCCAAGCCCTCAATGTCCCTCCAACTCCTTCACTTGAAATATTTTAAACTCCACTGTCACACTAAGTGTTCAAATTTTGATGTTCTCTCAATATCCATTCCCTAGTAGATGCTTACAAGTCCCCAAAGAAAAAAAAACCCTAACATTAATTGGAGCACGATCCGTTCATGAGCACGGCATCAGTCAGAATGAATGTCTCTCGTATTCTTTCAGCCCTGCAAAGGTCGGTCCATTTTTCGATTGTTTATTTGCAGATAACACTTCGTACCTAGCCAATCCCTAAATTTCTTGCAACACGAACTAGCCATCTTCACGACTGTCACTGCTTTTTCGGCCAATCCCTGAATTCTATACAAAATGAACTAGCCGTCTCCGCGATTGTCACTGCATGAAGATGTTGACCTTGACGACGGCTCGCTTGCCGTTGCTATGCTAGCATATTCACATAATTTATCCCCTTTAATTGACGCCATTTATAATACATATTGTACAATATTCAGTGACATATTGGTATGTCACAATATTTTCCTTTGGAGTTACCAAAATTGTCATTGTTACCATTATCGCTATTACCTTGAACTTCATCACACTCAACTTCCGTAATTTCGATGCAATTCCGAGATATTTCGTCAGCACCTTCGAATATTTCTTTCGTTGTCTTTTCGAATATTCCTTCTGACAGGTTCCTCTATTTGGATTTCACCCTCAGAATTTAAAAATCTTCTAATTCAGATCTATTTAGGGCATTCACAAGGTCACGAATAAGTTTATCGTTGTTGATATCAATCACGTCTATACTTGAACCCAATATAAACGCTACAATGATCTGAATATTAAACAGAGATATGCACAAAATCAATAGCATACATTACAAAATTGTGTAATATGGTCTGATTTGTCAGATTTAAATGTACAACACCTGAGTCCCAATGTACAGTATACTGTACAAAGAAAATCATGCCTTTTTGTTTAGTATTAAAACACAAATTAAATCTAAACTATATATGCTCAAAAATTGACATATTTATTTATTATTTCCACGTAAATAAGTTTGTTAAAGTGAGATAGTGTAAAAATATTAACATTTATACTGAGATCCCTCAGACACATTTCCGCACGCGCTCCGCCATCTTTGTTTTCGTTCAAAATACCCAAACTCTCAATTGATGGTACTAAAAGTAAGTTTCGTGTTAAGTCAAGATCGAACAATAACTTTCGTTTACTCCGAAATAATTGTAAATATAAATAAGCCTCGAATTTAATGTACAGTATACTGTACATGAGGAATGAAAGCGTTAAGGGGTCGGCCGATACTTGGACTGCTTGAGCCAATGATCAGAGTTATTTGTCAGGATTTTCTTTTGTAGTCCTGTCATTGATTTGTGACATTTGAAAATTGTATTTTTACATCTATTATCTTGAAATTCCGATATTTGTCTTGATGTGCGGAGGAGTAGGAACCTAGTGGGATTTCGCACGAATTCACTGACATTTTTCACTTTCAACACGTGCTTACATCTCGCATCTCGTCACCGGGGCCTAACATCTCGCTCATACCAATGTTACCACGCTGTCATTGGACGTCTGGAGATGAGTCTACGATCGCGGGTCCTGTTTTTTCTCAATTTTTTTTCTCTCTGGTAACCCTGGAGATGCAGGAATTTATTTAGATTAAGGATTACATGAATTGCTGCAGCCTTTTTTGGCTTCTGCTACTATGGGAGGGCTTTTGTCTTAAATACATAATTAAAAACTAGTTTAAAATTAACTTATAACTAAAAACAGTGTCACTTTGGGTTCTTTAATTAATAATTGTTGGTATTATATTGTAACGTATTGTATTAACAACCAGGAAAACCGGCGCCTTGCAGGCACCGCGTCGCAGGATTAGGGCGCCAGAGAATACTGGGAGGAGAAAGGAAGTACAAAGGTGGTAGTTAAGGGCAGAGGCACCCCGAGGTATTTTGAAAACTTCCAGGAATCCATGGAAAGGGATGCCCAAAAATGTGTGGCAGCGCGACAGTCACGTGGCATGAAGTGCCCCGCGAAAGCGAGATGACATTGCGTGTCACGTGGTCTGGGAGGTATATAAGAAAGAGTGCAAAGCGCGGGGGTGGGTTTTAAACTCAGTGAAAGTCTCGTGCGAACGCACAAAACTTGCGCCCAGGGCGGTGCGGAGACGAGCTATGCTCGTACGGCAACCCATGTGTTGGGACGTCGCTGCGGAGCGTTTTTTCCACGGGTGACTGCGGTCGCCGGGGCTCTACGCTGTGCGCGAAAGCTCGCTGAGGAGTGGAGAGGGCCACGAGTCAGGCAGATTTGCATCTTTTAAGGATTTCTCCTGCGATCGGGGTTTAGTGTCTACCAGGGCTGTACATAATGGGTAAATCTATTTATTTGTAAATATTTATTAATAAATATGTAAATAACTGAAGCTCGTATCTGTGATTACTGTTGTGTTCCCACGACGTCACAATATAAAATTATTCATTAGAAATTCTTTTAAATGTTCATTTTTCTTCTATTTTGTTTTGTTGTTTCACTCGCACATTCATTCTTAATCTATATATACTACCACATTCACTCACGCATTCATAAACACCCTGGTTGTTGGTGCTGGTGGTTTCGTGGCTTGCGCGTGCAGCTACTGGATGAGGGAGGGTGCACAACTGTGCCTCCGGCGAATGGCAAGGAGGTACTCGCCCGGGGACTGATAAATTCTATTAATATGTACCATGCGGCACTTCCCGAGATGGCGTCGGCAATGATTTTCTCCCTGAGGAGTCTGAGCTATATTACGAGTCTCTTCTTAACTGCCATAGATTAAATTCACATGTGCGTTAAATCTAGCTATGTGAGTTTTGTACGTATTGCCCGATCCAAAATAATTTACCAATTACACTAAGTAATTTGATACCTGCAGGGTTTATCAGAGTATAAAATCATTCAAACATTTGTGGTAAAATAAACAATTACACTCTTGACAATAATGAATCTCTACCATATTTGCCTTTATTTCTTCATACTTCTATTCTTCGCAAAGAAACAGTTTCATTTGCTAATAAAAGTTGGTAAAAATTAATTTAAAACATTTTTTTATAAATGGACATAACATTCCGATACAGAAGCAAATTTGGTCAAGGTTAGACGATATGAGTTGGTGGATTTCTATCTGTCAAGCGACTAAATGTGATTATTACATACTTTCAGATTGACAAATCAGGAAAGATGCCTTCTAACATGCCTGAGAATTTCGATGCCAAATGCCAAGAACAATATGCTGTTTTCTATGAAGAATGCAGCCGGAGAGGCAAGTATTTGTGCTAATGGATAAAAAATAATTTGTTTATACGTGTAATCAGGAACATGATACGCGGGTGCTTTTGTTGAAAAATCGTTTCATTATGCCCCGCGATGAAAATAATTTTATCAGTCCTTTTCAAAATTTTGTCATGGTCATCAGAAGTGTTTGATTTTTAGAATTATACCCACTGCAAATTAAATAATTAATAATTATAATTAATTGTTTTATATAAATAATTAATGATACAATTAATATACATTATTTAAAGTCAAACTATTTAAAAAAGTATTTCTCAGTTTGCTACAATAAAATATTAATATTCATTAGAGCAGAGTATAAAATCTAGTTCAACCTCTTCACCACTCTACAAAATACTTTTCTTCCTGCGAATGAGAGCGATCTTTTGCGCGGTGCACAGAACAAATGGCGATGTGTTTCATGTGAGGCTATTCCAACACCACGAACCAACGCCTAAGAAGGCCAACTTGAAATGCGAAGTTACATTGTGGTTATCAGACGAAACTATATAATTAAAATTACACTATCAAATAAGAAGAAACGAGGTCTACTTTCTCCAGCTGGAAGAATGTACGTAAATACAGGTTATTTTCAGGCGCAACAAACTGTATACACTTTCTTTAATACCACAGTACATGAAATCCTATCTGTTATAATCCCAATATTCTTTTTTAAGTCCTGATTTTAAGTCCGAGTTGCAAGTCCTGATTTTAAATGTACATCATTCAACATGAGAGTCACTAATTTATCACTATCACTTAATTTATGTAAGTATTTGTTTATTGTATACTTTAAAAAACTGTTTTCACTATGTTCCGTTGAGGTTTTAAATCAAATGAACACAATCTCCTATCTGCACTAGGATGAGGAAATATTATGAACACTAAATGTTTGCAATATTTATTAAAATGTGGCTATATTGTAAATAACGTATCAAAACCATGAACTGTACTGATATACACTTCTTTTCTTGGTAAGGAGTTTTATTTGTTCCAGCTTAAAAGCAAGGTTTGCCAAATTGTGAATTTGTGGGATCGAGTTCAAGTAAAATGTCTAAATTAATGCGAAACCATCATGAGGACTGTTACTACTACTTGCACTGTAACATAAACTTAACCTAACTTTTTCTAAAACACCACCAATTTCATTTTTATTATATATATATATATATATATATATATATATATATATATATATATATATATATATATATACTCTTCGATATTGCAGTGCCTCCAACTTTTAATACTTTCTTTTACAATAATAAAACCTGAGTTTCAATTCCTTATCCACCACAACTGAATTGATCATTTTAGCGGCATAATTGCAATTAATATGTTGAAAAAGAATAGTCTTCCTTATTCGACCAATATTCGTCCAAAATAATCAACTCCAGTTTGCTTCTTTGTTCACCAAAAGTACTGAAAGATATTTCATCTTGCAATGTTTTCTTTTGCACTTTCTTCAATAGCAGCAAGCTGATACTCGTTTTTTAAATGTAATTTCTTGCCTCGAGGACTTTCTCTGTAGGAAGTGCTTAGGCGATTGAAGTAAGCAGGACAATTGGGCAACAAAGAAGGCATAGCTCCTCGAGACTGTCGTGTATGTTTTAAAGGAAGACTGATTTTTAGACCATTATCACAACAGAACTCTGAATTCTTCTCAATTCCCACGTTCGCAAATGCAATTCACAAAGCTGAAAGTAAACACTGAACTTAGCAACTTACACATTTCACTTATATCATAATTCCCTCCCCTGGGGACTTCTTATTCATCATTTCCTTCATCCATCATGATCCTCACTATTTTAACAACAGACCACATCTTCATAACCACAACTCGAATGCTACACGTGCTACTCAACGAACACAACTGGATCGCCTCAACTCGAACAAGTCGTCCTTCTCTAGCCGCTATATTGGATTTGAAAAACTTCAGTGCTCAGGCCATGTATGTCAAGGTGGTGTTGGCTATTATGCGCGAGGAGAGTGACGTCATGTTTTAACGTGGCCCCATTTTTCCAAAGTGCTCGGCTGTTGTCGGAACAATATTTCTGTCTACTTGACAGCTAGCGGCTGACAGGGGGAGTGTGGGTTCCGTTATCCAATCGGAGGCTTCAAATTGTGATGATGTCAATGCAGAGTTGCCGATGGGTGTTTTTTTTAATCTTACAGTGTAAAACTACTGAATATTGAAGAGCGACATTACTCGTCAGGGTATGTGTTTTTCTTTTAAAAAACATTAGCATTTTATGCATTTTCCTTTTAAAAACGCGTTTCCCTGTACTTACTTTTCATCTGCTTAGCGTGTGTTATGCAAAAATGTTTTTATTACTTTCATTAGTGGGATTGGTGTAAAAGTACTTTATGAAATAAGTAAATGTCAATACTGCCATTCGTTGTTCTACTATTAATACATTGAGTAGTATGAGCATGTCTAAATCCCGGGGTTGCCATCTGTCCTCCTTTTGGAGGATATGACCTCCTTTTTTAATATTGTCCTCTTGTCCATCCTCCATTTTTAAATATATGTGGATTGTCTTATTTTTTGTCCTGTTGAATTGAAAATAATACTGGCACAATTTTAAAGTAATTTAATTCATTAAAGGGACTTCACGTCTTGAATATCTATATTTTTATACAAATAAATGGCTTATTGTGATATAAATCTTATTTGTGCTTATTGTTTGCTGGATAACGAAGGTGAGTGCGGGAGCGAAGTTATCCAATCGGGAGCTTTCATTTTTAATGACGCATAGTTTAATATGATTTTTAAAGACTTCTTTTTTTAGTACAGTGTCTATTCATCGTGGAATATAAAAATGTAAAATGTCCTTCTTTTCATTGAAATGTCCTCCTTTTCTTGGTAAAATATCCTCCGCTGAGAAAATTTTTTCTGGTAACTCTGCTACATCCTGATCTGATGCAAGGACGACCAATGGTGGAACGACCTCACGACCATGGTGGAAATAATTAATAAAAAGAATAATAATAATAATAATAATAATAATAATGTAAGTAATAATAATAATAATAATAATAATTATTATTATTATTATTATTATTATTATTATTATTATTTCCACCATGCTCACGACCTTGTGTTTGCTGCCCGATTAAGAGGCATCGCTCTACCCTAGCCCCAGCTGTCAAGGCAACAGAAACATTTCGGACAATATACTTGGGTTTTCATAACATGGCGCGTGAGGGATTTGCCTTCAAGATGGAATATGGCACGGCTTTTTGCGTCTTTCTCGATCGTGCCGCCAGATGTCACATGATCGCGACCGTATCAAGCAGTGCTGCACATCAAGCGACATCTAGTGGTACGACCGTTAAAGACACGAAAAGCCGTGCCATATCCCATTATGAAGACAATCTCCTCACGTTCCATGTTACGAAAACCCAAATACAGTTGTGCGCTGCACTACCACATTCCGTAACACTGTCGCAATGGAAAGAGAGCGCTGCAAAGAGTGAAACCTCTATACTTGGGTTTTTCTTTCGTGGCATCTGTGGGTAGTATCTCCAAGATGGAATTCGGCAGGACTTTTGCGTCATCCTCAGTCCTGCCGCTAGAGTTGCTTGATCTGCAGCACTGCTTGATCACGATCATGCAACATATTGCAGCAGGACCAAGTAAGGTGCAAAACGTCATGCCGAATTCCATCTTGGAGATAGTACCCACAGATGCCACATTAAAAAATCCAAGTATACAAAGTTCAGTTCGGTGTACGAATAAAGACGATTGGCACCCTCGCTGTTGCAGCTGTGATGCAGTTGTAGAGACACTAGTAATGTTTCTTTTGGGGTAGATTTATTTGTATTAGCTAAGTCGATTTAAAGACTAATTCGTCTGTTTTTCCGTAATGCCGAATGTTAAGTTAAGCATTAAGAGAGCAGCTCAATTCGATTATACCTATAAATTGTTCACATTTGACGACCAGCAGTTTGATGGAAGAGATACTTTCAAAACACAGGAGCTGTGGAACAAATTTTGAAATTAACAACTTCATCAACCTCGACTTACTATTTTGGAAGTATCAGTACAGTCGATTTTCAATGACGGATTTCGTAAATTATGCGTTATATTTTATAGTAAGTAAACGAAGCATATTTTGAGATTGTCAATAGAGATGCTGGCGACTGTATAAACTTGAGGATTAGAAGAATTGGTATTGAGAACTATTGAGTTCTAATAGTCTAGTCGTTAAGGGAAAAAATACATATTGTGAAAGTCAAATATTTCATCACATTTGTTGTTAAATAGCAACTCCGCGTGTTACCGCTGATATCATTTTTAAAATATGCCGATTGTTCACAGTGGAGCAAGCAGAAGGTGACGACAAGGCTGCTTATTTGACGGAATGCCTCAATGGACCTGTGCAACATAAAGCAAGAGAAGTGAAGTGCAATTAACTGAATTAATGACGTTGCTACTTGAAATATTTTACGAGAAAATAAATGCGGAAAGGCTTTGTAAGAAAGTTAAGTTTTTTTACCTTTATAACTTTATTTTCGAAATATTTTGAAATAATTTTCCTATCAAATGCTCAATAATATGGGTTTTTCTTGGGCAATTCCCGACTTGGAAAGGGGCGAAGGCGAGAGAGGAAATAAGATGGGGAACTTCAACGCTCCACCTAGAGACTTCCCGAGTACAACTCATTTCTATGACGACGATTTCGCTAGAAGTAGTCCAGCCCGCTCCCCGCGCAAGGGCCAGGATCGGCGGCACTGTGAGATGTAATATCAAACAATGACAGACAGGTGGTGGTTCACTAATTTGTAAATATTGGCATAACGGTGTACTTAGTATTGTAGACGCTGAAGGGTTTATAAGGTGGTGGCAAATTTAGAATATTGAAATGGTTTATGTAGATTAACATTAGTTTTAGGTTAACTTGTTCGTATGAACTACCTGAATTGTAATTAAATTAGTTAGATATTTGAAGCCGATCTGGATGTCCGAGGTGGCTAAGAGCGTGTTCCGACTCAGCGCTTCGGTCCGAAGGTTCGCGGATTCGAGTCCCGCTTCAGGCATTGTTGTTTGTCCCTCTTGTAGAAGTACGTGTTGGCGCGTAGGGCTTCGCGTTCTGCTGCCCCCAGATCGGAGGAGCCCGAAAGTGTATAGTCGTATATGCGTCCCCTCTGGACGTGAACGGTAACCTGCTGTTGGCTGGATAAAATTCCAACAAAAATATATTTTGAAAATGTAAGGTGATCTATACTTAGGTTTTTCTAACATTGCATCTCTCGGTAGTATCTCCAAGATGGAATTCGGCACGACATTTTGAGTCATTTTCAGTACTACCGCTAGAGTCACTTGATCTGCAGCACTGCTTGATGCGGTCGCGATCATGTGACATCTTGCGGCAGGACCACGAAAGACGCAAAAAGTCGTGCCGAATCCCATCTTGGAGATACTACCCTCAGCAGCAACGTTAAAAAAACCCAACTTATCTCCAGCCAGAGAGTATACTATCAGAGACGGCAATCAACGTTTTTCCCAATGCTCTTACTCAAATCTCTAATTTTCATGGAGGGGGGAAGTAGTCATATTGCGCCCAATTGAGCTAATAGCATCGAAGGGCGATCTGCCAATGGAGATGGCGCATAATGACGATTTAAAATTAAATGACGGAGCTATTTTCACGGAGCTATTAACGTCAAATTTAATAACATATTTTTATGTAAGATAAACTGTGACATACCAATATGGGGACATTTTTTTATTACAGAATATTTGTCGTAAATGGGCGAAATGGTTAGGGCAAATAATAAGCAATATAGCGCCTTAGTAACGACGTCGTGGTTTTGTCAGGATAAGCAAACATTCATCTGACCGTGGAGTTGACGGCGTGAGTAGGAGGAAATATAAGAGATTTGTGGATTGGTTGATAAAGCGTCGACTGATTATTAAAACGGAAGTTTGGGCATTTTGTCGAAATAAAAGAAAGGCGAGGCATTGTGGGTTTGAAAAGGGAGGATAAAATTAATTCGGTCGCATGTCGTGACGGTGAGCAGTTCGCTCGCGAATAGATTAATTTGTGCAAGTTAGGTCTTATAAAAATTTCGGGGGTCCACAATACGTGTTGGGACTTTGAAATATTTTCGTGTGGTAGAACAAAAAACGAACTTGAGGGACATATTCGGACTCTGAATATTTTCGTGGCAGAACCAGAAGTGAACTTGTGATACTTCTAAGGTTTGGGGAACGTGTCGAGTTCCGAATATTTTGCTGTGCATAAAAATAAGACTTGGAGTTTTTTCGCGAGTGAACTCTAATCATTCTTGAACTTATAAATGTATGCGGTTCACAAACGATACCGGACTTTGCATATTTTCTTGCTATAAACGGAAGATAGAACTGAGAGATTTGTTTTGCAGTGTAATCATAAAAGCACTGGATATTTATACGGTGAGAACGGGCATCAGACATAATATAGTGGAGCTGGAACAAATATTCGAGTGGTGCGAAGCGGTGAATCGGCGGTGTTCGGTTTTAAAGAAGAGAAGGAGATTCGTGGTAATTGGATTTCGGGATTTCGGAGCTTCAAAAAAAGGAAGGGAAGGCGTTTCTTCGAGGTAGCACCAATGAAGAGCACGCGAAGACTAGAATCGCCGCATAAGTTCGAACCAGGTCATGACTAAGAAAGTTTCTCTATGTAAATTTTTCACATTTTAATTTGCTACATTGATAGGAAATAAACATTAACTTTCTCTTGAAAGAAAGATAAATGATTTTCATTGGCCAATTCAAGCTAATAAGTAGCTAGATCAAATAATCTCTGTTTTCAGGTTCCTCGCCATTCTTTATAGATGGCAGATCGGGTAATCGGCTATTAATAGATAATAGCGATTATTTCTGACGTGACCCATCGACCCAACTAGGGGATAATATTCATTTTTTATCAGAGTAATAATAGTTAAAATATTATCGTAACCTTTTTCCTGGCGCCCATGTTATTAGAAATTTGGAAACGGGTTACGACGAATTGCCCAATAATTGTAGCTGTTAGGGGTATGTTTCAATACGCTAGGCAATTTAGAAGAATATTTATTTCTAAATTATGTAAATATAGTCATACACAACAGATTAATACATTTTTTACAAAATAAATGTAAGCAAATAATACATGCAGATTATTTTACTTTGCCATTGACTCAATACTGTGTAAACGCTGTCAAGATAGCTTCAGTAGAACTGTTTGGGAGAGCAATAGAATGATGGATGGGTTGCTCGCAAAACGTGGCTTCCCACTTCCAAGCTTGCCACTTGGGAAAATGCTGAAAAACAAATGTTCAAGAACTATTAGTTTATCTAGGCGCAATAAATATTAATGAGGGAAGGAACTTGTCAATTTTACCTTGCTGTCAATGTTTCCTTAGACGAACAGAAGATTGTGTTCTATTATAATTCATGCTACATACCATTTCAGCTTGATATTGCCACTTACGCGCACTACACACCTACTGCTACCACTAGTCAAAAATAATTTCTTCCATGCCACCCAGATGTGAATTACTACGCATTTTTACTGGCAAGGCGATCTTTTGAGTATACACACGGCTGCAAAATTCTTCAACAATAACCTCCAACAATACGATCATAAGCCGTTGCATTTCTTCGAAACCTCGACAATTAGAATGCTTTTGCGCGCCAAAACCTCTCTGCTGATGTCGCAATACCAACCCTACATAATTCAATTACTAGTCGGTAGCATATATACGAGCATCTTAACGGTGTTTGACTTGCGCGAAGCGAGTCGAGTAACCGCGAAACTACCTTCGGCCATTACCCTTTTAAATAACGCTATTCTATTACGCTTTCATTTGGAGGACTTTTAAGTTTGAAATGTTGATACTTCACAGTGTCTCCGGTACCTAGAGCTGCCTACCGGGCTTCTGCGAAAACAGTTCAACTCTTCAACTGTTTTTGTTCTTCCAAAGAGTTTCCCGCGAAAGATGTTTTTGTCTTTCCCTCTGGAAGCAAGCGCGCCGTTTTTGGAGAAAAAATATTCCGACGCGGGACGTTTAAAAATGCATGCTCTTTGCTGTTAAATAGCGGCAAGGAATTGTTATATTGATAGGTTTCAAAGTACGGCGTCAAATTTGAATCAATTTGGCGCCGATGTGCTAACACCATAATTTAGAAAATTGTCTAAATATAACAAATAAACCTCACTTCTTTAATATTGTATTATCAAAAGGGCATCCACTATCAACACACGTGAAATTCAACTATTATCAAAATTGCAATTAAGGTTAATATAAATGAATATTATGATAATTTTTATAAATAAATAAGAAATTTGCACAAAGTCCACTTTTTTGCTTGCATTCCTCAGAAAAGCAACATTACATATTAAACTGCATTAAAAGAAACAGATTTTACCTCCTACAAGTAATGAACTAAGTAAAAAATGACCTGATTCTACTTCGACTTTATTTACTTCGAAGACGAGTTTTTGGACTTAGTAAGTTTCCCTTATATTCCAATATTTCAGGCTACATATTTGCCCAAAAGCATAGCTAGTTGCTCAACGGATGTTGGATAAAAATCCAAAGGTAGATACTTAAACCCAGAATTTCTCAACATTTGATACGGGTATTGAATAGTTTTTCAATTATTAAGAAAATATTTTCATGTATTGTCTGTTCAGATTTTTGAATGATTCTTTTACTCAATGATCCAAAATAATTTAAGGGGCATTATCGTGATTAAAAGGACAAATATTTCATTAATTCCAAACATTGGCTAATTGTGTTGAGCCATTTTATCCCTATTGTTCTTGTAAAACTGGAGAATGCTTGCATATCAGTGTATTTATATAGCTAGAATGCAAGAAAAGTTCACTTTTAAAACACCCTTTTCAAGAGTATTATTTATACACGTAATTTTGTGATGAAAATTTAGTCTTTAGCAAGCTTCATTTAAAGCACGATGAAACTCAACAATAGGGGCTCTTTAAAATACAACATTGGTCTGGTCACAACATTGGTCTCACACGGAATGGCACGGCAAGATTGTCAGGGCTGCCAAGTTCTGCTTTCGAATGAATTCAGTTCTCGCGTTTCGCTGTTAGTGTTGTGCCCTATGATTTATTCGATTCGGATTTTGGTGATTACGATTCTGATGTCAGCAGTGGCGGCTCGTGGTCATGCCATTAGGGTGTGCAACGTTTTTCTTCTTTTTCCCACACTCTCTCTCCTCCTCTCTCTCTCTCTCTCTCTCTCTCTTTCTCTCTCACGCACACACATATACATTACATGCATACATTGACACACATTAACATTAATAATGACAATTAAACACAAATCATCTTATGACGTCCGATAGCATGCCGAACAAATCCATTCCATTGTTTCTTTTCAGCAATTTTTTTCTGTGGCTTTTTCATTGAAATCATTGATTTCTTACGTTTCATATTTTCAACGCTATTTATTGTTAGTTGCACAAACACCCTTGACAGAAAAAGAACTCTCTGATTTCGGTTTCTCAAAACACATTGAAACGTAGCCTAATACTTACGTTTACAAAATACACTAGGGGTTTGAATACTTCGGAATGGTTCTGTAATTGCAACTCACTTTAAAACACAAGAGAATACACATATTATATACTATTAACATTTTTATGAATGCAACAGTGCACAGCAATGCGTTCGCGTTTCGCGCGCTAGTGCGAAAGCTCATTTAAGTGGAGAGATATCTCACACTTTCTTCGTTCAATGTCATACTTCTGTTATAAAAACTTGTGCTACTTTGAGTGTTATATCTTCGAGACACGTCAAGGATTTTCCCGAAATCGCCACTGCGCCTGCGCCGTAGATAGAGCACCGCGCAGGGTTTGCTCTAGTCCTCCATAAGCCACCGTTGTTCCCCTCCTTCCCCTGCAGCCCCGCGGCAGCCTAGGACGCCGTTTCCTCGGTCGCATTCTCCCGAGTGTGCTCCCGCAGGCTTTCACGAAAGGAGGACGGACCGGCAATCGCAGCTTCCGAATGGCGCTTTTTTTTGAAATAACATGTTTCGGGAATGCTCTGAGAGGACTTGTATTCTCCTCTTGTTAAGAGATGTTTAAGAGAAATGGCACCGAATTAATTTGGGTGTGCACATGCGAACGTGCGAATACCCACGAGCCGCCACTGGATGTCAGTATTTATTTGATTTAGAGTATTATTTGGATTCGGCAACAAATTTGGGTTTTACTACGATTTTTAATTCTTGGTATTTATTAGAGATTATTGAAGATATCAGAGCCAGTTACAGAACCCTCTCTGGAGGTTCCTTCTCCAAAAAAAAAAAAAAAGTATACAAAAAAAAGTATCCACACAATGCGAAGGGGTGAAAGAAAAATAATTTCACAAGTCGCTGAATGTTGCGAAACAGAGAAAGCCAAAAAACAGCTTCTTGCCCCTGTACAGCAGTCTGAGAAGGAAAGATAATTAAAGGACATGAATCCAAATAAGTCCCCAGAAACTCCTGGCAAAAAGAGTACGTGAATTAGGGGAAGCTGCACAACAAGAACGAGATTTACAAAGATCGCCGCCGGTAAGCATGGATACTAAACGTTTTTTTTTTTAATTTGTTGCGTCTATAAATTGACGCAACGCATCTCCAAGCCCCTTAAGGGGCGTTGAACGCCTTGCGCTGTGGAGTAATCCTCCATTACCTATAAGTCACGTCTCGTCGTAGTCAGTTGTCAAGAGGACCGCCAGGTAGCATCTTCGCGTACGCGCCTCCTGCTATGCGCTCCTGCGTCACTACCCAGCGGCCAGAATTTGGAAGGAACTAGGGCAGGGGTTGGACTAGCCCTTGTGAAGCAGCCAAACTCGTTTCGTTGGAACAAATTTCACATGAGATTCGACGGGAATCGAACCCGGATCTCAGTGGTGAAAGGCTAGCGACTTCGCTATGTGCCACGAGCGAGAGAATTAGTTTCATTTTAGATTTATTGTTAGAAATGAAGAATGATTTTAACAGTAAATTAGAAAGTATAAATGCATAAATAAAGGATAATTTTGATAGTAAATTTGCACAATTTGAAGACAAATTTAATAACAAATTTGAACAATTGAATATTAGCTATGGAAACTTGTCACAAGAATTACGGGGTATCAAAAGTAAAATTCGCGAAGAAATGGTCCAGTTCCGTGCAGATATGGGAATAGAAATCAATAATGTGAACTCGAAACTTGATACGTTTATGAACGAAAGTGAATTTATACAAAAAGAATAAAATGATTCAGTGGACAGAATTAATTTAAAAGACAATGTAGTTATTATAGAGGATTTTGGCCGACAACAATATGAACGAATGACGAGCGTCGAAGCGGATCTTCACCGATTATGTCGCAGCAATAAAATACGAGGATACAAAATGTCAGAACAAAATTTAATGACACTGAGGTAATGATAGCGAGATAAATAACAGAGGAAAAAATTTTAATAAAGGAACTGTTGATAATAAAACTGGAACAAACACCGAGGAATTACGAAATAAAATAATAATTTAGAGAAGAAATGGTATTAGCACGCACTGGTGGGCATGCTAATATGTCCACTGCGACATTAATTTGTCCGGTCATCTAATATTTCAGGAGAAATAAAAGAACAGCCTTGGCCTTATTTTGTCATAAACCGAGAGGTATTTTCTAATTAATAATATCCCGGAAAGATTGAAATTGCATTTCATCGAGCATGCTATGTCTTCAAAAGCACATCATTGGCTGATGTCTTTGGTTCCGGAGCCCGCGAATTATACGGAATGGAAAAAAAAATTCTAAAAAGATACTGGAATGATAATCATAAATTTGAGCTGAAATTTACACTAACGGGGAAGGGTACCGAAAAAGCGGAGCCGAATCAATGTGTGATATCGCGACGCGAAATATAACGGCATTTAAGGTATGTGAGGAAAATTCTGACATGAACGAGATTATGCGTATGATAATTCGAGAATTACCAAGACATATTCAGAACTTATTATGGAATTCGATGCCGGAGACATCGGAAGATTTGATTGAACGGTTAGGTCGATTTGATCAAACTTTAGGAGGGAAGTCAAGTAGAACGGAAAATAATGGAACATCCAACGGGAAACTATTATATCAGGAACAATTAAGACAGGCAAATAATAAGAACAAGAGAAAACATTGCCCACATTTAAAAATAGAGGGAACAGGAACGGTAGGCAAGAAAATATCAAGGGTTCAGAAAATTTTCCCCGAAAATTTAATAATGAACTAGAGATACTACAGATTGGCAGCTTTCTTGTAGCAGTTTCCTAATTTCCTTGGTGTGGACTTAACGGTAAGACTTGCCCCTCCTTCTTGCCTGCTGCCATCTATCGCCGCACAAAGTACATTTTTTTGAATTTTTTTCAACTTTTCGGTTTCTAAATAGTAGAACCGAAATATTTTAAGAATGTTAAAGAAGGCAAAAGCCTCGCCCTAAATAGCAATTTTCATTGAAAAATTTTGGTTCGTCTTTAAGATAATGGCGTTTAGCGTTAACTAAATGCGAAATTTGAAACTCTTTTTCACAGGAATCTATTGAGTTCTCGAAAAACTTCATTTAAGTAATTTGAAGAACTTCCACTCACAAAATCAATTATGTTACAAATCTAGTGAAACGTGCATATTAACGGGTGCGAATATTGAAAAAAATTACATTTGTCTAATATTTAAAAAAAAAAATACACCAAAATTAATTTATGTCATATTAAACAGTGCCATTAATACTATCCGTTGACAAAGTTGGAAGAAAAAATTTGGAGTCATTTTTGAGAAAATGACGTTCGAGCTATTCTGGAAATGCAGAAATTGGAGCTAATTTTTACAGAAAACTGTTGAGTTTTTGAGAAACTTTATTTGACATTATTTAAAGCACGTGTACGCATAAATGCAACAGTGTAAAGAAATTCCATCGTGTAAATATTTACGACGTGAGAGACCAATAAAAAATGTATATCTTTGTAATTTTTGAAAAAAACAAAAGAATGGAGCAATATGGAGTTTGTCATCGGATAGGGTGCATTTGGTACTATCCCTACCAAATATTTAAAGAAAACATTTGGAGCCGGTTTTGAGAAAATTTTGAAAATGTCCGAAGGGCTTCATGAAAAGTACCCCCAAATAGTAAAGAATGTTTTTCAAAAGTTCAAAGTTTCAACTAGAGACAAATGGACAGGGGTTTCTTCAATTTGGAAAAGATCGTACTTGTGGTTTAAGCGCTAGTAGTGTTTTAGTGTAGACAGACGGACGGACGTTTTGCTTTTAATTGTTTTTTCGGCATTAAGGACCCATAAAATAGGGATTCTGGCTACTCCAAGTGTTAAGGGATTTTTTCTTAATTTAGCAACTGGATTATTAACTTTTACGTTGTCAGGGCCCGGCAATTAATTTTTTTGTGCCGAAAATCCTCCGTTTTTTCGCGCGGCATTACATAACTTTCTCTACGTACTACACGGAGTAATATACTACGTATATTATACGTATATACTACGTATATTACTCTGTATATACGTACGTATACGAGAAAGTCAAAACAACTTTTGGCTAAACAGTTGGTAGATGATGAAGAAATTAGTAACGAGCAAATCCCAGAATGTAAATTGTATGACAATATTTTACTACATCGAGCTGGAAAGAAAGGAACAAGAAAAGATATGGATTCCAGAAAAACATCGGGGATCGTTGATACAAACGGTACACGAATGTTCGTCACTTTGGATGTAACAAAATAGAATTTATTTCAAAATCTAAATGTTTTGGAAAAACATGGGACGGCAGATTCAAAAACGGGTTAACGAATGTGACACATGTCAACGAGCGAAACATCCAAATCGAAAACATGCCGACATCACGATTCTGTAACAAATATCTATTTGTGATTATTAATGTATTTTCTAAAGCTGTACAGATATACCCAATTCGTAAAGCAATACTCGAAAGTTTTGATTCAAGCCGTAAGTTTTTCCAGAAATTTGGTATATCAAAGAAACTGTTAAGTGACTTGGGCACGCAATTGTCTAGCGAGAAATGGAAGCAAGGGATGGAAAAAACCGGTGTACAAGTAAGTTTCACAATAGTTAGAAACACCCAATCCAATCCATGTGAAAGGGTGATGAAAGAAATATTTCGGTTGTTTAGGGTATATGTGCCTACATCCCATAATCAATGGATTGATGTGGTAGCAATATTAAATTTCATTTTAAATAATGTGCCTCACGGAAGTACTGTATGGACTCCAGTTGAAATTTATTTTAACGTATTAGAAGGACAAGAGACATTAATAAAAATTAATATTCCGTCGGAAATTAGGGAAGTTCAGAACTGATAATAATTATCAAGTTGTTTACGATGATTTGCAAGAAGCAGCAAAAAGAAGAAAAAATCAAAAGCAATTTTTCGAGGAAGGATATAATATTGTTAACAATGTTTTGGTTAGAGCTCCCCAAATATCCTCACCATACCACAATTTGTTTCATAAATTTATCCTTCTATATAAAGGCCCATTCAAAATTGGTAAAATATGAATAAAAATGCAGTTATTCTAAAAGCCAACGATGAAAATGAGGTGGGTACGTATAACTATAGAAATATTAAAACATATAGAGAGAAAAACATGAAGGATGTAAATCTATATATTTACAAAAATAAGGTATACTGCCATGGCTTCATTTAGAGCTTCTACTGAACCGATTGTAGTATTTTTTCCTTTACATTAAAGAATGTGATCGCTAAATTTGTTATCAGATATTCTTTGTGTTAATTCACCAACATTTACGGTGTAAATTAATTAATTAAATCATTCTTTAATGGAACGCATATCAATAGCCAATTGTTTCCTTCCTCAGGGTGGCTCTTTCAAAATCTATATATATATATATATATATATATATATATATATATATATATATATATATATGAGTCCATGCTGCTTGATGTTTTGTTCTGATTGTTAAGATTTGTTTACAATTCGTCAAGGTTTTGTTTCAGTGTAATAATTGCATTGTGGCGTAGACAGTTTGCATGTATTTGCTTTTGTGGTGTATTTTGTAGAGAACATTCGGACAGTGGGTTTTGCTCGGTTGTACTGAAGTAGTGAAGTTGTTCACAGGTTATGTCGAATTCCGAATCCTTGACCACGCGCCCCAAAAGACGCAAACGTAGAAACTGGACGCAGGAAAAGAGAAAGTCAGCGTAAGTGTCGTGTTAGTGAGGTTATATCGTTTTCTGCTGGGTCGTTGACTATGAAATGTCCGTTTTGTTCTGCTTTGTACTTCGCATGTGAGAGAAATTCTGCAAACGAGTTTACTCTGTCGCTTAAATGGGAAAATAAGTTTATCTTCGAGCAGTATACCAGAAGAAATCAAAGTTGTTTATAGGAGATCATGGCACATCAAAACACTTTAGAAATAACATCCGTCTGTATAATATTATAATAATAATCTGTATAATATAATAATATAATATAATCTGTCGTCTGTATAATATAATAATATAATATAATCTTTTGTGTCATTTGACGCCGATATTGCATTGCCACCTGGTCATGGGCCATACGTGTTCAAAATTTTGGGAACTCATTACAGAATATCTTCGTTATACCCTGAAGATCCAAATAATGCAACATGCATTAGTCTGAGCACAGTATTTTACATTTATCTCAGTTCTCACCGTCAAATTTTGACGGGTTTTCACTAGTAGTTAGATTATAATAATATGCCCAATGGGGTAGATTAATTAAAAGAATAATATTGTTGGATATATTAAATATATATTTCAGTATTGTTAAATGTATGTATGTACATGTCATGCATAATTCGGTTCAATTATGACTGTTTTAACTGAAAATAGGAAAAACATAAGGAGATAGATCTAGTTGTGCTAATCCAGATATTATGTACTAAACAACTGTGTACTGTACTGTACTAAACAATACTCGTTGTGTATACTTCGCGAATGTTCATTCCCGCCTGAGATATGGCATAATATTCTGGGGAAATACATCTTATAGCTCCCAGACTTTTAGATTACAAAAACGAATTGTACGAATAATAACCAAATCCCACTCACGTGATTCATGTAAGCCTATCTTCATTAATCTAGGAATTCTACCATTACCGTGTCTTTTTATTTACGAATCAGTGGTTTTTGTAAAAAATGACTTGCTCAAGGGCGGGAATATATTTTCAGAAAATGCCGAAGTCTATTACTATAACACTCGACGTAGAAATCATATTCATCAGGTGACAGTATCAACAGCTCATTACAAAAAATTCACATACAATACATGTACATTATTTTACAACACTTTGCCAGATGACATTAAACGATTAAATTCAATAGAAAAGTCTAAATCCCAAGTGAAATCGTTTCTGGCGCAAAACTGTTTTTATACAATTAGAGACTATACTGAGCATCACAAGAAAAGCAACATTAATTTTAACAATGATACATAATGCATTATTTACCATTTGGACTGTATAAATGAGTATAAACAACCTGTAACAACTATTGTACTACAGCTTCCGGGTCAATGACCCCCATCTCGATCAGGTTTTTCGTCCAGTTTCCCTGATCCATTGAGCAAATGCTGAGATGGCCCCTTGTTTTGCTTCTGGACATAAATGTAACTTCATTTTCTGTGCACGTCTTCTAGAATTCAGTGGGAAATACAATTATTCAAATTATCGTCTCCATGTTGTCGCGGCAGGAAGTAATAAGAGCCAAAATTTATTGCTTATTTATCCTTGAAAATAGATTTTACTACATGGGAGTTTTTTTTCTCCCTTTCAAAATTCAAAATTTAAGTAGCATATGATTTAGTGTAGGGATCACAGAATTTTGAAAATGTGCACACAATTCACTTTTCCCCATAGCACGTTATACGCAGTTTTTAACTGTTTTTTGACGTAAAATAAATAAATAAATAAACAAATATTTAAAACCCTCTGAGTTTTCAAAGGAGTCAAATTTCCTGATTTTTGCTCTGAAAGGTAGTTGATCCCTGATGTTTTGTAGCTTGCTGTTATGAACTGACTTTATGATATGAACAGGAAAATGTTTCCATAAAATTGTAAAATTAATAAATAATGAACCTTCATGTGCATTCATTTACTCATTACTCTCGTATTCGTAAAAAAATGAAAACGCGCTACTAACGTCCCTTGTTCTTTAAACATATACTCGTGATAAAGCTTAACATTATAAACGAGTTGCATAATATACTATTCGGTGTTCACGGCGAATAGTGATTGTGTTGTTACGGAATTTGCAGTTTTCTGTCATTCTGTGCTGTTTCGTACGGCATATTGCTGCTACAGGCTGCTAGTTCTTTTATAAACTTATTACATAATATTGCGTATCGCGGTGATAGGTCGTGGCCGATTCAAAATACTTCTTTCAGACGTTTCGTCTGCACCATAGACATGTAGTACTACATGTCTATGTTCTGCACGTACGGTCTGGGTGGTTCCCAGTTGAGCTCGTGTTTCGCCTTGCCAGTGATCGATACTTATGAAAATTGAGTAGGGATTCGTTCCCGTGCAATTGAGTGGCATTAAGTCATAGACATATATGTCTTTGCGTTAAGTGACTCCATTCTATGCACCAATGCGGCCAGATAATGACTCTTCCGGGCACATGAGGCCAGATAATGACGCCCAAAACATTGCAACATCCATAATTTTTTATTAATTATGTAAATGGAAAATGCACAGTGCAAAACGTTGGTAACAACAAATTAGGAAATATGAGCAAGCAAATAGCCACGTATCTGAACCTTCCCAATCGCAGAAGTACTGCAGCATTGTTAGTGGACGCTGATGGTGATATAACAACGTTGAAAAGACATGGTGGTTGGGAATCAACAAGTGTTGCTGCAGGTTACATAGATATTGCAATTGCGAATAAAATGAAAATATCAACACAATTCAGAATTCCATAGAAAATGAAATAGCCATAAACATAAATAACGTGTCATCATCATCAGCAAATATTAAGAAAGTAACACTCCCACAAATACATTTTAATATTTGTACAATGCAGAATATGTACATTTCAAAATAATTGTAAATACTAACATTAAATAAATGTTATCTTTAATGTTCAATTTCTTTATTTCATTACTCATAGAAAATAAACTGTTTTGCAATGAGTTGTCTTTTGATTAATGGAAATATGTCTTTAGTAAGTTAAAACCTAACTTTTGTTCTCTCTCGCAGGCGGGTTGGTAAACCAAAGCCACCTGCGGCAGGTAGGGTAGCTGTCCACTAGGTGGCCTTGGCTGAATCCTGCATGTCAACTGCCTCCAAACGATTCAATGTAAAAGTTTAACTTATGAAAGTTACCATAAGTCGTAGAAAAAGTATCGTATGAGACTCAATGTAATGGGTATTAATACACTCGTGTGAAGTTTGCGATATTCGCTCTTATCTTAATATCGCACTCGTGTATTAATACCCATCATTACATCATCGTTTCATAATGTACTATTGTATGCTATTATTAAAGCATATTAAAAAGTATCAATTTCAGTAGTTAATTCATTTTTACATAAAAAAGTAATTATAAAAAATTTAATTTAAATACCTATATATTTTTAAATTTTAAAACAGGAATCATAAATTAATAAATTAACTATTTCAATTTACTAATATTAATAACAATAATATAACCCCAAAATAGTAATTGAAATACAATTAAAATAAAAAGGCAAAAATAATTGAATTACACTTCATACTTCCAAGCAATGGTATGTATAATACTCATTACGAGTATTCAACACAAAATTAAGCAAAGCACACCACACAACACATCACACCAATGGCGCCACTACATCGAGTGAAAATGATGCGCAATCAAATATTAATTATACCATTATAAATATACCAGTATTTACCAAATTAAATAATAAAGTAGGAGCAAATCAGCAACTGAACAAATTTTTTTACTAAGCAATTAATAGAAAAATCCTAGCGAATTCATAACAGTCAACGCTTTGTGCAACAATAAGATTTGTTCCGCCTAAGAGCGAACACAAAAGTGGTGAATATTCCATATTTTCAAAGCAACCATCCAGCACCAACCCAGGCAGCTGATAAGCTTCGAACTGGCATGGCGGACCAACTCAAGACGTAGGATGGTGTTACACTCCTGTTTCAGTTCATGTTATATTTGAGGAACAAACGTTCAAAACGCCATACGCCACTTCACCCTTTTCCACTAAAAATGAATAATATAGCACAAATTTTTCACTTTTCAACACTGCCTTTAACTCAACGAATGTACTAATGAAGAGTCCTTCCAAGCGTACTAATGTGTACGGGGAATGTCCTTCCGCACTCTGACGAATCACGGGCTCGTGTTCGTAGCAACCAGATCACTGCGTGTTTAGGCTGCGAATCTAGCTTCAATAATTTGGAAGATATTCTGCAGATGTTGGTGTCCAAAAAATACTGTTCTCGTCTTTTAATCCTTTGACACAAGGGAGAGTTCTGAAAACAAGTTTTTAAGAAATATTGGTATACCTCAGCGTAACAATTATTCTGTATTGAGGAAATTGTTAATGTTACCTGTCTGGTCGAAACGGAAATTGTTTACTCCTCGTTTTTCTCTCTTAATTTGTGCGTGTTAATGTTATTACGTGGAGATCGCACGGAACATGTTGTTTCGCGGATACTGCAATGCTGTATGCTAGGCACACTAGCAACGTAAAAATCCAACTTTCAGCCACGACCCATATTACTTAGCATTTTTAATGACGAGACGATCCTTTGTGAAACTGCTTGGCTGCAGATTCTCAAAAATTGAATTTCGTGGCGTCTTATTTGGAAAGGCGCCTGATTCTCAGAATGTGTGGACAATATGCAATCCTGGCTCCGCGGTTTCTCCAATGGCTGGCGCGATCTCACGAGCATCTTTGAAACCAGTTCAGCCCTTCTAAAGAGTTTCATAGGAAAAACGAATTCCCTTTCTCTCAGGAAGTCAGCCCTCGATTTTTGGGGAAAAATTATCTAAGTCGAACGCGGGATGTTTGAAAGCGGTACCCTTTGCTATTAATTAGCGCCAAAGAATTGTTATAAATTATTGAATTCCAAGTACGGCGTCAAATTTGAATTAATTTGGCCGTCTATGTTCCAACACTGCGAAACAAGTAAAGGGGAGAACACTTCCCGGATCTATTATAGTTGTGGGGAGTACGCAATTTACATTTTCATTTTTTTAAAGCTGAAATTCGTGCTACCAACATAATTTCTATTGCTAATACTCTCACCAGTCTCTGGTTCCACTGCGGAGACAGTTTCCTGGCACACTGTACTAAGACATTTCACTTTTATTTTATTTTTATTTTATTTCGAAATAAGTTTCCAGGTAAAAACATCAGAAGAACTCAATGTTTGCCAAGTGGACATTTCACGTTTTAAATGTTTGCTCCTCATTTCGCGAGCTGCAGGAGGACGACGAGATAGGAGGCGGCGGCACCCATGGTGCTCCACAGCAGACCCAGCCCCAGGCGAATGCCTCCGGCGACACGCAGCTCGACCACCGCCCCCGCCCGCGCCCCCTCGTCCTCGCCCGCCCCCGCCGCCTGCAGCTCCTCCGCGAAGCGACGCAGCTCCCCCCGCTGGCCCGCGCACGTCTCCTGCGCACACAGACACTCGTATGTCAATGGGGGACCAAATAGTCCCTTCATCTTTCTCGCGAAACTTACTTCCTAATTCTACTTGTAAGATGTGAACCAAACCAACCCAGTTAAGCAAAATGTCTGACTCAGCCGGTAAGCGCTTCAAGGGGACCGCTCCGCCGCGCTGATCCCCAGCTTTTCCTTGTGCCTTATTGAAATTTAATTAAAACTTTAAATCTTCCAGATTCGCTCCTATATTAAAATAAAAAGCAAAGAACAAGAGTGTTCAAGTTTCATGTTCACTGTTAAGGTTTCACGTATACTGTTCAGGTCATTAGTTCCACAAGTGTAGTGCATGTTTTTACCCCGGGAGATGGCGGTGATCTTCCCCCCTGGATGGTGAGATCCAGCGCCGACCTGGTCATCAAATAGCGGGGTTTCCCCCACCAGGTATCTCCCACCAGCGGGGCATCACCCCAACCGGGATAAGCTTCGGAAGGGACATCCCACATGTGTGGTAGTGTCGTGTTTGTAAATGTAAGTGGGTGTAAAGCATGTGTTACACGATCATTTTTTCATCATTTTTCGTCGGTGCAGAAAAGTGAAGGGCCAGACTGGATATAATTTTCTCGAAAAAACGACGCACGTTCGAAAACATTCATGTTTTGCTGCAGATTTCATCCATTTTGACTACTGCGCTTCTGGTATTACTTTTCGGAAATGTCTCTGATTGCTATATATGTGTGGTGCGATTTGTTTCTTTCGTACAGTTTCGAGAGCGTTCTGGTGTGTTGAATTATAATATGAAGTGATTATGTAATGAGAAATAAAAAACGTCTCGTCCTGTGCTCATTCCTAATAACCTAACTTAATTTGATACTACACATACTATGTTGAACTATTTGATGTTCAGCGCTTTTTGCTACGTCCAGAGGAAATATTTTCATAAAGATTGTGTGCAGAAGACGAAAATACCGTGTAAAACGCTCTATCTCGTTCATCCAGTTTCGATATCGAATCAGAAGCGCATAGATGTAGATGTCTCTTTTCCATTCATTTTCTGTATAGAAAAATGAAAAAATGACCGTTTAAATAGGCTCAGATAAAATATTTCAGAAAGGGGAGAGGTTATGACAAGGAAGAGGAAGGAAAGATCGCGCGCGCAGTCAGTGACTCGTTTGTTATAAGTACTGCTTCAGCATTCACTTGGTATTGATAGGAGAACCCATGGAAAACTACCGATCTGAGCAGCCGGCCGCTAGAATTCCCTTCAGACAGCAACTGAACTCGACCGTGCTAAGTACTACTCGCGCAACTTTTCTTGAAAGATGGATTGAAGAAATGCGGGCGGAGGTATTAGTTACAAAGTCGGCCACTAGAGTATTTACAGTAATGCCAACTTCTGGAAAACCAAAGTCAAACCCTGCTACGTGTGCGGTCAGGTAATCGCTCTGGGTAGGCAACAGCAGGGACATTAGATAGGAGTTTTAGGTGCTTCCCTCGAAAGACCTGGACAAGCCTCAGCCATTTCTTTAGATATAGGTAATAAAGCTGAACATAAGTTCTCGACAATGAAAGCAACTAGCTTTGACTAGCTTCTGTTTCGCGGCAACGAAGTTTTAATGCTTGGAATGTTGTCATCAGTGCTCGCTGCGAGCTTTTGACTTCAACTCTTTATTACTCAAGAGAGGGGGAAGCAAGTTCATAGTTCAAGAAAAGTTGCGCGGGTAGTAGCTATACTACGAATTTTACGTAGTGGCACTTCAAGGTCACGAGAAGGAAGGAGAGGGGGACGTCATCCAATCGGGAGCTCCAAAACTAAAAATTCAAGTCGTAAAGAAGCTTCAGATTGGATGACAGTGTATCTCTCTCCGTTTAGCTGCTGCCCTTGAAAAGCCACGATGTAAAAATCGGAGTGTAGTGGCGAAAATCCCGCCACCGTCAGAATTTGAACAGTGGACCTGCAGGTCAGAGGCACTGCAGTGACATCAGATGTCCTGAGCCACTTCTCCCGGAATATCACATTATATACATTTAGTTCTGTATAGGATATGTATATGTACTGTGTATAGGAATTCCATAAGGATACTACAAATTTCTGGGGCATGTAGCGTAACCGTTCGTCTAAGGGATTAGATACAGACGATATAAGTTTCGAAATCGCGCCTCTGTCCACCGATTTAATTCAGCAAAAGATAGATATCAAGATACAAGACACTGCACAAATTGCACTCAACGCGAATATCGCGCTTGAGCGAAACAGGCAATCACAGAATTTATTCGAGCCCTTCAAGCGAATTTCATAGATAGCGATATACATCGAGGGACGATGTGAGTTTTTGCACAGCCATCAAGTACCTAAATTTGCCAATTTCTTCTACAAGCTAAATGCGCAGAGACAGAAAGCTTAAACACAACGTTGTTCTTCAGAGTCATTATTTTTGTAATCAGTTTAACTATACCACCTCAAGATTATATTGCCTGGGAGCATTTCAAGGGAACCGCTGACACCGTTAGCTCAAGGCAGATGTTACGAAAAAGTGTAAGAATAACTATATTTCTATAAGTGAAGTTTGAAGAGGCAAATAACAATTATGATCAGTTACTATAGTTGTTAATCATTCATTCGTGAACTTACGAATACTAAAATCGAGAGCGGTAGCTCAGTGCATCAACTGATGTCCCTGCAGCGCCTCTGACCGGGACGTCCTAGGTTCGAGTCCTGACGGCGACAGGATTTTCGACATTAGCTTTTCAGCTAGGTCGAATTCAGTCGCTGTCTGGATGAGAATTCTAGCGGCCGGCTGCTCTGATCGGTAGTTTTCCGTGGTTTCTTCGATCAACACCAGGCGAATGCCGGAGCAGTACCCTAACAAACGGGCCACGGACCGCGCGCGATCTTTCCTTCCACTTCCTTGTTCCATCCTCTCCCCTTATACACACACTTACACAAACATGCACTACACTACCACATATTCCGGTCGGGAGCTTAGAGCTTGTCCCGGCTTGGGCGGTGCCCCCCTGGTGGGAGAGTCCTGGTTAGGGGAAAACCCCACTAGCCGACGGTAGGTCGGCGCCGGATCTCGCAATCCAGCGGGGGAAGATCACCGCCATCTCCCGAGAAAAAAACATGCACTACACTAACGATACTAAAGACCAAAGCAGCTGACGGCCCGGAAACAAAAAAATCAATTAACGAATACTAAAAATTGTTTCATTACAGAGAAAGTCGATTTTTTGTTCGGAAAATTAGTTTAAACGATAATTTTTATTTCAAGGTAATGATTAACAAATGACTATTCATCCAAAACAATGATAGAGTCTATATGTATGTAAATAAAGGAATTTACTTATACTTATATTAATTTTTTTGTGTGTTCAAATTAGACAACTGTTAACCTTCGGAATTCTTTTGTGTGTGTATTAATTTCATATATTAGTACTTATATTGTTCTTGTGTATGGTATGTCCTTTTTTTCAGCAATTTCTGTTACATTCACAGATCAATTCAACTCTAAAACTCCGTCAATTTAAAAAATCAAAAAGTGTAGTCCATGCTAGCTTTTCAAAAGAATACACTTTGAATTCTTGGCTGAAGTGGTAATTGACTATTTCTTTCACCTTTTCTAATTCGACAGACGAATCCCCGATCCCTGATGACAGTTTGTGAATACCTTGCACGGGGGATATTATTTGACATCCGGTGATTGCGTGAATGCCTCACATTGAGCATTTTATTAGTGCTTGACTCATTCAGGGACCAAGAATTTTTTTGAATAACTGGAAACCGGCGAAGTAGGGTAATAGTAGGGTGTCGAAGAAAATAACTTTTGGCTTATTGATAGATACAAAATCTCGTATAACAAAATTACACTTGGCTAAATTTTGACATCGCACTCCTGATCAATAAGGAACTTGTGTGTCCTTGTGTATCCAAATTCTCAGGATATGACAACTCACTGGCTAAGATAATGTTTAATTTTTGTCTTTATAGTTTGGTTTTGGCTGCATCGTTTTTACTATGTGTGCATCAGACCTCTTGGTCATGAAATCGAGAAACATCTGTTGTCAAATCTGAACAATAAAACAGAAAACAATATATTGTCAGTGCCAGTGGGTAGGTCATCCCCTAAGAGTTCGTGATCCTGCCAAAAAAAACAGTGGTAACTTGCTTCCTAATATGGGATTCGATGTCATGCAATTTCAAATGTGAAACTTTATTGTATGAGATTTTCTCCATGCTCATTAAGAAAAATCATCTTCGCTCCTCTACATGTCCCAGAATTGTTAACTTTTATTTTAAGACAATATGTCTCTCTCTCTCTCTCCTCTCTCTCTCTCTCTCTCTCTCTCTATTATCGTCCGATCAGACGCGTCAATTGTTTATAATTTATTAAATTTATTAGAAAATAACATGAATTTTCATAAAAAACAGTGAAAATAAACAGATGAATTAAGTTCCACCATAGCATATTTCGGCAAATTTTTAATAATATTCGGAAGCGGAAGATCCAAAACAGACTTTGAAATGTTTGTGGACAATTAAAGGCGTATTTTCGCGACGGCTGGCGTGTCACAAAATAGAAATTCGAAATCTTAACAAATTTAAAAACTTGTAGAGATATTGACGAAGAAGCACAGACGGTCATCTGTTTAAAATGGCGTGTAGAGAATAAGTGAAAAACGTGTTGAATAAAAAAAAAAGTTAAAGCGACAAAGTAAGAACAGTGAAATTAATTGTGAAATGGGTAGATGACAACAAAAACCACTATGCATTGTAGAAAGACAATTACAAGGAATTAGTGAATTTTAATTAGCAAAAATAATACAAGGAAATCCGTCTTTTGTTTTAGTGAAACGGGAGATGGAAAAATTGGTCAGAATGCTACTGAATGTCGTGGGTAGCGGGTTGCGACATAGATTCTCATGAGAGTAGAATTGTTTTTTTGTTTTTGTTTTTTGTTTTTTTGTTTTTGTAATGTCAATGTAAAATGCAGAGCAGTATAACTTTGTTTTTGGAATATGTTGACTACGCGATTTTAATTAATTAATGGTAGATAAACAAAAACTTTGGTGAAAAGAGAAAATGGAATTGTGCAGAGCAAGATCGCTGAGTGCATCGAAAGGGGAGTACTTATAAACATTATAATTGATTCTACATTGAAGCTAATATGGAAGGCCAAGATATGTTTTTAGCTTAATTCTTTTAAGACGTGGCCACGCAAAATGTTTTGTAAAAAGAAATATTAACAAATAGAATATTATGGAAATTATTCACGCAAACATTTTCTTTATGTAAAAGAAATTTAACAGATAAAGTATAAATTTTATTCACGCAAAACGGTTTTTGAGCAAATTAAATATTAATGCAATAAAATATTATAAATTAGATTCACGCGAGGAAGTAATAAATAGTAAGTTAGTGGAGATAGAATGTTACGATTCAGTTATAATATATATAATTGCAATAGTACGTAAGGAATATTGTTACATTGTTATCTTGTGTTGCATTGTGTTCTGCTTTATTAGCAAGGACATCACTGAGGAAAGCGGCAATAAATGGTGCTTGTATTTATGGTATATATTGTGGTGCTTCCGTATTTATGTATGTATATATACACATACATACATACATACATACATATATAATCAATGGTTCTGTGCATACATACTGTATGTCCAGAATTTCTACTAGTTTCGAAACAAACCTCAGAGATTATAAGGGCGCAGTTACATGAACGACAATGTTTGCTTTCTGGGATTATGCCTGATCCATTTTATAAGGACATTCAATCTTTTTGTACGAATGAGAATGCAAGGTAGATACAAATGAGAAATTTTCAAAACCGATGTTAAGTCAAAAAGACCATGAGTGGACATTAATGTTTGTGCCCTACAAAGTCCACGTAATTTAGCTATGCGTATAGGTATATTCTATATTTTCATACAATTTGAACCATGTAGATATACAGGATGAGTCACGTAACTAGCGCCTCCTGTAATGTTTGAACGGTTAAAGGTATTGCAATGCAGTTCTCAAGAGTGAATGGGGCTAATTGATGCATGTATTCGTTTCGATTTTATAATTTGTATTTACGAGATATTGAGGTAACTTAGTTGTTTTTTTCAAATGGAACTATACACATTTTTTAGTATATCATGAGCATAAAAGACGAATCCAATGATATGTCATATGTTAGATAAGCATATTTTTGGTAATTCTGATTTTTTCTACTCGTATTAAACGTATATTTTAAATGTAATAGTTCACCAATCAAGGTTGCGCCGCGATCTCTCTGCTAGCACATGCTAGGGGCGTTAAAATATCGATTAAAAACGAGTCGCAAAAATTCAAAATTACTCAAGAAAATGCTTATCTAACAAACGACAATACGTAAAACATTGGATTAGTTTTTTTACGCTTGTCATGATAGATTAAAAAATATAAATAGTTCCATTTGAAGAAAAAAAATTACCTCAATATTTTGAAAAATACAAATGATAAAACAGAATGAATACATGTATTACTTAGCCATGCACTTCCGTGAGAACTGCATTGCAATAACTTAAACCGTTCAAAAACTGCACGAGGTGTTAAAGTTATGTGATTCACCCTGTGTACTACATTTTTATACTTTAGTTTAATATATACTATAATGTATTCAACTTACTATAATGTGTTTCAGTATTTTTGGCGGAAATACTTTTCTCATTTTAAGTAATTTTCTGGAGAAATGTCTGCAATATGTCGTATTTTGGCCGGTAATTTTTATTTGCGTCTGATCTTTTATTGCATTATTATAATGTTTCACTAACCCATATAACCAATTACAAAATATTTACTCTGCAATTTATGCAAATAAATAAATATGTAGAATTGATAACATTAACGTCATAGAAAAGACTATCACTTGAGGGTTAACCTGCAACAGGAGGGCGTACACGAACTGCGAAGTGCGTCTCGCCCGCGCCGCCAACAGCTCGCCCGCCGCCGCAGCCCCCGCCAACTTCCAGATCGGCGCCAACACCAAGCTGACGATGGTGAGGCAGACGAGGGTGACGCTTACGTCGGACTGCGCGCGCGGCTTCGTCAGAATGCACACCAGCTGGAACAGCAGCGCCGTGACCAGGAACTGGAAGTTCACAACCTCCAGCCCCACGCAGGGCGCCAACATGCGGTTTAGGTCTTCCACCAAACCCTGCAGCCGAAAGTGCAGGAGGCGAATGTCGCGAACGGACGGAGATGGGAATTCGCTTACACGGCTGACCCTCGCGTTCGCTACGTCAGGTGACATGTCAACAGTGTAGATCAACTGCTTTGGAAAGTTATTGCTCACCAAATACGAATTAATTTTTTGGAAATAAAAGGAGATGAGGAACGCTATGTTTATATACAGGGTCATTCCTAACATAGTTTGAAAGGAGACAAATGTGTACCCAATTAAAAAAACAAACCATATGACTCCATATATATGTCGCTTGTAATACAACTCAATTGCAACAGGCCATGCGGCTTGCATGGTCCCAACAAACATGGCAAATAATTGCAGCGAACAAATCATATGTATGATCTGAAAAGTGCTCGCGTTATTTACTCTGAGAATGGAATGTGCTTCTTGTAACTCCTCGACAAACTTTACAATCTTCTTCGCGTGAGTATTGATCCTTTTTAGCAGCACCATTCCTGACATCAAGCCGATAATGACGGTCACCCGGTCTAAATAATATAATATCCCCGGGCGGGCAGTGTTCGGCGATGCGTTGAAGGAGATGGCGATGTTGAACAGAAATGCGGCCGTCTCCAGCGCCAGCAACATGGCCCCGAGGAGGCGCCTGCGACGGCACGTCACTAGGCGCCGGGGAGCGGAGACGGGCACCAACCCGAAGGGCGCCAGGCCCATCGCCCTGCACGTAGTGACAGCAAAGTTAGCAATACGACACTTCAATACATCAAACGTTATTCGATGTCGAAGAAAACATCAACAAAAACATCGATGTTTTAAATATGATGAAACATTTCGAACTAAAATGTCCTGGTTCTAATGTGATACATAACACGTCAATATTAGTTTCAAGTATACGCTGCCTTAAACGTGACTAATCTTATTGTCTAGTCAATATTCTGTATAGTCAAGGTTCAAATTGCAGCTTAACAATATTACCACGTACAAAATAATCAAAAAAAGGTAACAGCGCTGGAGAAAGGTTGCGAAAAGCAAACGAATTCGTGCAGCCCGGGGGATCGGCAATAGTGACAGCAGTCAATGGCTGTTGTTCATTGCGAGCAATCCACAAAGTAGATACTGGTAATTGTATTTATATCATGACTTTTTAAAACATCGATATTTCGGCACACATATCGATCCGAAGAAAACATCGAAAGCAAAACATCGTTGTTTTAATATCGATGTTTCTGCTCGACAATATCAATATTTTCAAAACATCGATGATTTTTTTGCCATCCCTACCTGCACGCGCGCAGCATTGGCGACGCCGCGGCCACCAGAGAGCAGCACTCCGCATGCGTCATCCACTCTGTCAGGAAAGGGAAACATGAACGTTCGGTATTCAGGTTATCAGGGGTTAATGTCTTTGATTGATTGATTTTTTCGTGTCTCCGGGCGCGTCAACTGCGTTGGCCATTAGTCCAGTAAGTGTAGTGCATGCTTTTTCTCGGGAGATGGCAGTGATCTTCCCCAGCTGGAGGGCGAGATCCGGCGCCGATCTACCGTCGGCTAGTGGGGTTTCCCCCTAACCAGGACTCTCCCACCGACGGGGCACTGCCCCAGTCGGGACAAGCTCTAAGATCCCGACCGGTCTCCCGGAATATGTGGTAGTGTAGTGCATATTAGTGTGTGTGTGTGTGTGTAAGGGGAGAGGATAGGACAAGGAAGAGAAAGGGAAGATCGCGCGCGGTCCGTGGCCCGTTTGTTAGAGTACTGCTCCGGAATTCGCCTGGTGTTGATCGGAGAAACCACGAAAAACTACCGATCAGAGCAGTCGGCCGCTAGAATTCTCTCCAGACAGCGACTGAATTCGACCTAGCTGAAAGGCTAGAGTCGAAAATCCTGCCGCCGTCAGGATTCGAACCTAGGACCTCCCGGTCAGAGGCTCTGCAGTGACATCATTGAGCTACCGCTCTCGGTTTAATGTCTTTGAGGCCCTGAGCGTGATCATGCTATGGGGCTCCATAATAATATTTAAAATAGGTCAGAAATAAACGATATGATATAAATAAACTATAATCTTTGAAATTTTAAAAAATTAATAATAAAATATTTCTTGTATTAACGTTCAACAAATTATTAGAGAATCCTGTCTGGTTTGACTTCCGTAAGAGTTAATCCACCCCTTGTGGTACGTGCAACCTAATCTTCGATGACACATCTACAAAAACTAACGTATACTCCGATTTAAACACAGTGACACTTCTAGGTCACGAGCTGGAAGGAGAGGGGAACATTGTCAACCACCCAAGTGCTCTAATACCAAAAATCCAAGTCGTAACGAAGAACCAGATTGGATGACTGCGTCCAGCTCGTGACCTTGAAGTGTGTGTGACCTTGTGAAGTGCTCGTAATCTTGAAACCACTATGTTTAAATCGGAATATAATTATGTTCCTATTTTTCCCCGTAGGCGGCTGTCACTATGTTGCCGATTTTGGCCGAAATTTCAATCGACCAACGTCTGACGATTTTGTCCTAAGTACCGGATTCCTTGAAATACATGATCGTGAACCCGAATGAAGACGGCGTGTGAAAACATCGGCATACATACAATTACTGTTAGGTATGTTAGAGGATTGGCACAAAACTGACGAAGATCTGTTTCGTTTGATTTTTCCGTCCGATATCAAGCGATCTAAATTTCCGCCAATTTCGACTCCACTATGACCGTTGCTTTACATTGGTTGAGAACAGATTGCAAAATACTACTAGTAATGTAATTTCTTATATAAAATTGGATAAACCAACCGTATAATAAAACATCGTAAATAAAATAACAATAAATAAGAAAATATCCGCTGTCATTATCACTGAACTTTGTTGTACTTTCATTTGAAAAAACACAAATTTGATTACATTCCTAAAATAATATTTCGAGATTTAAGGAGTTACAAATTATATTAACTTGCTTTTAATAATTTTGTAATTAATACCAATAAAACCTAACAATTGTACTTTTTTAGTAATGCAAACTGAATGGTGCGAATCAATGTAAAAGTATGATTCTGAACAGCCATTCGATCGTAACGAACAGGACTATTCGTTAAATACCTTCTGTTTTCATTTATTTGAACTAAAATATTTTTAAACATAAATATCGAAATACTTTCTACAATATATTGCGTCCAGTTTTGCCCTTTCAATGTACTTCAAAGTCGATGCAGTGGTATTTTGTAGAAAAAGTGTCGCACATATTCTCGCAATACACAACTTTTATCACACTTACTGTAAATTCTTTTCAGATGCTCCAACAGAAAACAGTGAATACAGAAAAATATTCTTCGTATTTTATAACCTATCATAATATTTTACCTTCAAATGTCGCTGTACCATTACTGTCAGACATTACATTTGAGTTCAAAATTGATGTGCATGTAAAGGTGGATTTTCATAACATTCTGCTTTTAACTCGTGACTATTAATCTCAGGCATAATGAAAAGTGTCAATGAGCTATTCATTTTGTATATAACCAAAGTCGCTGAATCTATAACCATTGTTTGATTACTATATTACTTAGATGAAATCATCTCTCACCATAAAAAACGACTTGAAATTATATTACAAATCCTACTATTCACTACTAAATATTTTATAATTACTTTGCTTTTGTACTCATATTGACAGGCATGGACTTTGAGCACTGAATACTGCAGGTATTATTTAATTTTTCGACTGAAAAAAATGTCGTCACGATCTCATGATTATTCGATCGTGTTTCGTTTAAATTAATGATTTCGCATATGAGTTGATTCAGAAAAATTAGTATAACGGATCCGTCACATTTGTCGGATCCAATCACTTGTTTTTTTCTGAATAAAATTTAGCAATCTTCTCCACAATGAATCACATACAGGGAGAAGATAGTTAAGTAATAAACATTTCAGAATATTAATAATGTAATTGTCTTTTTTCTACTTCCATTATACAATGCTGTCATTTGATGCCTGCCAGCCGGCAAGGCTGCAAGGTTGCATAATGATACTCATTACAATACAGGATCTTGAGCAATGAGATCAATGACCACGGAGAAGCTTCAAACTAAGTATTGATACTTCGTTAATCGTCGAGAATCATTCTTGTAAATATTTTGTTCGATTGCGTACATTAAAATTGCATTTAATAGTATATTATGTTTATCAGTTTTAATTTCTTTTATTAGTAATTTTTACGTGTAATATTATTTAAAGTAAATTAGATTGTAATTTCATTTTGATCCTATTTGACTAGTGCAGTGGTGGTGGTAGAGGGAACATTTGACTGACGTTAAGACCAGAACGCAAGTTATTTTGTGTTATATGTTTCTGCCGTGTGTCTGTCCTTAAAAACCGGCCAATTCTTTAGTATGAAATGTCTAGTGAGTCAGAGGAGGAGTTGGCACCTCCGAAATAAGAGAAAAAGCGAAAACAGTGACCTCGGAAATTATTCCCGCAACATTCATTCTCTCTTACAGGTGGACTGGTAAACCAAAGCCACTTGCGGCATGTAGCCGTCCGCTAGGTGGCCTTGGCTGAATCCTGCATGTCAACTTCCATGAAACGATTCAATGCAAAAGTTTAACGTATAAAAGTTACTATAAGTCATAGAAAAAGTATCGTATGAAACTAAATGTAATGGGTATTAATACACTCGTGTGAAGCTTATGATACTCGCTCGTACCTCAATCGTATCGTAATATCACAATCGTATTTTACACCCATCATTACATCTTCGTTTAATAATGTACTATTTTGAGAAGAAGAAAGAATTGATTATTGATCGTTAAAGGTACACTTCTGTACACGTTTGTGCAAACACAATGACTACGATTTTTTAACTTAGAAGAAAGAAGTGAAGAAATCCGTAGTAAACAGATGAACAGAAAATTTCTGACGTTCTATCTACACCAAATTACTCATAGTGAACTGACTCACACATTTGTAATGGTTTAAACGTGAATTTATGAAATGCAATGAATATTATTTGGATTTAAATGAAATGGTGTAATATAACTTCTACGCAATAATTTGATTTTTAAGAACAATAAAAATTATATATTTACGTACCGATACGAAAAATACGATATAACGAAAAATATAAGTTTACGTAACGATTAGTGAGGTGAGAAAGAACATGCACTAGTTCTTCTTTAATGTTTTTGTAAGGATAATTTTAAATGTTCTGAATAACCATTTTGAGATTATTTTTATTCTCCAAAAATTACACAAATTATTAATTACAACAAACAAAAATTACACAAACTTTTTAATAGTTGTTCTTATAACACTAGTTAATTGTTAACATGCTTAAGTGTTGGAGGTTACATTTGTGCTGTAATATGAAGTTCGGGCAATCTCTTTAGAAATGAGTTCCACAGTGGTTGAATAGCACAAAATTCTTCCGCTGAATTTGAAGTAGCTACATGTCTGATAATGAAATCCCGAATATTAATAGTTTCGTGAAATATACCTATTACTCATATTTTTGACCCTGACTTGCAATTAAAACAAAAATTCCGCTTGAGGAATGCTGTACGTTTGTTGATATTCTGAGACTTTGGAAAAAGTTAGGGGAAAAACAATAACTTTTCAATTCCAGCTGTTCCAGGGATCCACAAAGTCATGTAGCCTTTTGTTATTTTTGAATGATTGACACTGAAGGTCATAACGCAAAAACTAATAAAAGTATTATTTCCTTCAGCCTTACAACCAATTACGCACAGTGAATCTCCCAGTTACACGGAGCCCCTACAATTCCGTATACGGACAGTTCGGGACGCAGAATAAATTGAATGAGGCCGTGGCCACTGTTGTAGTGGATGATTTACCCGCGGGTTTGAAATCAGATTGCAATTGCGCTCGATTTCATCATTATCTTTATTTTGGGGTTAGTGTAACAGAAAAAATATATAATAAATATAAAATGAAAAACCAAAACATTACCTATATATGGATAATGTTTATATACATGTTTTCGATGACAACTGCCATTTTTTAACAATATACATATTCAAGTTCTCACACGAAAGATCTTTAACATTTGCAATTAATTGCTTGTTAAGGAACAGCACAGATGTTACCCTGGTAATATTTTGTTCTGAAGAGTCAAACTGTACAAACTAGTTCACAGAATTTGAACTTTGACAATGAATTTGTTCATGCACCTAAAATATACCGGACAACTCTCAACATATCACGTATAATTCCATCCAGTTAAATAATATACGTACTGAAAAGAACCTATCGTCATTCTAAATAACTAACTTGCTCCTATCACAGTCGCAACGATATCTATGAGGCACGAACGTTTCCATTACAATGGTGGCCTTCAAATTGTTCCGCCACAGCAGCGCTCTCAGAGTCTAGTTTAATTCTATTCCAATGTCGTGTTTCACCTACTGCCACACGGAAGCGTTATTTTAATAGAGCTAATTGCATTTTCCAGTCCGTGCAAGTATTATATATTTATTCTGAAAGTGATAGAACTCCAAATTCTTTCAGTGGATGACATAGCACATAATAATAAAAGTGAATCACAGGAGATTGTTTCTCTTATTATGATAGTGGTACAACTCCAGTGGTACCTGGTTTTCTACAAGTCTCGTGATGAGTGATTTTCGAGATATTTATAGCGTCTGCAATGATATGATAAAGAGTTTGATCAGATTTGGTAATAGGAACAACAAAAATAATATAATTATATCGAATTTTTTATTTAACACAGAAATTAAACTTAATGGTCTGTGTGTTAAAAGATCTTAAAAAATTGTAACAAGAAGGAAGAAAAATGAGCAAAATGGTGTCTGTAACAGGCTAAAAAATAGATGGATTAGATTTGTCAAACAGAAGTCTTTTATATTCATGTATAAGTGTCTTGCTTATTTGAAATGAAAGTTATGGTATTGTTCATGCTGAATTACGCTATTCATTATCAGAAAGGGCTTATAACATGTATAGATTCTTTGGGAGGATTTTATCATAGAGAAATGCTTGAGAGAACCGAAACAACGCTTCCGGACTTTATTTGTTCTACTACGCGTGAAATTGAAGTTTAAGATCGAAAAACTTTCCTACAATGCAACAACAGTAGATTTCATAAACAACGGCACCGGCAGTACGCAAACGAGTTAAGTTAAAACAAGTTGTATAGCAGCGCGAATGGGAACAAAATAGCATCAGCTGCATAGACAAATGAGAATATTCTCTATTTGCCATGATAATTTACTCATCAGACCAATGAGCAAATGCTCATCGGTCGCAGAATATTCTCAGAATATGCTCGTGAAACATTATAAGAATGCTCATGAGAAGATAATCTGAGTAAATGCTGCTTTTTTGTTCATACCTGGTCTCTGCCCTCCGCGTGCTCGGGCCCCGGCCGTCTTTGTGCGCTCCACTGCTGCCTCGCCAATGGCGAGCATATTAAATAATACTGTGTCTTCCATTGTGCTGTGTGTTTAATAAATGTTTATCTGCCATCTACTTAGACTTTTTGTCCTAATACACAACACCTTAATTGGTCCTGCGTTGCTGCTTTGCAATCAACCAGGCCAAAGCTTTGTCGACTCACCCCTCTCGGTCTCTTCCGTTGGCCCCTCTTCGCGGCAGCCGTAGCCTTATGCAGAGACGCCTCCGATCCAGACTCAGAACCTAACTTAGAACTTGTAATCATAGGGCATTCCAACGCCACCGTAATAATTTTATTCATTTCTTAAATTTTCATTTTATGTTATTTTTACTCGTGTACGACAACTTGTAAATAGTAGAATAAAAATTAATTAATGTAAATGTGCCGGAAGGCCAGTATTGCTTACCCAAATATTCATGTTAGTTAAATGTAAATATGCCATCCGGCTAGTATTGCCTCTAGTATAATCTCTTACCCTCACATCATCTTAACCTTTTACATAGTAGGTTAGTTTATTATTTTCGAATATTAATTTATGCACTTTTCTTGCTGTTTCATGCTTCATGTTAAAACTTATTCCCCAAACCAAAATAAAATGTACGCTCAGGAAATATAGGCGCATAATCCGCCGATCATCGGAGAGAAAAAAATGTCAACATCCATATTAGTTCCCTCAAATATATGTAGATGAACTTAAACGCGATGTCAAGGTGGGGGCAGGAGGATAAGGGCGACTCCCAGGTGCTTCTGACCCTCACCCAGGCCGGCTGCCGCTAGCATTCCACATGCATTTTGACTGAAAAATAAACAATTTATATAATACACAACACCTAGAATTCTTGCAAAAGCTTCACACGTTATTGAGATCAGCTAAGAACGGCGATTGTGAAAGGAGAATATAATGGAAGAGAAGTTTCATCCGTCAAGAACTTACAATGAAATCAACGATGGATATTAAATTATCGTGTTCTCTCACTAAATTTGTATTACTTTCAGTATCTGTTTATCAGATGAATAATTGACGCAAACGCTAACTCCCCATTCAGTTTTTCAGGTTCTTTGGTGTTCAGTGTTTTATTGTCTTTTTTGGTTGTGTTGGGTTTGAAAAATATTTTAAAATTTTTGCTTCGAACGTTTCAAAATTTGTAGTTGAAATAGTGTCTATTTTGGTTGTGTTTGGTTTGAAAAATGTTTTAAAATTTTTGTTCCACCCAGCCTTCAATCTTGATATGAGTAAGATCCCGATAAGAATTAAATCTTATTTCTGTATAAAATTACAAAAAAAAAAATAAAGTAAGTCTTGTAACAAGAAAAGGCAATCCTTTATAATAAATTCCTTTTCTTTTATCTATACTAATTATTATATATTTAAGTAAGAGTTTGTTAATAGTAAGAAATACCTTCTTTTAATTCAAGTTGCCTTCAAATTTACCGAGCAGCAAAACCAAGCAAGGCCGGAGAATGAAATCCGTCAGAAAGTCTATGTAGTGGTTAAGTTGTCTTTACAAAGACTTCAAACAAACAGTAAATGTTAGAAGCAAGGCAGTCACGTTTAGTCTCCTGATAGATATTCAGTAGCATTTTAGGATTAAATGTGGTAATTTACAATTAAAGTCAAAAAACGTTGCTACTAAACGAAGAAATAATAAACTTTACATGTACTATGATGTTGGGAGCAAGTTAACAAGGTGCAGGGTACCGTGCGATTGTTTATGTGAAGGAAATACCAAACAACAAAAGGACACATTGCTAAACCACGAAGGCAGAAGACATGTTTGCTCCAAATTGAACTCTGAAAAATATAATTTGTTCAGGTGCTTGAGAATCTACAGAAATAACATGTTATATTTAACTCCTGAGTTTTAGTAATATCAATAAAATATTAACGCCCAAGTTTTTCAGACAGTTATATTATTATTCTCATTTACATTTTTACAAAATTGAACGACATGTTTTTGTTGTGCACCAGGTGAAAAGATTTATAGTAGTCCTCTAAGAATAAACATGTAAAACAAATACAAGTTAAAAAAGTAAAAATGTAAAACGAATACAAGTTGAAAAATTTTAAAAGTAGTATTAAAAATAATTTTTTCGAGTCAATGAAAAATAATGGGCTAAAAGAAACGATGTAATACTGCAATACGTTTTGGATGACGGGAAAATTTTAATATTTTAGGACATATTGTGTAGTATTGTAAAAACAATAATTGCAAAAAATACCCTTTTTGGAATGGAAATTATTTACATTCACAATAATTTTAATACATGTAATATAATATATTTAGTGTTGTACATCAATTATAACTGCCTTTAAAATACTTTTCAGAACAATGAATATAAAACACTAATAGTAATTCGAAACAATCAGATGAATTTAATTTGTGTTTAAATAAATATTATTCATATATTTCACTTTTCTAAAGTATTTGTACCACTATTGTCCGGGCGAGAATTATGCATATGTGCATCAAATTCATTATCAACGAACCCTTTTATGATACTGAACAATTGGGAGCTAAAGTTCACAAGAAAAATAAGTCGCACTGTTCTTCCTGACAAAACATCTATTCCTGAGAAAAAAAATTAACGACGTATGTCCATACACTGAGCTGACAAAAGTCATGGGATACCTTCTAACATGTGTCAGGCCTTATTTTGCCCAGAGAAATCCAGCAACTTAGCATGGCATGAACTCTGAGTCGTTGGAAGTCCTTTGCGGAAGTATTGAGCTATGCTGCCTCTATATCCGTCAATAATTACGAAAGTGTTACGGGTGCAGGATTTTGTACAAGAACTGACCTCTCTGTTGTGTCCAATAAATGTTGGATGGGATTCATGACGGTCGATCTAGGAGGACAAAAATCATTCATTCGAATTGACGAGAATGTTCCTCAAACCATTCGCTAATAATTGTGGCCCGGTGACATGGCGCATAGTAATCCATAAAAACTCCATCGTTGTTTGAGGTCCATGAATGGTTGCTATTGGTCTCCAAATAGCTGAACATAACTATTTCCAGTCCATGATCTGCTTAGTTGGACCATAGGTCCCAGTCCTTGTCGTGCAAAACAGCTCACACCATTATGGAACCACCGCTAGCTAGCACAATGCCTTGTTGACAACTTGAATACATGGCTTCGTAGTGTCTGCGCCACATTTGAACTCTACCGTCAGTTCTTACGAACTGAAACTGGGACACGTTTGTCTCTGACCAAAACTTAGATTTCCATTTGTCAAGGGTCCAATCGATATGGTCACGAGTCCAGGAGAAGCGCTGAAGGCGATGTCATGCTGTAAGCAAAAGCACTCGAGTCGGTCTTGTTCTGCCATAGCCCATTAAAAAGCCAAATTTTGTCGCACTGCCCCGTGTTTATCACACGTTCCACAATGATTTATGCTCTTATTTCACGTAGTGTTGCAGGTCTGTTAGCACTGGCAACTCTGCGTAAACACCACTGCTCTCGGTCATTAAGTGAAGGTCGTCGGTTACAGCGTTGTCCGTGGTGAAAAGTTATGCCTGAAATTAGGTATGCTCGGCACCCTTTTGATTCTGTGGATCACGGAATATTGATTTCTCTAACGATTTCCGAAACAGAAGGTCCCTTGCGTCTAACTCCAACTCCCATTAGGCGTTCAGACTATTAATTCCCGTCGTGCGGCGATTGTCACGTCAGAAACCTTTTCACATGAAGCACTTGAGTACAAATCAAAGTTCTACCAGTCAGTGCCCTTTTATATCTTTTGTTTACGATACTGTATATTACTGTACTGTATATTTGCATATTACTATTCCATGGCTTTTGTCACTTCGGTGTAAATGATGCGTAATTTACCATAATAATTTGAACATAATCATATTTTATTACATTTTTTACTCGGAACAAATTTGTATAAGACTCACTATATGACAGGAAAATTTAGGAGAGAGATTAAAGCTAATAGTGACGTCCAAAACTTAAAATAGCATGAATGATCTTACTTCTGTGTACATCAAAATCACAAACTAGCCAATTGGTCAATAGGAGTCTGTGGATTCAGAATCTCAATAGCTGAACGTAAGAGCTTTAGAAATAAATTTAGTGTGTTGCAGTAGCGGTTTGTTATAAAAGTTGAAGATGGTTGCAGATATGACCCATACAAATGTATTGAAATAGATCCCCAAAACCGGCTAATGGTAAACGAAACCGCGTATGGGCAGAATCGAAATTTGCGGGCGCATTGCAGACCGCGTGGGTTGTATACCACAGCCATGAGCGAGAGAAATGATATCTCGATTTGCATTTGACTGCAGACCTCACCGGCAAGAACCAAAGGGTGGAAGAACAAAATTGCTACTAAAGAATAAATTGTCTACTATATATTCATTTAAAATAACTTCGATGAATTTAACAATTAATTAAAGGGATAGACATTGTACAAACGAACCAACATCCGAGACAGAAATTGCCCCAGATACGTTTAGTATCATAATGTTTTGATCACGAAAAATCAAATACGAGTAAATCGTATATATCGAGTATATCGTATTTCGTAGTATATGATGTTGATTTCAATGATCAACTCCTAAGTTACTTATTGTTAAAAAACGAACACATTAAGAAATATATACTATATTTTGTCTGGAAATGTGTTGCGCAAGAACAAGAATTGTTAAACAAGAATACTCAAGGGGCACATGCGCTTTTCGAGCCATCACTACTTACGTGAACATGGAAAACGCAAGCGAGCCTGCCGATATTCGAAATAAAGGACATCAAATCCGTGTGGTATTTTATCGAATGTTGAAACATTTAAAACTAGTCAGTTGGGTGGGGTGTCAGCACACTATCAAAATCCGTGTAGCACACTATCAAAATCTTGGTTCAAACCTTGGTGACGGCGGCGTTTTTTCAGGAGGCGGAAATTCCTGAGAGGGATATGGTCACTCTTGCCGCATGTGAAGGTACTCTTTCTGAATACCCGACAAACTTAAATCCTCTAAGCATTCCCATTCTAATGAGATTCTTCATTGGATCAGCCAGGGAACGGCGTAAGTGGCTATGATATATTGCTGAGACTGCTGTTGGGTCAGTCGATTGCCCTTAGCTCCGAATACGGAGGAAAAAATAATTATTAGTTGGTATCGTTGCACACATATTTAAAATAAAATTGTGTGTAAAATTGTATTTAAAGTATAAAATTGCCAACAATTTCCATCAAATGTCGGAGTGGGCCAATGGAGTTTTAGAGTTAGAGTTTTAGGCAACAACATGTTAAATACGGTACAATTGTTGTGAAGGTGAAAGAAATGCAATGGCCGAATAAAAGAAGATCTAGGTATCAGATCCTGTGGAATCAAATGTTTGCACTCTGTGACAAATCTATTGTCAGCAACATTTTATTTAATCCAGAACAATTAATGTGATTGGAGTGATGATGACGGTAGAAGCCAGTGAGCTGACAAGTTTAAATATGGTGGTAGCCCGTAGCGTTGGTTTCAGTCGCGCTGTCGAGGATCGCTCTTGGAGGAGAGTCGGAGAGGAGCTGCAGCAGCACTATGAGCACGGTCACAGCGCCACCTGCCGCCACGCTCAACAGCCACAGGCTGACAGGCGCCCCGGCGGCCGTGCGTAGTTCGGCCCCGCACGCAGCCAGCTGCGCAGCCAACCCCCCTCGCGCCCCCCATCTGCCACCAGTCTAACCCCCAGCTCCGGCCCTTTTCTTCCTTGTTCCGCTCCAACCTCCCTCGACCCTTGCCGGGACTCCCCCTCCAGGCCGGCCCCCGACCCTACCTCGAGCCCCAACCGCGCTCCCACCTTCGCCCACGGTCCTGCCCCCATCCTCATCCGCGTTCTTACCACCTTCTCTCCCCCGGTCTCCCTTCCCCCAACCACTTGGTGCGGCGCACCTCCCAACTCACCAGCTCTCCTGCTACGCACGCCCCGAACATCTTCCACAAGGGACCGACCAGGGTCAGCGCCAAAATCAGCGCGAAGCTCGGATTGAAAAGGTCTAGGCATTGCACCGCTATGTACGCGATGACAGCAACGTGCAACTGGAAACTTGCCACCTCCAGAGAGACGTGAAACGAAAAAATATCGTTCATTTTTTCCGTTGTCGTGAAAAGTTTTAAATGAAGTTTTCTCACGAATCTGAATAATTCTTTGTCGCTAGGATGTAACTCACTCTCACTTTGGTCAGACCGTTCCTTAAAGCCATTACTACGAACCCTTGAAGGTTGTAACTTTGATGCTGTTCCGTTTCGTTCGCAAAGCGAGTTCATTTCCTTAAAGTACGCATATATTAGAAAACCTAAGTTGATAAACATTGTCATAAAAATGATTGAAATTGTACAACCGACAATGTAAAGCACGTCAGCCAATGTTGTACTAAGAATAATATGAGGTACGGTCAATTTGGAATAATACAGATACAATGTTAGACACATTGAAATGAAAACTATTTCATGCAACAAACAATAAATATTACCAATGATTTCCTCTTATTATGTCTACAAAGACTCAAGTGCATTTCCTCCAAAATCTGGAAAAGGTCAGCTAATGATTCTGTCTTCAAAATATTAACGACCATTGTAGCATATATGGCCAAAAGTGAGCCGGACGTTCCGGAAATCGCCAGCACAAACAAATGGATCCCAGAATTTGTAGGAGCTGACAGTGTGTATAATTTATAGTAGAACCCCAGCAAGCCTGCCACCTGGGCGAGACACATGGCTGTCCCGAAGAGGCGCGCGGGGCGGTGGATGCGCGCCCGGGCGGGGGCGGCTGTTGCCGACCAGCGCAGCGGCTGAACGCCCAGCGCCCTGGCCGCCCACAGCAGAGGCCCGGCCGCTGCCGCCAAGCTGCGAGACGGCGACGGTCGCAGCGACCTGCAGCATCCAGTGCATACACTGTTGCAAATGGAATTGTTTTTTATTTATTTATTTATTTTATTTTATTTATTTATTTTACGTCAAAAAACAGTTAAAACTGCGTATGACGTGCTATGGGGAAAAGTGAATTGTGTGCACATTTTCAAAATTCTGTGATCCCTACACTAAGTCATATACTACTTAAATTTTGAATTTTGAATTTTGTTGTTTTGGCAGAGAATTCAGGCAGCTGAAGGAAGTCGATGAGGTGGTTGCGTTTGGTGTTGGTTTGGTATGGTAAGATGCGTTATGATAAGGTAAATTGAAATACGGTAAGTTGCGAGGAGAGGTGTGTTATGGTACGGTGAAAATGTGTGTGTGTGTGTGTGTGTGTGTTATATATATATATATATATATATATATATATATATATATATATATATATATGTAAATTTTGTTTTTCTTTCTTTTGAATATGAAAATGTATATTTCTTCACATATATTTATAATCTGAAATTTGAACTGCTTGTATCGGTTTTAATTCCTCCCCCCCCGTCACAATTCATTTTTGCAATTTTATCTGCTATATGTTCCTAAATACTTTAGATGTATCCATTAATTGTAATTTAATTTTCTATCTTATTGTGTATTTATTTATAATTTTGTTGTATCTTTCTGTATCTTGTAGACTGACGATGACGACAAAGCCGTCGAAAGCCGGCTATCTTAATAAAGCTAATATGTTGACGAAGTTGACCTCTTTTATTTCTTCTTATAAGAACGTCAACAACACCAAATCAGAATTCCCACAAGGTGCGGGAAGCTAAGATATGGAAATGTAACGCAACAAACACAAGTTACTGTAGATCTAGGTAAGGTAACTTGCGGTACGGTAAGGTATGATACGGTTCGGTACATTAAGGTTTGACTAAAATATAGGTCTCCGAAAATGCACATGTCTTAGATGTACTGCATGTTCATTTCTGCTCAGTAATCTGAGACTGAACTATTTTTTTTACTAATTATACGTGATGGAAACCGGAAGAAGCATTGCTAATTAGAATACGAATGCTTGCGAAATCAAAAACAGAAACTAGGGAGAAGGTACTCATTACAAGGAAAAAAAATTGTTATGTTTTGATATCAAAAACAAAGCGTATAATTAACATTAATCAGTAACAAACAGGAATTACGTTTGGTAAAGTTGTATTTTGCTTGGAAATCTGAAGTCCGATTAAACTTAAAGCAATAATTGAAATTCTGCTGCAGACATTTTTATGAAATTTCAGAGCAGTTATCGTCCAAGCGTAAACATCTCAAGTGTTGAGGGAGCTCCCAATTGATTGCGACGATCAACCCATTGACTGATCCAACACTGTCTCTTATTCATTTAATGTTTCTTAAAGAGGTTTTCATGTAACTTGAAATGGTATCACTTGAAAGACACTACATTGCACTCACAATAAGACAAGTCTCAAGTCAACAGGGGGATCTCAATTCAACTGCGAATATAATTTATTGTACATAACATGAGACACACACGAAACCCGATCTCGAGTTATGTTACAAGTGCACGCGTACCATGACTTCAACACGCGCAAATCTATATCAGAATCAAATACGATGAAGAAATATTGATTTTAAAGGAACGTCAATAAAGAGAGGAAGGTTCCGTGTAAGAAAAATAAAAAAAACTTTAGTGAATAAAGAACTGCCTTTTAAAGAAAGACTAGACTCATATTGAGTTTAACAAGAAAAAGAACTAAGGAAAAAATGTTAAAGTATCCACAAAATGATGCTCAAATATGAGTGAGGAGAACAAACGGTATTCTTCAGAAATATTTTCACATTTTACCGTGCAAGTGCCGCCATCTTTGTTCTCTCTCTGGAGTCGGCGACAATCTCTCTCAGGAGTAAGGTGCTCTAATTCCTTCGGTCGAGGCTGCCAGTCCCGGTTTCTAAAGCTATTTCATTCGGCGATTTCACGTATATTCGGAAGGATACTTAAACTTGTGCCATCGGAAAGAAAGATTCCGAAATAAATTTGATTTGACATGAAAAAGGCATTTTAAAATGAATGTGCTGCTGTACATTTTTAATATTTCTTTCTACTACAGTAATGGTATTTACCCTATATCTTAGAATTACAATTTGTTCGGAGACGTTTTAGTACTTTATCGATTCTCTGAATAAATTACTCACGGTTTCGTGAAAGCAATGAATTCATCACGCGTACGTCATGGTAATTTAATTTTGTTTTCCCAAGTGTGTTTAACCTATCTGCATTTGGCAGTTCCTTGTATGAAATTCTTAATGTACATACCAAAACTACAGTAAATACCTATAATAATTAGGGTCAGTGAATAATAGTATGAAGTCGTAATTTTGTTTGGGGCTTGTCAACTCTGCGCCGTTATACGGCTTCATGTTTCGTACGAATCATTTTGATGTCATCATGGTGCGACAAAAACACGCTGAGATTTGAGGTGTTTAGAGCAATTAAGGCCACTTGACTGTTCACTTGTATTCTAACAATGCCACGATATTTAAATGTAATTTAATTACATTTTTAAATTAATTTAAACAAATAAAATAATCTTATCATTTTATTCTCTCGTAACCTACAGATGGCACGTAATTATCGATTCTGACCACTGTCCGGTAGTCATCTCGCCTTCTTTGCCAATTGATAAAACGAGGAAAACCAACTGAAAAAGTATGCCAAGTTAATTTTCCCCATTGACAATGAAATAAAAAAATTTTCTAAAGCGATAATTGCGTGTTTCAAACAATTAACAACACCTTATCGAATTTCAAAAGGGAAAGCAATTCCTCTAAATATAATTAACCTAATTAAAACAAAATGATCTGAGATGGTTGTGGCAACACACAAGGCGCCAGATATTAAGAAAAAAGTTAATCAGATAACGCGTAATATAAAACCCCTTCTTGATAAATTACGTCTACAAAACTACAATAAATTTATTGCGGAAATTCATCCTAATTCAAAGCATCATTTTTACAATATAAAAGCAATCCCATCGGAACAATTCGGATTCAAACCAAACCATTCCACCACTCATCAATTATTGCATATCACTGAGTACATAGCTCATACGGTTTTCACCAAAGGAACATACAGTGACAGTTTTCCTTGACATAAGTCGGGTATATGACCGAGTTTGGCATCAAGGGCTCCTATATAAAATGCTAACCTTAGGTATAATCGAATACCTACTGAAGATCGCGGAAAGTTTCCTCACGAACAGATCGTTTGTAGTTATAGTCAACACAGACACATCTACCCGTCACACTATTGCCGCAGGACTATCACAGGAATCAGTTCTCTCTCCCTTACTATTTAACATTTTTAGTCATAACATTCCAATTCAAGGCGACTCCAACGTTGCTTTATACGCTGATGATATTGCGCTATTCACATCTCATAGCGATATCATAATAGCGAAGGAGAATATTCAAAACGATCTAAACAATTATATTAAATGAACTTAGAAATGGAGAATAAAGTTAAATCTAAACTAAATGCCAAGCAAAGATATTCACATTACGACGACCGAAAAATCCCCCCGAACTTAACATCAAGGGAAATCTCATCCCATGGACCTCCTCACCAGTGAAGTACCTAGGAGTATTATCTGGCTAACGTGGAAACCCCACATCCATGCAACTGATAATAAAATCTTGTTCAAAACATTAAAAATGTTCCCCTAAATTAACTCTCGATATGCCACTAGTATCGAAAGCCGAATATTATTGTACAATTCAATTATTCAACCCACTCTAACGTATGCATGTCCAGTATGAGGTGACGTAGCACCCAGTAATCTACAAAGTAGTTGCATTCCAAAATACGTTCCTAAGAAAGACCCTCAAGGCACTGTGGTTTATTCCTAATTCCCTAATTCATCGTGAGCTAAATATCTTACCACTAGACGAACACATAAGTAAAATAGCCGATCATTTCTATCAAAATCTTTACTCTTCAGTTTGTTGCACAATATTACTCTGGGCCGTCGTGCTTCATGCCCTTTGATGCCTTAAATCAAGTTTCCCTAAGGATGGACTGAGACCACCGTAACTTTTTTTACAACCTTCCTAGCGCTACCTTAACTTTCAACGTTACCAAGCCTTGAAGCCTGAACAAACTTTCAAAACTTAGACGTAATTATCTTCAGCGATGTAGATGACAATAAAAGATATTGAAAAATTCTGAGAGTTTTTATTTGAAAATCATAAGAGCATATTGACGTATCTACCGTTACAATTCCTGCACAAGTCTCTAAAATTCATTCAAACCGTTGGTCTGAAATAGTTAAAGGTTTATTAATTCAATATTATTATTATTATTATTATCATTATTATTATTATTATTGTTTTTGTTGTTAAATACAGCGTTCTATTAGAAAACGAAAACTACTCTTCCCATAGAAAATCCACAAAAGGTGGACAATAATTTATCATTCGCTGGTATTTCAGCACTCCACGGTGTGGACTCCACACATATCATTCAATAGATTGAAATACATTTATTTCTCGGGACAAGAGTATGACTTGTCCCCCACTGACCCCACGTGGACGAACTCCCACACTGCGAGAGCCTTGTGAAAGGACGTGACCTATAAAAACTGAATGAATCTTTATAACAGTGATAAGCACATGTCTGAGGCCAAGCCCCGTTGAGAAGGACGTTCGGGAATTAATTAAAAACTAGTGAGAACCCGTCAAAATTTGACGGTGAGATCTGAGATAAATGTTAACTACTGTACCCAGACTAACATTCACAATATATTGCATTGTTTGGATCTTGAGAGTATAACGAAGATAAACTGTAATGAGCTCCCAAAATTGAACACGTGTGGCCCATGACCAGATGGAAAAGCAATATCGGCACAAAATATATAGCACTATTATACTAAAGGATATTATTTCTAAAGTTTTTTGATGTGTCATATCCTATAAACAACTGTTTGATTTATTCTGGCATATTGCTCGAAGGTATACTTTTTTTCCTATTTAAGCAACACAGAGTAAATCGTTTGCAGAATTTCTCTCACATGGAAAGTACAAAGCAGAACAAAACTGATATTTCATAGACAATGACCCAATAGAAAACGAAATGCCCTCACTATCACGACACCTACGCTTTCCCTTTCCCCTCGTTCTGTTAATGTACGTTTGCGTCTTTTGGGGCGCGTGGACAACGATTCGGAATTCGACATAACCTGTAAACAACTTCACTACTTCAGTACAACCGAGCAAAACCCACTGTGCGAATGTTCTCTACAAAATACACCACAGAAGCAAATACATTCAAACTGTCAACGCCACAATGCAATTATTACACTGAAACAAAACCTTGACGAATTGCAAACAAATCTCAACAATCAGAACAAAACATCAAGCAGCATGGACTCATGTATATCGATATTGAAACTGCCACCCTTTGAAAGAAAACAATTGACTATTGATAAGCGTATTATTAAAGAATGATCTAATTAATTAATTTACACCGTAAATGTTGGTGAATCAACACAAACAATATCTGATAACACATCTAGGGATCACATTCTTTCATTTAAAAGAAAAAATACAACAATCGGTTCAGTAGAAGCTCTAAACGAAGCCATGGCAGAATACCTTATTTTTTTAAAATATATAGATACATATATAGATATATAGATAAATATATAGATACATGGAAATTGACCAGGAGTGATAAATATAGCAATACTGATTATATATAGAGACCTATTACATCATGTGTAACTGCTATGCTTGGATGTACACTTACAGTCAATAATAATAGCCTTAGTAGTTCTGTACTCCAATTAAATAAAAACCTGAAAAAGCGAACAGTGTATAAACTTCTATACAGTGTATAATCAGATTATTAGACATATTACGTAATTCCGTAGATAACACATTAAATATATGTATATAAGACTATATCCAAAATTACGTTGAATACTTACAATACAATTAATAATCGTGTACGTGTACAATTAATACACGTGGGTACCGCGTGCACAGGCTTCTTGCCAGCTGGCGTATGCTAGACGAATTACATAAATCCGTAGGTATCACATAAAAGATAAATAGGAATATACACAAAATTTTACATTGAACACTTACAACACAATTGATAAATAGTCGCACACACGTTCGTCTTAACGGAACACACAACAGATTTCCGCTTCCCGCCGCTTCGATCCACTTGTGGAAAACACAGGAGTTCTCCTGTTGCGGATGGTGTGCGCATAACCGCCATCTTGACAGGCAGCGCGCGGAGGGCACGCTAACTATCGCAGCCGCAAATTTCAAACAACAAAAGTTTCCTAGCATTTTATTAATAACGAAAAACATCGTGATTTGCAATATTTAGTGACCTCCATTCCTGATTTTTTTATCTTTTTTTTTGGTACCTCATTTGTTAAAATCCGTTCACAATGAGCCGAGTAGGAGGGACAACAAATTCACGGTTTTAACGAAAATAATATATATGATGATATTTATTTTATAAAACAGAAGGTGTAAAAATAACCTGTCATCGGTTACGTTACGAAAACCCAAGTACAGATTGCCAGCGGTGCTTCTGCCATTCTCTCGGCGACTCCTCGCCGGCCACAACAGAAGCGCTGTGGGCCACGTCCTGGGTAGCAATGTGCTGGGTAGCACGTGCTGGGTAGCACGTATGGGTAGCAATGTGGGCCACGTCCTGGGACACGAGGCGCTTCCGAGCGATAATTCGGAAGGCAGTTTATATCGTATTTTCTTTATTATATAAATCCCTTTGTGTATATTTCATATCGTATACAACTACTATTTGAGTAATAAAATTGTATTGAAACATTTTTGTATCCTTTTTCACTATGCATTTATACTTTTAATTTAATTTTTGAAGAATTTAAAAATCTGAAACTACTGGGGAAAATACAGTAAAAATGCAGTATTTGGAAGACACCACTTCGAAAAATTTCTGCCTTTAATGGAACTGACTACCCATCGGATTTAGTTACTCTACAGTACTTAATAAGGTATATCTCCTTCGAAGTCTAGAATATAGAAAATAGTCTTATATAGAAATATTAGATTATGTGGCTTCGAAATATAATGTACACAAGCGAGAGTTGCTCTATCATGGTATAATAAATGTGATAGTTATTATTCAACGATTCTCTATCACTTTCTGATAAGACCCGACTTCAAACTAGGAATTCCCGACTAAAGAAGTCACTAGAATAGTAATCCCATTGCTCTACACCTATTAACTTTGTTAATATTCAATGATTCTTGACCCGTTGTAATTATATATCTAATGGTTCTTGAGTTTGGGTCACACACTCTTGTGACATGGGTCACAAAAACTTGTGACCCAAACTCAAGAACCATTCGACATTAACTTTGTTGTTGAGAAGAGTTCTCCACAATACACACTCACACATGGATACATATGTGCATACATCCATTGTTATTTATTACGTTTTTCGTATAAAACCCATGCACACCCACCTGGGCCCAGCACACCCAGCTGGCACACCCACCTGATTTTGCGGCTGAGTGATGTCCCGCGGCTCGGTCTATTGCCCTTAGCGAGTGACGCGAGTCTCGCCGTAGCGGAACTGCAGCATGACGAGCAGGTAGGAGACGGTGCCGCCGGCCGCCGCCCCCAGCAGCCCCGCGCCCACGCGCGCGCCCCCGGCCGTGCGCAGCTCCACGCCGCACGCGGACAGCTGCGCGGCGAAGCGCTCCACCCCGGCCCCGGCCCGCCCCCGGCCCGGGCTCCAGCACCAGCGCGCGACGCACCAACGACGCCAAACGGCGCGCCTCCACGCTCACCACCTACCGGAGAAGAGGGCGCTCGCCACAGGGGCACCGGCAGCGGTGGCTCAGGGCATCAACTGATGTCACTGCAGCGCCTCTGACCTCGAGTCCCGACGGCGGCAGGATTTTCGACACTAGCTTTTCAGCTAGGTCGAATTCAGTCGCTGTCTGGAGGAGAATTCTAGCTGCTCTGATCGGTAGTTTTCCGTGAATTCTCCAATTAACACCAGGCGAATGCTGGAGCAGTACCCGAATAAAAGGGCCAGGGACCGCGCGATATCTTTCCTTCCTCTTCCTTGTCCTATCCTCACCCCTTACACACACACTAACATGCACTACACTACCACACATGCCGGGAGACCGGTCGGGGACTTAGATCTTGTCCCGGCTGGGGCGGTGCCCGCTGGTGGGAGGTACCTGGCCAAAGCCAACTCACGCCCCCACGGTTTATATTTCGCCAGTCGCCGGCAGCGAATGTTGACAGCAGTCTGTGCCCAGCAATCTCCGCCCGCGGGCAGCTGCATTGGAACAGACTGCTCTTGACTGTGACTGAATTCGACCTAGCTCAGTAGCAAATGTTGAAAAATCATGCCACCGTCGGGACACGAACCTAGGACATCAGAGGCACTGCAGTGACATCCGTTGATGCCCTGAGCCACCTTCCCCTGTACATCTACCTTAAAAAACAACTCTCACCTCTCCTCCCATCGAGATCCCCGCCATCTTCCACAGCAGCTGCGCCACGAAGGCGGCCATCAGCCAAGGGCCGGCGTCCGCGAGCCACGCCGTCTGCGCCCGCAGGGACAGCACGGCGCGGAACAGGACGGTGCCGGCGAGCAGTTGGAAGCCCGCCGTCTCCAGGCACACAATGCACGCGAACACGCTGTTGGCGCGCTCCACCACGTTGCACATTGCCAGGTGCAGCTTGCGCACGTCGCGCAGCGCCAACTGGCGCACGCCCCGGCGCGGGGCGGCCACGCCCACTCCGCCTCTCCCGTGCTGGCACAGCGCACGCAGAGAGTTCATTTTCTTCAGGTAAAGATGCAGCATCAAAGCCATATTCATGTAAAAATTCATACTCAGCAAACCCACAACGAAAGCAAATTTATGCGCCGTAGTCCAGTATACAAATCCCGGGTTAGTCTCGTACGAATACAAATCAAAGTCTCGAGTAATGAGCAAACATATGATGAGTATGATCCCTACCAGCTCCAAAATGCATATCAATCGGACACGTCTCAGAAGTTTTGTGTCGGTTCCGTACAAAGAACAGTGTAATTCCCCAACCAGCTGCATCAACTCTTGCAATTTATGGGTGTGCAAGACGTTTATTTGAAACAGGACGAGTATGGCGGTGAGGAACTGCATCAAAAAACACAACGTTTCCACCAGCACGGTCAGCCTGCTGTAGTCAGGCGCGCCGGTCTCCCTGGGGCTGGTGAGCACAACGGGCAGCGCCACCATCTGCACCAGCATGACGATGCAGCCGTAGAGGCGCGCGGGCCGCCGCACGGCGACGAGGCGGCGCGGGCGCGGGTGAAGGCGAGGCTCCTGGCCGCCCACAGCCGCCTGCCAGTGGAAGGGCCCCACGCCCACGGCCCTGCACGCCCAGAGGAAGGGCGCCGCCGCCGCAGCCAGGTCCCCGTCGGCCACCCTGCAAAACATCCTGCCAGGCGCCGCGCTCCCGTCAGGGCCCCTTCGCACGGAGACACTCAACGGCGCTTCCGACTGAGCTGCTGCCAAAGCAATGGTTTAAATGGAGTGTGAAGTAGCGCTTCTGTGGCAGTTGAGGCCCCTTCACACCGAGCTAGCCAGCAGCGCTTCCCTGTGGCGTTGCCGCTGCCAAAGCAATAATTAAATGGAGGTAGTCACACGAGCGTGTCGTGACGCTGTTAGGGTGCCTTCATACCGAGTCAGTCAGCAACGCTTCCGTGCTTGCGCTGGCAAAGAATGGTTAAATGGAGGTATCACACGAGCGGCGTAGTGGCGCTGCTGTGACTGTTGGTGGAGCCAGCAGCAGCACATATGTGTTTCCGCGCCTGAACACTGACCTAAAAGACCACCTTCACGCCAGGCCACTCGGAACCATCACTAAACTTAACTGTTAACAAGTTGGTTGCCCTGGGACCGGTAGCGCCCACATCGGTAACTCAGAAACCTTCCTTTCGCACCCTCATTGACGCTGGTAGGTGCATGTGGAGGGGCCCCGCGCTTCTCCGTAGCGTTGCCGAGTGACTCCTAGTGAACACTCCCTTAGATCACGCCTTAGAGCCGCTGTGTGCACACAGATTGCCATCGGTGCCACGCGCAATAGTTGATGTTTAATTTGGGAAGGCTTTGATCTGAGAGAGGGGTGCAGTGGGCAACTTGCAAGGAGGGAAAGAATGAGAAGGGGAGGGGTGAAAGCCCAGCGATGCTCCTGGAAACGATGTTGAGATTCGGGGAATCCAGCGAGTTGGATATACCCAGATTAGATACATATACACACGACATACATACCCACATACATACTCCTTGTGAGTATACAAAAAACACACACTAGTGTACGTGCGAAACTCTCCCCTGCGATAACCTTATCCATCCTTTACATTTTATCCGTATTAACAGAGGTATATGTCCATGCGTTTAAATCGCACAGAATATCAGAAACTGAGCAGTTTCCTATTGAGTTTAGGTAAAAGATGTTCATATTTTAAAAAATGATATTCATCTTTGATCTTTGATATTCAACGAAGAGCCGTTATAGATATGAAAAATGGAAAATCTTTTGGACCTGGAAAAATACCGATAGAATTGGTGAAAAATGGGCCAACTGTTCTGTGGGAGTGGCTGAGCAAACTGTTGAATATGTATGCTCGGCGGTGAAGAAGTTCCATATGAATGGAACATAGCATACCTCAGTCCTATTCATAAGAAAGAGAGTAAGAAACTATGTGGCAACTCGTGGCAACTCGTTATATGCTCTATTGGTAGGTTGTATGGTCGAATTCTGAAATCAAGAATAGAGGAGACTATAATTGATATGGAAGAACAAAGCGGCTTCTGTAAAGGGAGGTCATGCAATGATAACATTTTTTCTTTAAGACAGATGGTTGGAAAGAAATTGAAAAAAAAAAGAATAGCCACTTAGTTTATTGATCTAGAAAAAGCATACGACACCGTCCCACATAAGAAATTATTTGAAGTATTGTATCAAAGCACAATTAATAAAATATACATGAGAAGTATATTTAATATATATATATAAATCATCGGAATGTTTGATTAAAGTGGGGAAAGAGATCTCAAAGGAATCTTTCAGAATTACGAAAGGTTTGAGACAAGGTTGCTGCCTTTCACCAACATTATTTAAGATTTATATTCAGAAAGCACTGAAGTTGTGGTGCAGGAAATGTGCAGGTATGGGTATTGAGATAGGAAAAAATGTATATATACACTTTTGTTTGCTGATGATCAGGTGCTGATAGCTGGAGACGAGGAAGATATTTCCTTTATGACTAGAAAATTATTCGAAGAATATACAAAATGGAGTTTAAAAATAAATTTTGAAAAATCAGAATACTTGAGCTGTGGAGAAGATGCCGGAAATCTTAATATTGAGGGCCATCAGATCAAGGTATGTAAAGAGTTTAAGTATCTGGGCAACATCTTAACACAGGATGGAAAATGTGATCGAGAAGTCCAACATCGAGCAACTTAAGGAAGAACGGCAATCTCAAAATTAAACGCGATACTTTGGTCCCCAAAAATAGGATGGAAAGTTAAATTGATGATGTACAAGTCCATTATAGAACCTATAACAACATATGGAAGTGAAAGTTGGGAATTAACGCAAAAGAACAAAGAAAAATTGAAAGCTATAGAAATGGACCATCTTAGAAGATCTTTGAAAATCTCACGCCGAGAACATGTAAGCAATGAAGAAATAAGGGAAAGGGCGCAGTCTCAGTATAACATCGTTGACAAAATCCAAGAAAGGCAGCTTCCCGCGGGTTAAAAGGGAGAAGATAGATGGCCAAAGAAAGTTATGCTATATCAACCGGCAGGAAGGAAAAGAAGAGGAAGACCTAGAACATCGTGGTATGCAGAAGTACAGAAGCCATGCGTGCAAGGAATATTGAAGAGGAGGAAGAAGCATGGCGAGACCGAGACCTGTGGCGTCGGAGGTGCGGGTAGCGGCGACACCTGTAGGACCCCCGCAGAAGAAGATATTCATCTTTGATCTAAACTCAATAGGATACTTCCCAGTAAATTACGAGGGCAATAAAACTAGCACGTGTGAATATCAAAGAGTTTAATTTTCCATATCATTCAAGTTTCTGCACGTCTTCCAGCACCATTACTTTGAAGTGAGAGGGTGGGTTACGAGAGAAGCTGAACACCCCAAAAAGTAAAAGATGCAGTCGAGAGTTTAGATATTGACCCGCCTGGAGAGGTGCCAAGCTGATGGAAATACTGGAGGGGAAAGCCCGCAAGCCTCGGTGCAGGTCAGCACCGCTTCTCAGGTTCCAGGGTGGGAGGAACACCGCCACCTCGTCTTGAGATAACATGCACTACACTTACGAGAATAATGTCTTGAGTAGTTGACGCGCTCAGGAACTTTAATACTTACTCTCTCACTTTCATATTTAGTAACGCTATTTAGCTTCCAGGCAGAGGTCGTAGAGGAGCAAATATTGATTTTCCATTAGCCGGTCCCTTTTACGAAAAATTCCGGATAGGTGTTTCTGGCACCTTAAAAGCACAGTACGTTGAAGAAAACTGAAATGTCTTTGCAACGTGAGTAATGGTGTTGTAGCTCTCACCCATCATTTACTGGATTAAAATATCATGGTAATGCATTAGAAGAAATGTATAATTCCACTATTCACTTTTATTTATATGAATTTATTTATACAACGACGAAAGCATTAATCATTGTATATCTCATTTGGAAGGAAGAAAAACATTTAGTTATCAGAAGCAAAATTAGAAGCCATAATGTCCGATTTCACCGCCGTACATACTGTACATACATTGATTGGACAAGAACGACGAAGTGTTGGAAGAAAGGCTTGCTTGCGACCGAACTTAAGTGGCTGATATACTGGCTATTAATAACTATTACGAAGAAGTAGGAAAATAAAGAATTCATGGAATATGAATGCCTTTTTCTGTCCAAGGGGATAGGTTGCGGGATTAGACAAATGTTCAATTCCCAATATTCCATATTTACATTTTCCTTAATACATTTCGGAAACACAAAAATGCAAGGATACAGCAATCCTTACTGTATAATATACATTATTTTCCAAGAATAATGACTGTAATAATAACTCTACTTTTATTCTTATGTTCTAAAGAGTATTGTACTTTGTTTTGCATTTCGTTCAATTGGCTGGACCCTATGGAATTGTGTTTTCAGACTAATGGGACCGTATTTTTCGAAGAAAGGAGAATTTGCTGATGGACGGCAGTACCTACTCACAAGTTAATAAGCCAAGTAAAATATTTACCGTTGCATAACGTTCTACACCATTGTTAATATTTACACTGTATTATTCTAAAGATCTGTGTATGTCTGTAAAAAATATTCTAATTAGCCTGTCCAAGCGGATCAAAGAACCCTCTGATAAGATTTTTCAACTAGTTTTCCTTGCTCTTTTGAACAAATACTGAGATGCTTCCTTTGTTTCCTTTTGCACAGGAGATGTAACTTTATATTTTTTCATACGTTGCCTTCGTTTTTACTGTTATATTACACAAAATAAATAAACAAATCAAGCCTTAAACAAGAGTGCAAAAAAACATCATTTTCACGTAAACTTTATCGGTTGCTGCGGGATAGAATTCGCAGAGAAAAAAAGTTACTCTCAGTAAGAGTAAAACGAGAGCTCTCATCCGGAATTAGGAAAAGCCTGGAGCAAAAATAAACATAGTACAATTTCAAAATAAAGATTCTTTGTCAATATGGCGTTGTGCGGCTCCACATTCTTTACTGGCCCATGTAGCGAAAATATATTAAAAAGGACACGAAGTGATAAGGAAGGCAAAGCACACAAGTACAAAACACCTAATCATATGATTTCTACCAACACCGGCAATTTCCTTTGCGTATGTGCAAATGAACGTACGACAGAGCAAATGTTTTCAAAACAAATGTATATAACACTAGCTTATTAATGATTCCTACATTTTTTCAGCGTTTAGTTGGTGGGGTTGCGCGAGGTAACAACCCCAGATTCCTCTCTAAAGAACGCCAAACAAACTACATTTGTATTCTCATTTGAGTAAGAGAAGCTCTTTTAGTAGCGCTAACTGCCGCACTGTATCGTCACAAGTTGTCACACATTGTGTGTAAGCTTTGTGGACCATTTACAGAACGGCGATCGCCATATGACTCCGACATCAAAATGTTCGGCTTTTGAGGTCACTCTTGAAACAAACGCTTAAGCTAGTAATGCTAGAGAGGAAAAATTACCGCAAAGCTGGGCAAATATTGTGCTTAATGCATTAAAACTTAATTATTATATAAGATTTGTCTGAATCACATGAAAGACGACTGTGATTCTTCTTGAGCTGTGGTTGATTTTGCAAAGTCAAAAATAAAGTGTGCTGTGTCAAGTCAAGAATTTAGTCAAAGATCTGAGATTCTAGGAATTCGGTGTGAGGTAAGTGTGCGTGAGATATGAGACGTAAGGTGTGAGATGTGGGACGTGAGGCATGAGAGGAGAGACGCGAGGTTTGAGACGTAAGACGCGAGTTACGAGTTGCTAGGCAAGAGGCGTGAGACGCGAAGCGTGAGATGTGAGGCGTGAGATGTGAAGCGTGAGAGGGGAGACGATTCATTGATTGATTGATTTTTTCGTGTTTCCGGGCACGTCAACTGCTCTGGTCATTAGTCCCGTTAGTGTAGTGCATGTTTTTTTCTCGGGAGATGGCGGTGATCTCCCCCCGCTGGAAGGCGAGATCCGGCGCCCACCTACCGTCGGCTAGTGGGGTTTCCCCCTAACCAGGACTCTCCCACCAGCGAGGCACCGCCCCAGCAGGGACAAGCTCTAAGCTCCCGATCGATCTCCCAGACTATCTGGTAGTATAATGCATGTTAGTGTAAGTGTGTGTGTAAAGGGAGAGGATAGGACAAGGAAGAGGAAGGACAGATCGCGCGCGGTCCGTGGCCCGTTTGATAGGGTACTTCTCCGGCATTCCCCTGGTTTTGGGGAGACGAGATATTTGTGACGTAAGAGGCAAGACGTGAGGCAAGAGATGCGAGGCGTGAGACGTGAGGGGTGAGACGCGAAACGTGAGGCGTAAGGAGTGAGGCGTAAGGTATAACACAGAAGAATGTCCAACGTGGGAACCGTGCGGGTAGGTATCAGATGAGCACAGTTGGTCGTTCATGAAGTGGAAGGAGGAAGAGACGATGCAGCGGGGGGGGGGGGCATCGCCATGCTGAATGCGATGAACCGAGCACCATCGCGTCGGAAGCGGAAGCGCGGCCTTCTCGCCCCTCGCATTCTGTCGATCCCGCGGCCGACGCGTCACCAACGCTCGACTGATCAAGAGATTTTTCACTAGTTTTATCCATAATTCAGGTAAAGGGATTAAAAATTCAGAGTATATCATACCATCTGGAAGGCTGCAAAGTGTTCTTTCGAAACATCATAAGCTCAACATCTAGGGGAAAATTTTAAAAAACCTTAATATTGAAAAAATATACTACATTTACTAGCAAGATGTATATTCAGACATTGTTTGCTTTCGCAACATGATATCGCTTTCTTTTGTTCATTATTCAGTGCACAAATACTCCGAGGAAGTCCTCCGTCAGGATACAGAAATATCAGCAGGAAATGATGTCAGAAAATTTTAGAAGAATTGAATGAAACATGTTGCTACCAAGCATGGACAGACATGAAAATATCTGCCAAACATGAATCTAACCTCACTAAGGCAAAAGAAATGCAAAGTTTCTTTTACATAGTACATTTTTCTTATACGAAGTCAAAGATAGCTCACTGCAAACATAACACACAGGGAGAGTTTTTCATATTTTAGCTTCTGTCACGTGTCGCATATACGTCTTTGTCCTGACTTTTTGTGTAATGACTTAATTTTTTGATCCAATGATCCTGCTTTTTTCTGGTAACCCTAATCATACCATAATATACATGAAGTTTTAACCACATTTACTCTTGAGCAGGGCCATAAATTTGGTGTTTGTCGAACCAATTTGTTGAATGAATTATAAAATAGTTATGTTTTGAGTTTATGTTTTTGTGTTTCTATTTTTGACCGTTAAACTTTATATTTTTATATTATGTTTACTTCAAAGCTTTCTTCGGAACTACCAAAGTCACGGCTAAAAGCATCATTGACTATATTGGATGTGTACGTAAATTTTCAGATGTAACAACAAGAACGGTGGAATCACAATAGTATACACTAACTCCATTGTGGAAACGCGTCGCTAAGAACCTATGATGGTCCATGCCGTTGGTCGCGATACCGATTCTTGTCGTTTCTATCGATGGCCAGAAGCGTCCTGATGTGGGTTCGGATAAATGTAGAATAGCTCCTATGGACAGTTGATTTCAACTAGGCAACTATGAGTACCGATATCGCTCGTGGTCGTTACGAGTGTATAGAATAGCGTTCTTGAGAGTCACGGTGATGTGATGAAAAAAGGGTCGCGAAACTAGACTACAACTTTAGACAATAATGAATATTTTTGAGAAAAAAATCATAAGATACGAATTCTGCTTACATTTATTTGTAAAGATTGTATTTGTGGAAAAGCAACAAAATGAATGAGATCGTTGCGTTTTTTTTTTTTTGTTTTTTTTTTCACTTTTGATTTCCTGAATCCGTAGATGTATGTTAGAAACACACGACAGCAAATTCTTTGGAAGTAAAACTGTTCAACTTTCAGCGCACTGATTAGGAAAAACCCTCACTCACTTTTCTCACAGTGACTATTAGACAAGCTGACCAAATTACAAGGACACACATACAAATCCAATTGGATCTTGTAAATCACTCATTTTAATCCACTTCACATGTTATACATTTCATACTACGCAATATAAAAGTTGCAAATTAGTTTTATTTTTTAAATCTTGGATTCTAAAGGTTATGGGTTAGGAGAAAACAATATATTCATTATTTATTTTTTAGCACAAAAGATAGCAACACAAAAAAGCATCTGACTTGAAATCGTTTAAAATATTATTAAAGGGCAATTTAAATCCTCCTCCAAAGAGAAATATTCAAGTGTACAGTACCAACAGAGGGACAGCTTAAACTTTTACCTAGGGGGGGGGGCGTGATACTAAAAAATTTCCGATCTAGATTAAATTCACAACTGACGATTGTTTTTTGTTTGATTTATTAGTGATTCCGGGAGCGTCTGCGGCTAAGCTCGTTAGTCCCGTTAGTGTAGTGGATATGCTTTCCTCAAGAGATGGCAGTGAAGAGATAGGAAAGATCGCGCGCGCGGTCCGTGGCCCGTTTGTTAGGGTACTGCTCCAGCATTCGCTCGGTACTGACCGGGGGAAACCACGGAAAACAACCAATTAGAGCAGCCGACCGCTAGAATTCTCCTCCAGACAGCGACTGGATTCTACGCAGCGGACAACTAGTGTCAAAACTTCCGCCACTGTCGGGACTCGAATCTAGGACCTCCCGGGCAGAGGTGCTACAGTGACATCAGTTAACGCCAGAACCATCTCTCCCGGTCTACAACCTCCGCAATCCCAGACTGAGAAACATATAGAGTTGCGCAATCTTGTGACACCCCATTCGTTTCGTGACTAATGAAGCGGAGGTAACGCAGTTAGCCGCGGCGTGGAGACGCGACAAAGGGCGCGTCGCAGCGTGCGTCCTGAGCGGCGCCGCGGGGGCGGGGCGCCGGGGCGGGCCCCTGGGATAAAAGCGCCGCGCGGCCGCGCGCCGCCCGCTCCCGCGCCCACCGCCCTCGCCATGGCGCCCGCCGCGCTCGCGCCCTCGCCCGCGCCCGCGCTCGCGCCGCTGCTGCTGCTGCCCCTGCTGCTGGCCCGCGCCGCGCTGCCCGCCCACGCGGTGAGACGTGCTTTATGAGCGCATATTTTTTTCATATTGGCAAAAACAGGGAGGTGAGGTTTGGTTTTTTCGTGTTTCCGGGCGCGTCAACTGCTTTGGTCATTAGTCCCGTTAGTGTAGTGCATGTTTTTTTCTCGGAAGATGGCGGTGGTCTTCCCCCGCTGGATGGCGAGATCCGGCGCCGATCTACCGTCCGCTAGTGGGGTTTCCCCCTAACCAGGTCTCTCCCACCAGCGGGGCACCGCCACAGCAGGGACAAGCTCTAAGCTCCCGACCGATCTCCCGGAATATGTGGAAGTGTAATGCATGTGTGTGTAAGGGGAGAGGATAGGACGAGGAAGAGGAAGGACAGATCGCGCGCGGTCCGTGGCCTGTTTGGTAGGGTACTGCTCCGGCATTCCCCTGGTGTTGATCGGAGAAACCACGGACAACTACCGATCAGAGCAGCCGGCCGCTAGAATTCTCCTCCAGACAGCGACTGAATTCGACCTAGCTGAAAAGCTGATGGCGAAAATCCTGCCGCCGTCAGGACTCGAACCTAGGACCTCCCGGTCAGAGGCGCTGCAGTGACATCAGTTGATGCACTGAGCTACCGCTGCCGAACAAGTGGATGGAACGTAGTGGAACGTTAACGTGATGGCGGACTATAGCTGGATGCTACATTGTGAATCACCTGAAGAGTCATATTCCCGGAAGCGTACACGAAGCAGTTTCCAAGGGAAAAGAACACGTTTTCACATAAATAACAATTAAATATGCATGATTGTTTACTCTGGAAAGCTTATTCTGTATGGAATAATATATTGGTATAGTTAATAACGTGTAAATAAGTAAAAACTATCTGCCAATTCTGTTTTCTTATGTCGTTATAACTACTGTCTTTAGAGATTGAACTCGAGATTGAAAAAAATCTGTAGAGAGATAACCTGATCTCACTTTTAGTTCCAGCTCACCAAAAAATATAAAGATCAGATAACATTATCAAGTCAAATTTAGAAAAGTTTTCTTTCGTAGATCTATATAGTTATGTTAATATGTATTATATGTTAATACATTTTGGAGTTCTTTTCTTGCGTAGACACTCGGAGAGGAATCAGATGTTGTGCATATTTTGAGAATTTCAGTGGCAAGTTTTCCCAAAGGTTCACCAATTGAGCTCGACTCTCTTTAGAATATTGGATTATTGGTGACTTGCAATTAGTGGAATTCCAAATAAAATAATTAGAGTTGTCTTGGACAACATTATTATTCAATACAAGAGCAGCTTTCGCCAAGACAAAGCCTCTAATTATGTTATTTGGAATGTCACAAACGGCAAATCACCAATAAATCTATATCAAAATTTCATTGTGTCACCAATGCCACGGAATCTCGCGTCTCACTGGTGGGCGAATACCTTGACATCGCTACTCTATGGCGTTTTGGTTAAATTAAATCATGGAAAATCATGGAAGTCTACAAGACGTTCTGCATTTCCGAATAAATCATGGTTATCACAGATCTAAAATACATTTACGTTTCGTGAAATATCTCTGCAGCGCTAAGTTGAATGTAACTGTCAGATGATCGCAATTGCAGATTTAGAAAACTTAGTTTTTATTTACAGTGCGACTACACATGAAATTAGTATTTTGGCAAAAAAATTCAAAATTTAGGATTTTATAGACAGGAGAATTACATTTTGTGAATATTTCGCTCTTTGGTGAGAAACAATAGGCAGCGGTAGAATATTATATGAGAAGTAACGATATAATAAAACAAAGATTAGGTTAACGTACAACAAATGACTGCCGGTTATATAATTTTCGCAACCAACACTTTCACACTGCGAAGATGTTTCAATAACCACAGTATTTCGTGTTTTCAGCACGACATTGCTCCAGAAGTCACTAACATCCCAGATGGCGACGAGTTTGAGCTTCATGCGCAAATATGCATGCAGGAAGCGAACGTCACCGAAGGTAAATATTTTTTTTCTGCGCCATATGAGATGCAAGAATTAATAATTACGAACGGTTGTCTTTAATTATAATAATAATTGGACTAAATAAAAAAGGACGTTGATAAAAGACCTATATCATCTCCATCAATTCCTCCAAAATCATAATAAAATTAAAAAAGCAGCAAACAGTCCAATTAAAGATACTACTGTTTGTGCAATTCAAAAAGGTTCTATGAAGTCTGTTTTACAAGTGTAAATTTAATATTTTCAAAAAATGGACAAAAGTTACGTGCGATGACTCTATACAATTACTGGACAAAATTGGGTTAAAAAATGGCATTCGGTAAATACCGTACGAAATTTGAATATTTTCAAATGAAAATATTTCTCGTGGCTGTAGTTAAAGCGCTAGTTTGTGAGGTGTAACATTCGGTGCATCGTGAACCTGCGCGTTTGGATCGGAATTTATAGTTGGGGCTTGGTAATGTTGGTGAGCGATGATTATTGATATAGTTGTGTCAGAAATGGGTTTGCGTGAAGAAAACTAAGGCCAGTAAGTTAAACAGAAACTTAAATCAATCAGGAACAGGCAAAAATCTTTTCGTAAATCTGGTTACCATGTATCGCCTTTTTTCTGACGGCACTTATTTAATTAAAGTCAAAAAACGTTAAAAACCGTGTGTGGTGAAAAATAGATTGATTGATTGATTGATTTTTTTGTGTTTCCAAATGCGTCGACTGCTTCGGTCGTTAGTCCCGTTAGTGTAGTGTATATTTTTTCTCGGGAGATGGCGGTGATCTTCCTCCGCTGGATGGCGAGATCCGGCGCCGACCTACCGTCGGCTAGTAGGCTTTCCCCCTAATGAGGACTCTCCCATCAGCGGGGCACCGCCCCAGCCGGAACAAGCTCTAAGCTCCCGACCGGTCTCCTGGAATATGTGGTAGTGTAGTGCATGTTAGTGTAAGTGTGTTTGTAAGGGAAGAGGATAGGACAAGGAGGAGGAAGGACAGATCACGCGCGGTCCGTGGCCCGTTTGATAGCGTACTGCTCCGGAATTCGCCTGGTGTTGATCGGAGAAACCACGGAAAACTACCGATCAGAGCAACCGGCCGCTAGAATTCTCCTCCAGACAGCGACTGAATTCGACCTAGCTGAAAGGCTAGTGTCGAATATTCTGCCGCCGTCAGGACTCGAACCTAGGACCTCCCGTCAGAGGCGCTGCAGCGACATCACTGACCTACCGCTCCCGGTGGTGAAAAATGAAAGAACTTCATATTCGGAGTCAGTGACCCCCCCCCCCCATATCGATCAGGATTTGCGTCCACTTTCCCACCATTGAGAACATGCTGAGATGGCCCCTCGTTTTGTTTCTGGACATGCAAGTAAACGTAGCTTCTTTGTGCACGTATTCTTGAGCTCTAAAAACCTTACCCTACGTCTTATACTGTTTTAAGTTGAACTATGAATAGTGGTAGCAACAGGCATTTCTGACAAGTTATGATAATAAGACAATATTCACTCCCATGTAGTAAAAATATTTGGATCGGTAAATATTTTACTGGTGTTGGTTCTTATCTCATATTGTACTCCAATGCACAGGAATCGACTTTCTGCCGTGAGAACATGGAGAACAATTATTGTAATAATTATATTCCGCACTAAAATCCCATTGAGCTAAAAAAAAGTGCACAAATAGTATGGATACTTTAAGGTTCAGAAGCAAAAATTTGGACCATCCCAGAATTTGCTCAATGGAAATTGGATGAAAAACCTATTCCTGCGAGTGCCACTGACCCAAAACCTGAAATACAATACTTGTTACACGCATAATTAGAATATAGTTCTTTTAGAACTAAAGAGTTGAATAGGACAGTTAAACAGAATTAAAGACTTGTGAGTGAACTGCAAATCAAAAGACAAAACGTTTGATATAACCCTCTTAAAAACAGACTTGTTTAATCGATAATAACAAAAACTTCTAGAGAGTAAACACTGGTTTAACTTAATCTAATCAAAAACTGACACGAATTACATGTCATGACTGCCCCATCGCTTAGGTGCTATGGAGAGCCATGTGGTCGAATTGTACGGTTTTAATGAGGAAAATAAAGCATATTCAATTATTTGTCAGCTAGACGCTTTCCGTATAAATCGCGTCTAATCTTTCACTCCGCCCGGTCATGGGTATTGTACAAACAAGGTTGGACAGTGCAAAACAGACTCACGAAATCGAAACACTGTCGAATCTCTGACCTTAGATACGCCACAGAAAATGGGAAATATTGGGCCCTTGCTGTTTAGAACGACCTTCAAAGGTAGACGATTAAAGAAACTGTAGTCACATTATATATTGTGTTGTTTATGTGTGTATATGTTCAGATGTACACAAACACGTGCATTAATTTTATATTTCTTTATATTTATATTAATTTCGTTTTTCAGAAGAGGTGCATGCAGCTTTCGAACAGGATCCTAACCACATTCCTCAAATACTAAAGGTAAGTAATATTTTTAATTATTATATTGTCTTTTTGAGCATCGCTATTGGTTGAATTTAGTTATCAAGATGTTTATTATTATTCTTGAAAATTACCGCATCAATTACCGAAAAAATCAAAAATAATTTTATTTCAAAGGAATGTGGAAGGAATAAAATGTAAGAATGGTTTTAAAGACTCATCAAATTATTTTGAATGAATATCTCATACACTTTACCATTTGCCATCTTCCTTCAACTTTCGAAATGCGTTATTATCTTGAAGGGCCCCAAAAATAATTCATGCGCTGTAACACTAAACTTTCCCATTCTGCCATCTCTCATAGTGTCCGGATGCTCCCTTCTCAATCCAATTAGCTAAAACTAGTTACCACTACTTTAAGTAGCTGCGGGAGCTCCATAAGTATACCCTGCGCCAAATTGTATTTACTGTCACATACCGGTATAGAACAAATATTGCTCAGTATGCAGGAACGTATACGTATTGGTAAAAAATGGTGTTTGTTTCAGTGCCTCTGGGGTTGCATGTACCGGAAGATCGGATTGGTAAGTAAAAGTTAGGAATGACAAAAACTCATATATTTTTTTCTTCTGTGTTACATTTTTATAAAACTAGGGACTAAAATGTGAATCAAATCAGAAAACAACACTGAAATCTTTATAATCTTATAAAACTAATTTTTTATTGCATGACATTTACTCGAAATATTATTGCAATTTTGAATCTGAATTGAAATCTTATTAAAACATTCCTTTGAATTGATTCAATATTCACAAATAGTTTAGGCACTAGTGTAGTTCACAGACGTTTTGAAAAAACAAATACTTTTACACCATTATTTAGGGACCTCAAAAGTTGAAATCTCGAAATCCATTTTTCACAGCATTACTTAATTTTTCTAAATATGTGCTATATTACTCCGTATATGAGAAAATTATGGAGATTGCAACATATTCTTTAGTAAAGCAACAGAGAAAGAGAGAGAGAGAGAGAGAGAGAGAGAGAGGAGAGAGAGAGAGCGGAAAGAGCTGGGTGGGCGGGGCGATGGGAGTACGCAGGGCCGTGGGGCGTGAAGAAGGGAGAAGACGGAAGTAGCGTCATAGACTAAAGAGACTATTAGCGTCATAGACTAATTCTTTACTCTATGGTAGCGTTATGAGGAAAATATGGAGCGGAATAGTCTGGATGGGAGGAACGGGAGATGCTTGCAGGACGACCACGACATGCAGAAAAAGGCGTGCGGGAGCGACGGCCGAATCCTGTAAGTGGAAGGAACATATAGAGAGGAAGGGGCTGGATAGGCGGGGGGGGAAGACGACGAAACGTGATAACCGAGAAGTGATAACCAGAACAGGTTGATTGGGTGGAGAGGGGTGTTGTCAGGACAGCCTTGGTAGCCTGAAGGGCGTGCGAGGGAGGGGGCAGGCGTTATGAGTGGAAGAAACACATCGACCGGAAGAGGCTGTATGGGTGGGCGGGAGTTGTAAGCAGGCCGGCCAAGGCAGGCCGGAGAGGGCGTGCGGGCGGGGGTGACACGGGCGAAGCGTGCGGGGCGGGTGAGGCTGCTTAATAGACGATTCTGAGACATAAATATTCGGGCAACGCCGGTTAATCAGCTACACTTCAAGATTGTAGTTATTCGAGGACGCCAACAAATCAAACTTTCACAATTTTTCGAAAATTCAGTTATCAGTGAAAATCGAACCTAAACGATGTTTATAAGTGCATTTCACTATAATCTTACAAGAAATTTAAAGAAAAAAATTTAAGACTTTTTGAGAACATTTTTAAAATGTCCCAAGTCCCATATAAAGCACCTCCAAAATTTAAGGAATGTGTGTTCAAAATTACAGAGCATTTAGTCGGGTCAGATCGGCCGGTGAATATTCATGTTCGAAAAATCCTACAAATAGTTTACGAGCTAGTGTTGTTTTCAGACGGACGGAAATTAAAAAAACAACCTTTTTTCGGTTTCCGAGGACCCCAAAAGGTTCCTTTCCGTTGAAATCTCGAAATCGATTTTCCGCAGCATTACATAACTTCCTTTGAACTGCATATTACTCCGTATATATGAGAAGTAAAATCCTACGACCTTGACACACACATGGACACTTGGATTAGGGATTCCGGGAGCGTCAACTGCTAAGACTAGTCCCGTTAGTTTTGTGCATGTTTTTTATCGAGGGCGGTGGCGAGTAAAGTCCCCTGCTGGCTGGCGAAAACTGGCGTTGACCTACATCGCCTTACGGGTACTTTCCCCAACCAAGTATTTCCTATCAGCGTAGCACGCCGCAATCGGGACAAGCTCTAAGCTCCTAACTGGTCTTCCCTCATGTATTGTATTGTAGTGCATGTGAGTGTAAGTGTAAGTAAGGGGGAGGAAAGGACAAGGGAAGAGGAAGGAAACATCGCGCGCGGTCCTTGGCCGTTTGTTAGGGTTCTGCCCCGATATCCGCCTGGTTGATCGTAAAAACACGGAACACTACCGACCAGAGCAGTCGACCATAAGATTTCTACTCTAGACAGAGACTGAACTCTGCCTTGCTATGTAGCCAGTGTCGAAAATCCTGCCACAGTCGGGACTCAAACCCTAGGACCTCCCGGTCAGAGACTTCCTTGACATCAGTTGATGCCCCGAGCCACCTTTGCTGGTATGGACAGATGGACCACGGACTCTCGGACACATGGGTCACACGAGCTCATGAACATGAATTTGATAATAAGTTTTGGTGGAATAATTAAATGATATTTATTTGATTGAAATGATGAGGCTTCGAAATGTAGAAATAGACAAGGAAGCTATTTAAATTAATGTCCACTGTAAATCAAAAACATACAAATAAATACTAAAAATATAAATCTTAATGGCAGACAGACACATGGATACTCGGACACGTGGGCACTCGAACACGTGGACACTCGGACACACGGACACTCGGGCACAGGGACACTCGGGCACAGGGACACTCGGCACAGGGACACTCGGACACAGGACTCCGGGGAAACCGGACACATGGATACGGTACGTGAGCCCTAACACATGGAGTTTATCCAATGACTATCCGGAGGATGCGTGCGTGTTGCAGCTCGTGGACGGCGAGGTGTCGGAGGAGGTGCCGGGGGGCGTGCTGGAGGACCGCCTGCACGAGTACGAGGCCCTGCGTTCCAACTGCGGCGACAAGGGTAAGCAACGGCAACGGGATCGCCACACATTCTACAGGGGACAAACACACTCGAGTGTTGGTGGTGGTGATGAATAAGGCCCCTTCAACACTTTCGGGTACTTCAGTGCCTAAAGTTATTGGCGCCCGTGTCTAAATTATCTCAAGACTCTCCACTGTGACAGTGATGAGAAAAACTGAGTTTAAAAACAAAGAAATATACGTAACAAATTGTGTATTTAATGAGGTCTACCTAGAGGTAAAATGAAAAGCTCCATGTGTACACAAAATGTAATAGATAAAAGGCATGTCGGTTACCATTATTCTCCTTTCTCATTAAGTTAGGTTGTAAGTACTACCTCCTTAGGTTATAAATACTATTTTTCTGCAAAAAGCTAAAAGTTTTGTAGAGAGGGGATTCGTCTTTAGCAAGTATGTCTTCTAGTAATGCCTTTGCTGACGGCCGCTTACGTTACCGCAGTGCACGGTAAGGTCTGTTCTGAATCAATCTCAGATACTGAGTCTGTCACTATGGAATTGATAGCCGTGCGAGAAGCGGCTGAGACCGATCAAAGGCGAGAAAGAATTATTTCCTCACGTTGATAACCGCGAATGAGAAAGCTCAAACTTTTATGGAGTTTTTAATCCTCGTGATTTTCAAACCATAGTTCTGCCATTTTGTTTGTCATGCACAGAAAATGGAACTCCAAATGCATTCTGGTGAGGCAATTTTATCCGCCCGGACGATCACGAGCGCCTTTGGCCACAAACAATTGCGAGCAACGGTGGGCCGGGGAGGCAGACAGGGCATAGGGTTTATTGATATGTTGATAGCGCCCTTTCTCTCTCAATTTGAAAGTATAATAATTACTTAGAAATCGTAAAGATTTTTTTCTCGTTGCACTTTCATTCCAAGTTTGTCTGTTCCTTATATCGAAATCCTAAAGGTCAGTATTCTTCAGGGGTTTATTGGTAGTTTGCAGTTAATACACTTAAATATAGATACAGGTATGACAGAATACTGCGTACCGCAACACTTAAGCGAATGACCCAATCCCAGGAGCTCAGGCCAAGTCGACTGCAAGAGTTCTACTCAAATACTACCTAGTTCCAAAATGTGAAATTTGAATTCATCAGGCATTTTCAGGCAAGCGTGAAGTACTTTGAATATCTATTACTATCTATTGTTTTGTATTACCATTGTGTGTTCACCACCTAAGTGATTAATTTCTTATAGCTTAGTGTAGTTTGTGAATGCATTATGAAGAGTGCAGGGTAAAATAATACGTGAAGTGATGTTTTGCCATTGATCAGTAGTGCATAGTGCAGGCAAAGTGCATGTGTGTATCTATGAGTTGGAAACTCAGGTCCAACATGGATGACAAGACAATGGCGGTCACGAGCGATGAAACGTGATTTTTATTTTATTTTTTTAATTTATTTTACGTGAAAAAACAGTTAAAACTGTGTGTGACGTGCTACGAGGATAAGTTAATTCTGTGCACGTTTTCAAAATTCTGTGATCCCTACTCTAAGCCATATACTACTTGAATTTTGATTACAGAAAAACCGTTTCTTTTTGCAAGGAATGTTAACAAAATATTTGCTCCAATGTACCAAAATATATCAGGGTAAATCAGCACTAAATTTCATTTCAAGGGTAAATCATCATGTCCTCCGCAAAGGAATAATACTTTCTGCAAGATATCAAGGAGAACGATTATTTGAATAACTATATTTCCCACTGAATTCTAGAAGACAAGACAAAAAGTAACATTATTTTTAACAATGATACATAATGCATTATTTACCATTTGGACTGTATAAATGAGTATAAACAACCTGTAACAACTATTGTACTACAGCTTCCGGGTCAATGACCCCCATCTTGATCAGGTTTTTCGTCTAGTTTCCCTGATCCATTGAGCAAATGCTGAGATGACCCCTTGTTTTGCTTCTGGACATAAATGTAACTTCATTTTCTGTGCACGTCTTCTAGAATTCAGTGGGAAATACAATTATTCAAATTATCGTTTCCATGTTGTCGCGGCAGGAAGTAATAAGAGCCAAAATTTATTGCTTATTTATCCTTGCAAATAGATTTTATTACGTGTGAGTTTTTGTGTTGTTTTTTTTCTCCCTTTCAAAATTCAAAATTTATTGCTTGTTTATCTTTGAAAATAGATTTTATTACATGGAAGTTTTTTTTCTCCCTTTCAAAATTCAAAATTTAAGTAGTATATGACTTAGTGTAGGGATCACAGAATTTTGAAAATGTGCACACAATTTACTTTTCCCCATAGCACGTCATACGCAGTTTTTAACTGTTTTTTGACGTAAAAGAAATAAATAAATAAAAGACGTGCACAGATAATGAAGTTACATTTATTCACGTTATGTTTAGTCACGTTTATTTTTGTAGGCGCAGTGAGACGCCCAGGAACACGTTGAGATACAATAGTTTGTCTCTAACAAAGAAGAAAAGACGGATCTGAAAGGAAGGCTCCTCGGAGTAATTTCGTTATCATTTAGCGCTGCTTAAAAGCGCGCAAATTTTAAAACTAGATGAAAATCAATTTCTTAATACTTATCATTCAAAAATATGTACATCCTGAATAATCTATGGACACATGAACCATTATACGCAATCCACAGCTTAGAAACGACTGCTACTCTATGTAAGAAAGTCACGCTACGCCACTGGCAGACAATCACGTTCGAGATACAAGAGTTTCAACAAGAGACCGTGTTTGACTGCCTCATGTTTAGCCAGACCCGGCAGCGCTCACAAATACTTGTTCACCCGCCTCCTTTTGTCAGTGCTTTTTCTTCTAACTGCACCTCCCGCGCTCTCCCTGCTCGTTCCTTGAACAGTTTTGTCCCTACGGCTAGTATTTTTACTTCCTCGGGCTTAAGAAGGAACTTCTTAAGAAGAGAAAATATTTAATGCTGCGCGAAAAAAAAGCGAATTTTCGGCCGAAAACTTTTTTCACGGCCCTGCCTACGAAAAAGTGGACAAATCCAGTTGCTAAATTCAGAAAAAAATCCTCTAACATGCTCTGCAGCCAGAATCCATGTTTTGTGGGTCCTTGATAGTAAAAATCGGTTGACGGCAAAACATCCGTTCGTCTCTCTGTGAACAACGTGCGCTAAATCGTTCCGCCGATTTTCTCCAAATTTATTTTTATTTATTATATTTATGTTATTTCATATTAAAATGCAACCTTTAATTGTCTAAATGTGAAAACGAATAGATGAGGGTCATTGTTGGTTTTATACCTGAAGGGATAATGACGGCTGCCTTTCGTTCGCGTAATTAAATAATATTTTTTATTTGTGAATATTAAATATCTATTTGCATTTCTTTGCAACCTATAGTATCGTATTATTTATTAACTTTTAATTATTTACTTTCTCACATGCTGCTTACGAAGAATATTGTAAGGTTAAAAAATTCATCCGATATTTTCGTGAATACACTGCATACCTTATACAATGAATTCAATCCAGAAATTATTTTCATTTAAAGTTTTAATAAAAATCTATTGCTTGAAACTATTTAATTTCCATACTAATGATAAGAAAATACGTTTTACAATCAGCTAAAGCAACTGGATAAACCGAATATGTATAGAATTCGCTTTGTAGTGGTATTGAAAAAATTGTACTTCATAAGGTTCTAGTTGGGTTAAGGTAAAATAGAATTAGAAAAAGAAATGCCAATTTGATTGGACTAATATAACCCGCTTTGCTTGCGAATTTTCAATTCAGCTTTGAGACTAGCCTTAGACCTTAGGATTTAAAATATTTAGAACTATAGTATATTTATATTATAGTTTTTTACTAACCGAAACTCAAAAACATTCCATACTAGTAAAAAATGAGGTTAATTGGGTGCCCCTCCAGCGGGGTCCTAAGCACGTGCTTAGTGTATTTATTGCATTAATTCGCCCCTGTTGATGGGTCGTTTGACGCAAGGAACTGTTGCCTGTTGCAGTGGCGGCTGCTCCAGACGAGTGCGAGAAGGGAGCTGTGCTCAGGGACTGCGCCGTGGAGGTGACTTCCACAGTAACCCCTCCACCCTCCTAGGAGCCCTCCACATCCATCGTGGCCGGAAGCAGCTCACTCTTCGCCACGCCCACACCAACAACCTACGTGACATTCCCTTCCGAAAGTACTATAGATATCGAACAATAGAAACACTCATAAGGAAGTTACTCCAGCGCTGATTTAGGATGCGTTATTTATTGAACTCTTGTAGAATATGGAAGATACCCACTAGTCTACGTACGGGAACAAGAAAATTGTTCCTTATTTTGTGTATGTTCCTTCATTTTCATTACAATTATGTACTCTATGTAGTAATGATCTTCGTAGAGTGCATGGCAATGCAAAATGCGTTTTACAACAGTAAAAGTCGTTGATTTTCTCACAATTATGAACAACATGCACAGGGGTCACACATAATAACACAGTCAACGGGAAGTTCGTAGATTATTTAATATTACTAACATGGTAAATAAAGGAAACAAGTCTTTGCATTTAAATGCCTTATTTTCATGCAGATTTACATCAAAATATATTTTTTTGTGGTATTGTGTCTATCCTTATATATTCCTTTTCTTCCCTTTTCCAAGTTCATTCTCCAAAAAATAATTTATCTTTGCACAAGCCCTATGATCATTAGATCGTAACAATGATGATTACAATAAAGAAAACTACAAAAAAATAGTTTAGCAATTATTTAAAAATTACTTGAATTATACTATTAAACTACGCGAGTTTGAAATCGACGAAAGTTTTAAATTAAATTGTAGATGCCCAACAATTAAACTGTAATTAGATATCTAGTACTCTCCAAAACAAATTCGACTACATTGTGCAGAGTGATTTCTCACTGATGTATAGGTCTCCTTTTATTCCCTTTCTTGTTCACTTTATTATGTAAGGTCTTTCAATTGCTAGATTCTATGCCAAATTTGTGCTGCCAAGGGAAAAAATCAGATAATGGTGGCATCTGTGTGACCCTTTGGGTTGTCTCTCCATACATTTAAAACTTTAGTATAAAATGTGGCGGATATCGTACTTTACATACATAGACATTGAAATAATACCTTAGTTTAATAACTTAGTTGAAATCATCGTAAAACAGAAAAATATCAATTCTAGGACATTCTAAGTACCTGAAGCTTGTACTCAAAAAATTTAACAATTTGTGGAGACGTTTCAATTTTTAAGAAAATCGATTATTTTTCGATAAACCCGTCAATCGAATTCTCGTCATTGGACGCATCTTTCCATGTTTGGACGCATGCGCAGTAGAATACGCGCCGGAATTTTGTTACGTCTTTGAAATCACGCCTTAAGAAAAATCTCGCTCCGAAGTACATATATACCTGCGGAAAAGATGGATACGGTATTAGTTTTTTTGATTTTAAGTCGGTTGTAGTGAATGAATTCTACTTTCTTCTCTGTTGGTTACCGACGTTTCGGCCCTTTATCAGGGGTGGAATTATTTTAGAAGCAAGGCCCAATATGGCAAACGATGAAGGCCCCAAAAAAGCCCGAAACGTCGGCAACCAACAACGAAGAAAGTAGAATTCTTTCTCCACAACTGACCTAAACACAAGAAAACTAATATCCATCCTTTTCATAATTCGGAGGTCAAGAAACTCTGTTGAATCAAATACTGTACAATACTCTATAATCAAATTCTGTCTTACGTATGCGAGAAAATACAAGTGATAAAACACTCCCTCGCCTTAATTGTAATATTTACGTAATACTACTATAATACTTGAATCCGTGTTTCCAATCCACAATTTTCTTTTTTTGTCCACTCAGATTTGAACTCGTGTATTATACTTAGGCTTCGCAAGCACTTCACTTATTGTTAACACCAAATGTTTAAGAAGTCACAAGTTTCCCTACATTTCAAAAATGAAATTGAACACCGGCACATTACAAAACTCAGAGGTTTTAATAAAAATCAGAGCAAAAGGACTAATTTTGAAGAAAATATTTCATTAAAAAGAACTCTCAAGAAAATGTAGTTAGTTGTAGGACGACTCCGAAAAAAATACTTTCGGAATTTTCAAAATAGAGAATTCAGTGAAATTCGGTCCTGCACCATTTTTAACAGTGTACTCTGCTTTTCTCGAGAAAAAAAACGAAGCCATTTTTTGAGATTTTGCAAATGTCGCTTTTTGTGAGGTGCCCCAAGACAATAAAATAATAGTTTCAAATTCAATGGACCGCGTCACTCGCAATATCAATTGAGGAACATCAAATTTGGTGGAAGTCCTATTAAGTGTTTAGGCCAGGGGTCCCCAACAGCATTGGTATCAACCCCCTTGGAGTCAATGAAATTTTGAAGGGGGGCATTGATGATCAAAACGTCGATTGGAGGTCTATAGCTGAATATGAACAGGCGATTGACGTGTATAATCAACATCTCATTGATCAAACAAAAAACTTAAACTTGATAATAATTCTTTTTCTACTCCATTGTATAATCTGTCATTTGAGGCTGCAACCTGTTGCATAATGTACTCATTACATACAGATTTCATTATGATACAGGATCTTGACCAATTACAGAGAAGTTTACAAACCAAGTATTGACACTTCATTAACAATTGAGAATCGTTCTAGTAAGTGAACATTAAAATTGCATTTAATAATATATTATGTTTATCAGTTTTAATTTCTTTTATTATCAGTAATTTTGACGTGGAATATTATTTAAAATAAACTGGATCGTAATTTCACTTTGATTCTATTTGACTAGCGGAGTGGTAGTGGTAGAGGGTACATTCGACTAACGTTAAGGCTAAATGCACCGAAAAATACTTATAGGAAAAATCAATAGATCGCAGCACTATCATACGGAATTTACTAGATCGATAACGTCTGAACAAATTGTCCGATTTTCGATCTGTAAACGGCATTGGACTCCTTTTTAAAATAGAATTCACGCTACGATGCCGTTTTTTCAAAAACGATTTTCAAAAAAAATTTGAAACCGTTTTCTCATAGTTCCGGAAGAAATTAACAAATGTGGGCTTATAGCGCGATGGCGACGTGCTTCCTGAATCCAACGCCGTGTCAATCATGCAAATCGGATGAATAGGAGCGGCGTAAAGTGAAATTTCGGAAAACATACCTGAGCCCCCTCTCGCTTCCCGCAGTCACTCGACCCTCCCTCGACGCGGCCCGGGAACGGCGGGCTGCGGGCTGCGGCACAGGAGGAGGCCCGTGCTCTAATGGCGTATTCACAATGTCGAACATAAACATAGGCAAAATAAGAGTTTCTATTGGCTATGAGGCATTCTAGTTTACTATTGGTTGGATATGAGAATCCATTTCGAGATATCAAAACAAATACGACAAAGTCCTAACTTTTATGTTAACACCTTATGCGAACGCATTGTGAATGAGTCCACTTGTAGACGTAGTCCTAACTTTTATGTTAACACCATGCTTATGCTTATGTTTGAATTGTGAATGGGCCTTAAGGCAGGCAATGGTTTCGTCCCTTTCAATCTCAATATATTTTTCTCCACTTATCAAACTAGTGGTGCTGTAACACAACCAAACGGTCTCAAATCATCTGTAATAGTCGTATAAAACTATATATCTTGTTCACATATTTCCGTCTTCCTTCGAATACCATCAAAAAGTTATTTGAGGCATTACTCAAAATATCAATTCCGATTTGGAAACTGATTTCAAAAAGAAAATTAAACTAATTGTGTAGATATCGCCAATATTCCATGTCCTAACATCTTATTTTACATATATTTTACTTCTAAGATCTTCCGTTATCATTCCACTACCAGAAAGAATGAGCCGAAATACGAAGTCTTTATCCTGCGACTCGATTTTGATCTAAAAACGGCTTTTGTCCCCTTGATAGACTTCACCCTGATGAATCTTTTTTCCCAGTAAAGTTTTAAAACTGTTTTCGTATTTTCGGTCAAAATTGAAGAAGTGGTAAAATAGCGCGCCGGCGAGATGCATCCTGAATCCAACACTGTAACAAACATTAAAATATAATATTAAGAATCGTGACATGTCCCAGCTTAATGTAAAAGGATGTAGTGTAAATCATTGTATTGTGACACATATATATATATATATATATATATATATATATATATATTAATGCATTAAATTGTCATGAAAGCAATACAACATTAACCCTTAGACAGGAACACCACACTAGAAGAGGAATATCCGTCTATGAGGGGGATAAATTATGTTTTGTCATACAGTTATTAATAAGAGGGCAACTTTTACATTTCTACATTAAGATACCATTTTTCTAAACATCGTACACGCTCTTCAGTAACATTTAATCGGGCAGCAATTCTATTTATAAGATTTATAAACTACTAGTAAAACGTAGCTTGATAAACCCTCATATTAGGGAATCAGAATGCAAACGTATTAAATCGGCGATCCTCATCTAGGTGTCGAGAATAGGGATGCAACATTGATGTTGATATTTTCAAAACATAGATTTTGTATAGACAAATGAACATATTTCGTAAAAAAATTGAAACATTTATGAAACCTGATGTTTATTATCGATGTGCTTGATAAGTTGTTGTGAATGAAAAGAACTGATAATCACAATTTTATAAAAAGTTAAAATATGAAATAATATTGCATTATACACTGTCAATACATGTGTTCGAATAAAGCTAGGTGATTGTAACATCCTCACCCAGTAGACTATCTTCAGCTCAAGAAATGACCAGTTTTTCTGACATTTCTACGTATCCCACCGTACGCAGAGGCGGCCAACGCGAGCACTCTAGGGTAAGGTCTCTCGCCCACCTTCCTGTACCCATTTGAGGAAGTTGTGACCCATAAGAGACCCTGTGCGATAGTTTTCAGGTTTAGTTTCGCGTTATTCTTTTACTTTCTTTTGCCGTTTTGTCTAAATCGAATTATAAATTAACAATCACGGCCACTGTCAAAACAAATTATTTTCCCGCACGAACTTGATCGATGTTTCAAACCTGGCGTTTGAAAGATGTTTTAATTTTGAACATTGATATTTGCATTTGTATTACTGAGCATCTTTCCCTTCCTTTTTCTTGTATCTGAAACTGGGGGGGACGCGCCGATTATTCAGCGAGTTCTTCCTAATATGGCAGAATGTACGCATGAAACACTGCGGTATCAAACACAGTTCAGTGCGATGATGTCTATTTGTCGGCTCCAGTCCCGGTCAAGCAGCGGCTGTGAGCATCTCTCCTTTCATCTGCCGGTCCCAATTCTTCGCGTGGTCTGAACGCGCGAGAAATAGTACTAGAACATAGACCCAAGCCATCCCTTGTTAGACCTATCTGGATATACACAGCAATAGGATGCTAGCAATTTGTTCATTGTCCTCGGACTCGAACTCCCTTTTTTCCTTTTCTTTGTGATATTGCGTATTAGTTATTCAATTTGCCACTTACACCTTTTTCTTCCCTTCATTCTATCATTCCAAGCATAATATCCTTTTCTGGGGATTTTGTTCTACTCACAGTATGTCCAAAATATTTATTTTCCTTTTTTTGGCTTTGGCTTTTAGAAAAGTTCTTTTTTCTTTTCAAAATTTCGGCATTTATCTTTTGCCCTCCCATTGTAGTTTAATATTTTTTTCCCGTGTCCATATTCAAAGCATCTTCTTTTTCGGCCTATCTCAATGTTCAGCTTTACCCCCACACAACAGGATTAGAAATACCATTTTCTGATTATTTGGATTTGGTCTTACGCAGGGCTTGATTTCTGACGGAACGGCGTTCCTGTATCTCGCTGATTCATTCTCGCTATTACATTATATTATAAATATATAATTATTTCTCTTAAATTAATAAATCATTTTGAGCGCGTTCCGGGACCTAAAATTTTAGAAATCAATCACTTGATATGCCTGCATATTTTATGAATTTGGTAATTTTCTTTCCGCTGCTTTTTCTAAATTATTCCTCTCTTAGTTTTCTTGTACAGTATCCCGAATTTGTTATTGTAATTCATAGTATTTAACTGCCCGCCATGTATATCACTTCTCCGTTGATGTTCAGGCTTCCTTTTTTACCAGTTGACATAAATGTTGTTTTCTTTAAATGTAAGTTCATAGAATATTTAAATTTTATAATAATAATATATTTAGCTATCCTTATTACATAATTCCGAATTAAGTACAAATAAAACATCTGCATAATTTTTATGACATAAAATTTTTGCGTTTCTCGAAAAGAAGTAAAGTGGACATGTCACGTTTTGAATGTTTGTCCTCATTTCGCACTCCTTTGTATCCAAGCCCAGCGCCGCCAGGGCACGCTCTCAAGTCACCCTTCTGAGCTGGAAGCAGGGTCGCACCTCTGGCACACTGCTGTTCTGATAGCGTGACTTTTCTGACCTCTGCAGACACCTCGCCGCGTTCTTCGGCGGGCTGCGTTTCACTAGGGCAATTCGATATGCCGCGTAGGAAGAGGGGGGTGAGTAGTTTTCAGTGGGCGAGAACATTGTGCAATGACGAAGTGGGGATTATATTTACTCTATAAATTAGTGGAATCATTCGCGTTTCCTTAATTATTAGCGACCGAGTGTGTGTGTGTGTGTGTGTGTGTGTGTGTGTATATATATATATATATATATATATATATATATATATATATATATATATATATAATAAACAAAATTATAAATTAAACAATTAATAACAATTATGAAAGTATATTTGATTAATAAAAAATTTTGTGAGATATTATTAAATAAAGTAACTTTTTTTGTCAAGATCTATGAATGGAAGCTATTGTTTTTCATTGAAAATACCGGTATAACGTTTATTGACTCCAAACGGTAAAGACGTCCCAAAAGAGGTATTTACCAGTATATAACAATAAAGGTATTTGAGAAAGGTAGAAAATACCGGTATTTTTACCGGTATTCAATACCTTTTCGGTCGCTGTTCACTAGCAGAATCAAAGAAAAACAAACTATCCTTGTTATCTTCTCTTTTATTTGTATTTACAGTATTTTAAGTATTTCTTTTTTAAAAACATCTATTTTATGTATTTAAATATATCTTCAAAAGACATGCTCAAAAAACTCAAAAATAGTTTTAAATACAAAAAAAATATTTCAAAGACAAGTATTTAAATATTGCTCAACCCCCTCTATAAACTAGTATGTGCGATCAGCAGTGTACTAATCTCAGTTCCCAGCTTGGCGTGTACTAATACATATGCCACGAGTAAGTCCGGAAAAATTTGTAGAATGAAATTGCAAAATATGGACATAAATATATAAGGGAAAAAAGCTAAATAAACGAATATACAAAAACAGATTTTCCTGCAATATGTAACATTACAGGTGTACAATTACACTGTGTAAGTATCCTACAATACAATTTCAAATAAAAGCTAGCGATGATACATCACACACTTTCTGGCATTATTTCTAAATTTGCAATTTTCGAAAATTGATAGAGTTCAACGAAAATTGTAATTCTTTTAAGCGTCCCTTCTATCCATGGAAAAAAATTGTTGTGATTTTTGAGATTTTTTAATATATACATCAATTTCATTCTTAAATTACTCTAAAAATACCCGGGTTTTTCAATAAACTTACATGACCTTTGCAATCTTCGAAAATACGGCGGGTGGGCGAAAAAGAGACCACCATCATATTTTGTATCGTCTTTAAACAAAAAAATTGGAGCTCTTTTTGAGAAAAAGTTACAATTGTTTTAATTGCCTATACTTCGCCCCAACTTGCACAAAAATTACTCAAATGTTTCAAAAATTACACTTGATCTTATTTTCAGATCTGTCAGAACAGATTTCAGTAAGGAAAAAAATATATCATCAATATTATAGTTGAAGGAAGACGCCCCCAAAAATTGCACGTTAGCAATTTTCTAAACATAAGTGATGTCAACAAACACCATAAATCACATTTCTCTTGCGTTCTGTACGTAACACGAGGACAAAATTTAATCAAATAATTTGGTGACGGTTTGAGAAGATTTCGAAAATGATTTTGAGGCTTAATGTAAAGGACCATCAAAAATCAAAATATCCGTTTGAAACTCCCAAAGGATCGAGTTCTTTCAGGTAGATTCGGGAAGATCAATTTTGGAGAAAATTGGCAGAGCGGTTTGGGTGTTAGCGTTGACCATAAACAGACAGACATGTTTTGGTGTCAATCGATTTTTAGGTATCAAGGACACATGTATTGTATTTTTTCGCTAGACCACGAGTTAGAAAAAGTAATGTAATATTTAGCAAGAGGAATTATCCATTATCCATTTACCAGGGCCCGACAATAAGAGTTTTCCGGTATCCGATTACATAATTTGTCGGAAGTAGTTTTTAAAAATTTAAAAACAAAAAACAATTTTAAAAAATTTTGCTTCCGGATTTTACTTGGGAAAACAGATTCATCAGGTGAAATCTATCAGGAGACAAACGCCGTTTTTAGATCAAAAATCGAGTCGCAAGATAAAAGAGCTCGTACGTAATCTCGGCTCATACTTTCTGGTAGAGGAATGATAACGGAAGATCTTAGAAGTAAAATGTATGTAAAATAAGATGTTATGGCATAGAATATTGGTGATATCTACAAATTAATTCCCTTTTCTTTTTTAAGTCAGTTTCCCAAAACGGGAAACGATATTTTGAGTACCGCCTCAAATAATTGTTTGATGGTATTGAAAAAGACGGGAAAAAAGTGAACAAGATATATAGTTTTATACGACTATTACAGATGATACGAGACCGTTTGCTGTGTTACAGCATCACTAGTTTGACACGTGAAGAAAAATATATTGGACAAAGGACTGACTGCCCAGCTTGCCTGTCTGAAAGTTCGGCCTCCCGTCCGCAGGCGGTTACCCTTCGGCGCGTCGATGGAGGGGCCCCGGCGGGTCCGGGTGACGCAGGGAAGGGGAGGGGTGGAGGGGAATCAGGTATTTTTCCGAAATTTCCCCTTTACGCCGCTCCTGTTCATCCCATTTGCATGATTGACACGGCGTTGGGTTCAGAAAGCACGTCGCCATCGCGCTATAAGCCCACATTTTTTTAAATTTCTTCCCGGAACTATGAAAACGGTTTCAAAATTTTGGGAAAACTTTTTTGAAAAAACGGCATCGTAGCGTGAATTTATTTTAAAAGGAGTCCCAAAGTCGTTTACGGATCGAAAATCGGACAATGGTTTAGACGTTATCGGTCTAGTAAATTTTGCTTATTTTGGTGCTGCCACGTGGTGGCGACAAATGGAACTAGTGTCGGTACATTTAGCCTTAAGATCAGAACGCGAGTTATTTTGTGCTATATGTTACGGCCGTGCGTTTGTCTTTCAAAACCGGCCAATTCTTTAGTATGAAATGTCTAGTGAGTCAGAGAATGAGTTGGCGCCTCCAGAAATAGGAGAAAAAGCGAAAATGGCGACCTCGGAATTATTGCCGCCACTTTTGCATTCTACCGCAGGCGGGCTGGTAAACCCATGGTGGAAATAACCATGGGTAAACCAAAGCCACCTGCGGCAGGTTGGGTAGCTGTCCGCTAGGTGGCCTTGGCTGAATCCTGCATGTCAAATGTGACGAAATTCATTGGACGATAGGCGTAGCTAGACCGGAGCAACTGGTGCACCACACCGTTAGCCGGAAGTAAGGGGCTCTTCATAAAGACCTCCGCTGACGGATATTGGCAAAGAATAAAATAAATTGCACTCTATACTTACTTTCTCCATTGCACTAGCCGTATGACTATACCAATTACATTTGAAACTTAATTTCGCATTTATCGTAGGTATGAGGGTCCCTTTAGATTATCTGCACTGGGTCGTCCCAGAATCTGGCTTGGCAATTGCTTAGGATATTTAGTAAAACTTAAAAAATTCTAACTATGTATTGACAACGATGTTACATCGCGGAAGAAAATACTCGTTGCAATACGTACTGAAGAAATGAGGACGGTAGTAGCGAAAAAAAAATAAAGTAAAAATTTTCAGTTTAAAAATTTTGAAATTCGCGCCGAAATGTGATGGGGAGGGGACGGTTTAACCGATATTTAAAGACAGATTTAAACACGACATATGAACAGGAAATCTTGTTTGTTACATCGATTATGTATCAAACTCAATCGGAATATCATTGGTGAAAAGAGATGGGTGGCATCTTGCGCATCTGACTTCAGCCGCCACAGACAAAGCTTCAGGCACCAGTGTGCGTCATAATATTAGCATGAATTTTAAATGCCAAAATTATCATTAGTTACAAGTCATTGAAACAGAAACGATAAGCACTTTTTATATATTATATCTTATATTGCAATTGCCCTTTCATCGTGTTATTTTTGGTCGGTCGCCGTTGAAAATTGTCCATTTATACCACTTCAAAAATGTTCCTCAACACTTCTTGAACTCCATGAAACATGGCGACCAATGTCTGGTCTCGCTTTTCAAACGAAGTGATCACATGGTTCGTGACAAAACAGATGCTGTGCAGAAATCAGCAAAAATCAGTGCACCGGAGGAGCCATTTCTTTCCACCATGGGAATATCGGGAGGGAAACGATTTTGTCAACGTGCGAACGGAAGTAGCACCCTCGGGTGCTGCTTCCACACAGCTGCGATAATTTAAACACTCATTTGGCACACGCTAGTTACTTGGGGAAAATGTTAAACAGGTAATTAATTTTTAAAAAAAAATTTTTTTAAAATTGTCTAATTGTAATGATTAATAATCTACTGCTATGTAATTTGATTTTTATTAGAAACAGTAGATTAATCTAAAAACAAAAGGGTTTGCTAATTTTTATGATAATATAAATACTTCCCATGTAAATCAAACATTTGTCAGCAAAAAGTTCCAAATCATCCTGGTAAGAAAGACCTTTCAATAATTTTAAAATAAACTGTTTAAACATTGGTGAAATAAGTTTTTTCAAACACATTTTGGGGCGAATTCAAATATTTAAACTGAAAAAATTGTTTTTTTTCACTACTTCCACATTGTTTAAAAATGTGTTATGGAATTGCTTCTACCCATTTTAAAGCAAAAAATTGAGACAGTACTCCAACGATATCATGTTGAAAATGAATTTCAAAAGTTTTTTTTTTCTATGTGAATTTGGTGTCAAAATTTGTTGACAAAAATACCTTCAAATTGTGTTTCCCCTCACTGCAATTTTTTTCAGCATGGTACACACAATTGATGCTGAGAAAAAACTAAAACATGCAAAACACGTTTCTCGTTGTATCTCTGCAACAGATTTTTTTGCAACGTTATATCTCTGCAACAGGAGGCTGATTTTTTGTGAATCTACATTATTTTGTGTTCTTTTTCATATGAGCATCGCGATTATCGATTTGGTTTGAGGGCACTTTTCACTGCCTTATTCAGCAATACCCTTTTTTAGAACAGACTGGAGTGGCCTAATTCTTGCTTACGACGATGATGATAAATATAAATGACATTTTCTGCATACAATTTCTATTAAATAAATCTTTTATTTATTCAAAATATTCAAATAACTCATTGCCATACAACATGAGTTATATCATGAGTACTGAGCCAAAGAAGTACAGTACCTCCAAATTATTGTACTAGAGATCATTGCATAAAAAAAATGTTTGGTTTGTTCATAATTGATTGGCACTTCTCTTAAAACGTCAGCAAAGTAGCAGATAGAAATGTGTGTCGATGTATGCAGGAAGATTGACTACAGTACTGTCTACAGCTACCAAATGATGTTGCTGCTTCCCAAAGGTAGTTCATTGAAGCAGCAAATGTTTCAGCTTGCCAGTAAGCTGGTGGCCATCAATAGAACAACATGGAAGCAGACAAGTATAGGCAACAATGAACAATGTGGTTTCTCTGAAGGGAAGAAGTAACTGCTTTTGACATTCAGAAGAGGTCAGAAACCATAAGTGGGGTGTCATCACAAAGTTGGAGATCCATGTTTTTGTTGGATATCAGTGTTTAAAGATGGCAAGAACTGTGCTGAAAATTGCAAAAGCACTCGGCATCCTGCAACTGCACGCCAACCAAACCATGCCCAGTGTGTCAATGATTTTGATGACAAAAAATGAATCACATTTGATGAATTAGAGAGAGCCACTATCACAAGGACCCTCCACACAATCGTTCATAGGGATGTTAAGATGAAGGTGTGTGCCCCATCCCCTCACCATTGCGTAAAAACAGAAGTGGGTGGAGAAGTGACAATGGTTGGTTCAACAGCCCAGAGCAGATCCAGAGGGGTTCTTTTGGCATCTGGTCATGGTCATGAGACTCCAGTTCTTCGATACGCACCAGATTTAGCGGTTGTCCAACAGTGGCGCTGGCATACACCCAAAGAATGGTTTGCCATGGAAATAAGAAAGCTGCCAGAATGATGGCAAAAGGGCACAGACATTGCCAGGGAATACCTGTAATATAATCTGTAATCATTTGTTAGTAAAGGGTTCCTGTGAATACAAAATAATTGTTGTACCAATCATTTCTGAACATCCCAAGTATTCACAAACAATTCACTCATATTAAAATTCTTATCTTTAAAACCAAAGTTGTTTCTCAAGGTACCTATCCCATGATGAATACCAGAACTGTTAAGTAAATGTTTTATTCAACAGATTTTATTATTTATTTTTTTGTTGGTTTGAACCAATTAAATAAATTGTAATTTGCGTTTTGATGAGAAAAATGTATGACTCATTCATTTCCTATATTTTTAAAAATTTGTTTTTTATTTCACACTGGATAAATATTAGGTTATATAGAAAAATAGTACTATAAATGATTTTGAAATATTTTACCATGATTTCTTTCACAGCTTCTAACAGTGACTAAGCAAGTGACAGAAGATTCTCAAAAATAATGAAGGTAATTATTACAAAAGAAAAACTTCCACACAGTTTTAAAATAAATAATGTGCAAACTTTACTTCCACACAATTATATCTTTATGTACATATATCTTTTGGAGTCCATTTTAAAATTAATTAACAAATTCAATCAGGCATTTCATAAAATGAACATGCACCATAACTTGCTCCCAGATGAAATCTAGCCTGTTAAATTTTTGATCAGTCCAGTTCTGCAGGAAATAGCATATATTCTATAAGCAGTCAAATCCACACACCTGATCATTTTAAGGTAACAGGTGATTGTAGTATGGTTGGATTACTTTCAAAATATTACATTGTTACATTCATAAATGTCTTGGACTTAATTTGCTATAACTGTAACAAATAAACTTAATGTACAAGTAATCTACAGATGAAATGAATGAACAAATAAACACAAAATAATCATTTATGTATTTTTAAAACAAATTGGTTGACAATTTCTCAAATGTGAATTTGCTCTTGCCTAAAATTTAACAATGCTTAATGTTTTTGTAGATTCCTTTGGATCTTTAGAAGATTCAGAAATGAATTTGTTGCTCATTTTGGTTAAGCAAATCTCTTTTTTCCAACAAAATTCCATTTAAGAAAATTGTAAATAAGGTTTCTTTAAGTTACTCAATTAAAGAAGTGAAGTTCTTTGGTGCAAATAAAGGTTACCAAATTAACTGAAGTGCAGTCCAATTCTTTTCTATAATACATTCCTTACTCACAAACTCACAATAGTCAATTATTCTTGTTTTCAAATCATATTTACACTATAAAATTAAACAAGTCATTTTTCCTTGCAAATCTGTTTCATGAAAAATGTAATGTGACACACTTCAATGTTAATGAAAAAAGTAATATAGACCAAGAATTTCGAAAGTAGGGTGGAAGAGACTGAAAATGCAACCCCTGTTCAATTTTGAGGCCTATGCCGCAACCAACTAAACTTTAAACCATTAGTCACTTTTTTAACCTTTCTGAGCCCGAAATTTGTTTCTCTTCCCAATAAGACTACAAAACACTTTGCATAACACTTCACAACACTCTTCACACTTCATTCCTGCAATAATAAGTTTTTCGATTCTTTAGAAAAGTAAATATGTTTCCTAGAATGATGTTTTAAGAATTCTCTCCTCACTATTGTGAAATATGATCAGATTTCTTTTGTGTGATGAACAAATTCTAATGAACCTCCTAATTTGTTGTATTTGTGAAATTTACAACTTTAGAAATTATTTCGATTTTTCCAAATGTTATTCTCTTCTCCACCCCAAAGCTCATCTAACATTTTAAAATTTACAACCCCTCTCATAATACGATTCCACAGTCTTCACATGATTCACAGAAGGCAAGGTAAGGAAAGTAAACATTTTGACATAAAAATTAACAGTAAAAACCATGACAAGCATTTCATACAGAAAGCTTTTGTGGTTTTAGTTTCAGTCTGTCTATAACATATTGGGGCATGCAATATGTCGGATTAATGGTCTTGACACTTGTGACTCCTAGAAGTGACAACGCAGCTAACCCAAATAAAGTGTGGAATGGATCAGGCATATCTCCAGGGCGATCACTGAATCCTCCAGTCTCAGTGTCTTGACAGGCAAGTACAAATCGAATGAGGGCATCTCTTTGGATCCAATGCAGTCGTCCCAACATACTCAATGAAGCCAGCACCCACCATGAGTAACAAACATCCGGCAGCTTCTCTGGGCGACCGTTCAGCCCCCCGGAAGGCAACTGCCGCTCACAAAGCCACCAGCCCAACAAATCGGCATCAACTTTATGAAGATATCCTGCAATAGAGGGGAAAGCAAGTTTAAAATTAAAAAGATAAAAAACTTACCATATATACAGGAACTCAAAAAATTTTCATTTGTTTTACTTTTAATATATCTCTTGCATTAAAAAATCCCTGTAAAACAAAATCCTGAAAGACTCCCTTAAATTCAATGGTAATTTTCTAAACTTTGCAAATTATTCTTCAACAAGATTTAAAACCACAAAGCTGAAATAAGAAATCATTAAATTTAATTTTCTTTAAAGTTGTTAATTAAATTACATGGAAGAGGCAATGTCATACTTAATTATTGCTTCAGTCTTTTAATTAAGATGACATCCACAAAAATGTATGAGGGTGCAGTGGTAAAAAGTTGTCTTAAAATGGAAACAGACATGAGGGGGCCTGAAAGTAAACCTACTTAATCAATCATAATCTTAACACATTCGATCCTGAGAGTTACACCACGTGGTCAACTCCTGTGTCCTGAGTATTGTAGCTATTTTCAAAGTATTGTCTGTCGTCTTTAAGTTTATTTGTATTTCATTATTATTTGATTATAAAATAACAGTGAGAATGAAACTCAGAAAACATGTACTTTCATCTTTTTTTTATTTTAGAGGAAAGAAACAATGTCAAAATATGGGAAAAAATGTAGTGTAATTCAACCAACAACTCTGGTGGACAATTATCATATTTTGATGCTTAGTACAGACAGGACTCTTGAATAAAATATACTCTTTACAAATTGTTGTCCTTTGAAATTTAAAATTTAAACAGTTTTTGTTAGACTCATACTGATAATTAGACATCGGATGTTTAGGGAAATGCCTATTTTTTCCTAGCAAACTTATTTAAAGACTGATAATATATGTGCACGAATCATGACAAATGATGACATATGACAAAATGTTATAATGCTTATTTTTGCTTTTTTTGGCATAAATGCCCTTTTTTTAAATGCCTTTTTAGGGCTTTTTTTGGATGGCCTTTTGAACTTTTTTGCTTTTTATATATTATTTTTATACACAACGCTGTGTCAGAAAATAGGTCATGGCCCAATGTGAATACGAAACCTTCAGTTCACGTCTTTATATTTTAAAATAAGAGAGAATTCCTAAAAGTATACCAATAGATTTTTCTCCATTTCCCTGTTTCCTAAATACCAGCTATGATCTGAGAACGTGGTCGATTTACTTTAGGAAACATAGCATGTAATACGATGCAGTGAGAATGCTGACTTGTTTCCTCAAGAGAAAGAGAATTTGTCACCAGTAGGCGGCCAATATCTCGACCGTGGACAGCTCATCCTCCACGGCCCTTCTCCCTTCTTGGGCTAGCGAGAATGACTCACATCTCCTGCGAAAAATGAGAGAGAAAACGCTGATTTGACCGACAGAATGCTGACTGATCGCTTCCGAGAAAAAACGATAGAGCGTCTTTCGTTTCGCTTGTATGGTTATTTGATTGCTTCCGCTGAAGATTCCGTTCAGTAGCAGTTGCACTGTAGCAAGAGTTGGTTGTGTGTACGATAGTTTAGGTATTTTTAAAACTACAATGCCGAAACAAGCAACGTAAAGCTTCACTACTTCGTCAGTGGGTGACGGAATATTCTTGCTACACCACCGATGGTAGCATTATACTATGCCGTATTTGTGATAAAACAGGGAGTTTTGAATTTTAATTTACATTATTTTTCCTTTAAATTTTTCAAAGAAGGAAAATGTTTATCTTTACACGATAAAACTATTCGTTTTACAATTATTGGTATTATCCATGAATTAGTTGCAAGATGTTTTTTTTTATTTATTTTATTTTATTTTACGTCAAAAAAAAACAGTTAAAAACTGCGTAACATGTTTATTTCTAGATATCTTCAGAAAAGAAATATCACCTTTCGCAGCATGAAAAGACCAACATTCATCAAGCTAACATCCAAATACAACAGAAGAGCTGTCGACAGACGTTTCTGACTGAATCTTCCACATCGAGCAAACAAAGTCAGCTTTTCTACGACATGTGTCAGGCTTTGGTGAGTGCCAACATCCCATGGAACGCCATTGAAAACCCAGTATTTAAATCTTTCTTGGAAAAGTATTGTAAACAGGCGATACCGTCAGAATCAACCCTGCGAAAAAATTATTTGGATTCTGTGTATCAAGCTGCACTAACAGATATTCGTACCGACATAGGTGACCATTGCATTTGGCTCTCGGGTGATGAAACGACGGACGTTATGGCGATACGTTGCTCACTTGATTGTCGGGAAACTGAGCGGGCATGACGCGGGTGCTCCCCATCTCTTGTGCTCCAAGTCACTGGAGAAAACAAATTCTGAAACAATTGCTTATTTTGTTAATACAGGGTTAAAACTCTTATATCCCAATGGCATTGAAGATCAGAAGGTACTTATACTTCTCACAGACGAAGCGCCTTATATGATTTGCGCCGGGAAGCTTTTGAAACCCTTCTATCCTAATCTAACCCATTTGATATGTCTTGTTCATGGTCTGCACCGTGTCGCAGAAGAGGTTAGGAAAATGTTTCCTTCAGTAAATAAACTGATTTCGTCAGTCAAAAAGATTTTCTTAAAATCTCCCACAAGAATTATTTTTTTTCGGCAGAAGTTGCCAGAAACACTTCTGCCGCCCGAACCTATAGTAACTCGATGGGGAACTTGGTTGAGGGCAGTGGAATATTACAGTAAATATTTTGAACAAATTGCAGAAGCTCTGATGATGATACACAGTCTATACATGACGCCAAATTTGTGCTTGAGAATAGAGATCTTAAAGGTAATCTTGCATATGTAAGTCCAAACTTTGTATTCCTTGCGGATGTAATTGAAAAACTAGAAACTAGAGATTTGACTTTATGTAATTCCATGTCAATATTTGTGTCAGCAGTAGAGCAGTTAGAAAAAGTTCCAAGTGATCAAGAAAAACGAATAAGCGAAAAGTTAAAAATGTTTTGAAAAAAAATTCCTGGATATGCCAACATAAAGTCAGTAAGCGAAGTGGAAATAAATGTAAACTACCAGAAGGTTTCAGTGTTGCTAATGTTTCAGTTCTAAAATATATGCCAGTCACATCAGTAGATGTTGAGAGATCCTTCTCTGCATTCAAACTGCTTTTATCACCCAAATGTCACAAATTTGAAATTAAGAACATTGAAAAATTACTAGAATTGTAATGCAAACTATTGTAAGAAAATGTAAAAGAGTTGTAAATATGTAAATCTTGTTTTATACGAAAATGGATGTACTTGTTTTGTGTATTGAAGTTTACAAAAAAATATAGAAAAAAAAAAGGTTTTTTTTAATTTAAAAAAAAAAATATAAACAATTATTCATTTTATTGTGTAACACATGATAGTGCTTTTTTCTCCTTATTTTTGACATTTTCTGTGCCTTTTTAGGTGCCTAAAAGACGTTTTTTTAGTGCCTAAACATCCGATGTCTACTGATAATTAAGAAAAGTTTAATTTCAAAAGAATATCTTTTGGCTGCACAAAAAACACATGGGGTCATCCATAAATTACATAATGCTAAAGAGAGGGGGGAGGGAGTTCACAGTTTCAATGCAAAAGTGACTTTTTGAAATTTTCTACTCAAATGTTTTAGAAATAGTGATTTCAACTACAAATTATATCAGAAAAAATACTGTAAAATAATGAAATAGTGCAAGATATGTTGCCAAATAACAAGAAATGAGAGAAGAAAGAAAAAGTAGGAATTAGAAAATCAGAAAAATTAAAAATTTTTTAAAGTACAAGAGAGATGGAAAATCAAAAAACATCACAATCAAATGAAAAACGATTATCCTAAAAAGAAATTTTCATGGTTTAAGTATTTCAATAATGAATTAAATTTTTAATAATTAGACCAAACTTGTTTTGTTTAAAAAAATCAAACTGTTGAATAATTATTTAAAAGTTTTAGTTCATTAAAAATCTGTGAAACTTTTTAACAAACTATAATAACTAATATTACAATATCATTTTTTACCTGTAATTGATAACATGCCAACACAGCAATAGATAAGTCCAGCATGACTTTCAGCACCTGGGCGAGATCCAAATCCCCCATCAAAATTCATGCATGAGAGGACGAATTCTACAGCCTTTTCTACATCAATTGCATCTAGTCTTCCCTACAAGAAAAACATTTCTTTAGAACTATCAGTATCTCTTACAAATAAAATAAATTCTAATATTATGAAATTACTTCTCCCACCCTACATAATTTAAAATAAATTTTTGTCTTATTCATAACCAATTTAATATTCCCAATAACATAATTGTTATTAGCAAAATTCAACACTCTTATTTATTCAATTAGTTATATTTAAATTACTTTCAGGTATATTTATTTACCGATTCAATTAACATAAATGAAATTTTTTAAATTGTTGGAAAAATTTTAAGAATGACTATTCCCTCTTTTTAAAAATTATTATTATTATTTTTTCAATTGTTGAAATCAGTTTCATCACATTTACAATTTAAGATTAACTTAGAAGCAATTCTCCCCCTTACATTACACACACATATTTTGCTTTGTTTATTGTTAAACGAATAAATAAATTACTACTGATTTCGAAAACAAATCATTTATATGAAATGCTATGAAAGCAGCAAGAATAATAGCCACTGTAATGAGAAGGTAAGTATACATTTTCATTAATAAAATAATCATATATGTTGAAAATACTTACAAGAAGAGAAAGGCAGGCTACAGCACAAAATGAGAAGCGTGTATCAACTTCACCCCATTTATCACCCCAAAAACTACCATCAGGTTGCTGCAAACTCTTCACATACTGCACTACTTTATCAATGGAAATGACATCAACTGCATCATACATAGTCAGAATCTGCAAAGACATAAATTAATTTAGAGTGAATATTTCCGTATGTATGTATTTTACTAATTGCTTTACTTTTCAGAACAATTTTTCTCAGCAGATCTTCACATTATGCCATGATTACCTGAATGCCACTGAGTGTATACAGCAAATGAGGATCATGGCCCACACTAGCAGACAATCCACCTGATTCATCCTGACAAAGTTTTATAAAATCTAATATTTCTTGTTTATTCATCCTTTCAAGATTACCCATGAGTTCTATAGCAGTCAAACCCCAGTAGATACCAGACATTCTGAGATATTCAGTCATACAATATTCCTGAAAACATTGGTGCATTAATCAAAATTGAGGTCCAACATGAAAGACATATTCTACAACATATATCCTTAAACCTACATATTCATCCTTATTTACTCCATACGATGCTATATAATCAGCATGTTTAACAAGAAGTAATTCTTTGGGGTGACTGTCATTTAGGGAGACATCCTTCAGTAAGGTAGCCTGCACAAAAGAGTTGTATTAGCATAATTTTTAAACTAAAATAAATTTAACAACATCATATGTCATAACTTGGTACTATGCCTATGATAACTTACCATTGCTGCGTTGCTAGAAGCAGAAAATCCTGATGAAGTTAGATAGTGTAGATAATGGACAAAAGAAGATTTGGTTCACATAGTTTACAAAGCTCAAACACCTAACCTAGTTTCACTTCAAAAATAGAGTTAAAGCACTAACTCAAAAACGTTGGTTGTACGAATGCGATTTCTTAGGATCCAGACAAAATTGCATCAAAAATCTATAAAAAATAATTCGATATAAATAGTAAAACATCAAACTATAAACCCTAATGGTAAATTCGCTGTGACATACAACACACAAATATCGATATACTGATTACTGAACCCAACCCAATGCAACGAACGATACAACAGACTGTAATCGAAAATAGTGCTTATCGACATCATAATCGATACGTCTTTAGTGGCGCTTAATAAATCGTCATTTGGAAAAATAGATTATTTCCTTCTGTTTGACTCATTATTCCAATTCGATAGGAATTAAATATTCCTATCGTCTGTAGATAAGGTTTTATCGTCTCAAGCAGCAAATAGTGGAACCATAACTACGTCTTCAAAACTTTCTAGGGTCATGTTCCTCATCCTGAGTTAGCTACAGTGTAAGAAGAAATACAATAAATCTTACACCTTGGAGTTGACTCATCATCGCGTGAGATCGGTGATCGAGAGCGAAGAGTGATGGTAATGAGGCATTCTGTTTCGTCGTTCAAATGATAATTGCGCGTTTTTATTAATTAAAGAGTATTTATTTGAGCATAAAATGTGTTGGTAGGCTCAAGGATGTTTTATATTTATTGTTTTATTTATTTATTTATTTTTACGTCAAAAAACAGTTAAAAACTGCGTATGACGTGGTATGGGGAAAAGTGAATTGAATGGGGAAAAGTGAATATTGAGTATCAATATTCATGTTAATTTATTTGTCAATAGAATACAAGTTCTAAGAGTAATTAAAATCAATAATTTCGCACTAGGTTGTTTGGTACTATTTTGTTGATTAGTTACTGGATTTTGTTTTGCCGTTATGTATGTCAGTCTTGAGTTGAGAGCATTTTATGTGAAATAAAATAAGTTGTAACTGACTTTGAAGATTTTGATCCGCTCTGACATGGTAGCAGAGCATGGTTACCTTTAAATGAATATAATTTTGACAATTAATAGAAGATATAAAAGACAAGAGGAATATTTATTTAAAGATAATTTTGAAAAGATGAACTATAAAAATGACGGAAGAAAAGATGCAAATCGAGAAATTGACTGGAGAAGAAAATTGGTCTACATGGCAGATTATTATGAAAACAATTTTGGAGTGTGATGGATTATTGAATGTTGTCGATGGAACTTTTGCGAAACCTGATGATACTAATGAAATGTTATTGGATAAATGGATTAAACAAAATGGTAAGGCTAAAAAACTTATTATTTTCTTGCTTATACAAAACCTTTGCTACGTATTGCTAGTTGTAAAACAGCAAAAAATATATGGAATAAATTACACCAAATGTTTGATTGTCAGTCTGAAGAGAATATTGATGGACATTTTGATATATTAACTAAAATGTCATTACTTAAAATGCCAATAAATGAAGGCGATTTATGTGCAAGATTTTTGCAGACATTACCGAAGGAATTTGATAAAATTTATATTACATGGCATGATCTATCACAAGATGAAAAAACATGGGCTAATTACAGAAGAGATGCTTAAATTACAAATTAGAATTTTTGGAAGAGAAGAAAGCTTGTTGCTACTGCAATGATGACCCAATTAAAACTCAAAAATAAACAATTAAATAAGAAGAGTAATTCAAATAATAACTTACAGAAGTTTACGAAAACAGGAAAAAATAGTGATAGAAGATGCTTTTCTTGTGGTAAGTTAGGACATTTTTCAAAAGACTGTAGAATTGGCTTGGTGTGTTTTAAATGCAAATAAGGGTATCTTTAATGAATGTAAAAATGAAGATAAAGCTATGGGATGTGGATGCTATCTGTTGAAAACATTGATATAAATAAATTAAATTGTGATGAATGGTTTATAGATAGTGTGCTACTCATCATATTACAAATTGAGTGATTGTTTTCTTCTTATAAACCATTTCAGAATTTGAGAAAGCTGGACAGTGCTCATCAAGGTTGAAATTGAAGCACTTGGTTCTGGTCGCATAGATGTGAAAACATTTGACAGAGAAAAATGAAGAGATCATTATTTTGTAGATGTTTGGTATTCTCCTGATGTAACGTGCAATTTATTTTCAGTTAAAAAGGCAGGACAAAAAGGAATTGATCAAGTGATTGAAAATGAGGAAAATCATGGTTTAAATGCGATGGCTTTATCAGATGACCAGAATGATCTTTACAGGTTATTGGTGAAAGTCAATAGAGAAAAATCATTTATCACTTCTTATAATGATGATAATACTATTCAAAAATGGCATGAAAATTAGGACATCAAAATAAACGCCATGTGAAGAAACTTTTAGCAAATAAAGGAATCAACGCTGAAATAGATGGTGAATTTTGTGAAGGTTGTGTTTTGGGAAAGCATCATCGAATGACTTTTGGCAATAGAATAGAGAAGTCTACCAAACTGGGAGAGTTAATTTTTGCTGATGTCTGTGGACCAATAGAAGGAAAGGACATACATGGGTATAGGTATTATCTTGTTTTTAAAGATGATTTTTCAAGTTTTAGGGTGACGTATTTACTACGAAGAAAAGATGAAAAATTGCCGTTATTTATTGAGATGATAAAGACGCAAGCTGAAGTTACAATTAAATAATTAAGAACTGATGGAGGTAAAGAATTTGACAATCAAGACATATGAAATTATGCAGAGAAGATAGGATTGAAACATTCAATTACAGCTCCATATACCCCACAACAGAATGGTGTTGCTGAAAGAGAAAATAGGATTCTTTGTGAAATGGCAAGATCATGGTTACAATCTGCACAACATCTTCCAAAAACTTTATGGGTAGAAGCTATTTTAACTGCAACATATATTTTAAATCGAACTGGCCCAACAAAAATTGATTATAAATCTCCAATGGCATTATTTTTGAAAAAGGAGACTTGTTTGGATCATTTACAGATTTTTGGAACAATGTTTTGCGTGGATTTCTCTTCAGAAACGTTAAAAGTTTGATGCTAAATCTTGCAAAGGATATATGGTTGGGTACGCAGATTGCGGCTGTCGGATTTATTTTCCAGAAAAGAAGGATGTTTATATTTGCAGAGATGTTACATTTAAGAATGACGTCTTAAAATATGAAGAGGAAGTGAAGATACAATTGATCACTTTGTTAAGCATGCTGATAAAAGTGAAAATCAACAAAGCATTAATGAAATCATTGAAGAGGAAGAAGATTTTGTTGATTATGAAGTTGTGAGTAATAATAAAGAAGAGGAAAGAAGTAATAACAGTAGTCACGAAGAGGAAATAATTAGAAGCAGTAGAAAGGAATATAAAAAGGGTAATAACATTAATAAAGAAGAGAAAATGGTGTAAATAACACTTGTGTCTTGAGAGACAGAAGATTGATTTCTAACCTGTCATTATCATAACAAAGATTACAGAAGAAACCAAGAAAAGTATTAAAAGAAGCTCTGAAGAACTATATCAAAGCATTAGAATCAGATGATGTTCAAAAGTGGAAGAGTGCTATGGATGAAGAAATAAAGTCTTTAAAAGATAATAAAACTGGGAATTAGTTGATTTACCACCAAAAGCGAAAGTTGTTGATAATCGATGGGTTTTTGCTTTAAAGGTAAATAATGATAATGAAATAGTTTGATATAAAGCAAGATTAGTAGCAAAAGGATTTACGCAGAGACCAGGTATAGATTATACCGATACTTTTAGTCCTGTTGTATGATTTGAAACAATAAGAATACTTTTAGGAATTGTTGTTCAAAGAAACTGGAGTATGAAGCAATTTGATGTGAAAACTGCATTTTTACATGGTATTCTTGAAGAAGATATTTATATGAAGCAGCCTAAGGGATTCGAAGATGGAAGTAACAAAGTATGTAAATTAACTCGCAGTTTATATGGGTTAAAACAAGCCTCAAAATGTTGGTAAAAATGTTTTATCGACTTTCTTGAAAAATGTAATTTGCAAGAAAGAAGTGCTGATTCATGTTTATTTTTTTGTGAGGATTTGATCTTATTATTTCATGTAGATGATGGATTGGTCATAGGTGAAAGTGATCTAATAGACGAATTTATTAAAAAATTAGAAAACGATTTGTTTGCACATTTTGACTAATATTTACTATTTTTTGAAAAAATAAAAAAGTCATAAATGAACTAAGACATTTCAAATTTAAAAAAGTGAGGTCAAAGAGGTCATAACTATTAATCACACAACTTTTCTTGAACGATGACTTGGAGAAATGCGGGTTGATTGGTGGTAATAGTTACATCGGCCACTAGATTTTGTGAAGCAATACCAATTTATGGTATATCAGACATGGCTTCGCAATTTTCTCAATAAATTGAGTTGCATGGTCTGAATAGATGAATATTTAATTAGATATTAAATAATTCACAATCTCTACCTTTTTTTAACAAATATCTCAGATGTGCTGCATGTTCAACATCTCTAATTTTCCCAAGAGTTTGAGGTATCTCCTGCGATGGATCTGGATCTGCTTTGGCCATTTTTTAGATACTGTTTAGAAAAATACAACCAAGAGTTCTTGGCATCAACCGTAAATATATTTTCTTACACGCCATTGAATATGTGTTTGGAATGTCATCAGTGCTTGCTGCAAGCTTTGGTCTTCAACTGGTTATTTCTTTTGGGAGGGGGAAGCAAGGTCATTGTTCAAGAAAAGTTGCGTGGGTAATACAGCACAACATTGCTAACTTTTAAAACTAAGCTAAAATAAACAAAGTTTTTTCAAACTTTATAACTGCAAGCAATAAGCAATAATGTTAACTCAAAAATGCAGAGTAAAACATAGGATAGGTTCATGAGTGCATCTATTTGTCATCACTTTATATTTAGTGTATCTTAATGTTAAGTATGTAACTTTTAATCGGGGATTTAACATGTTTATGGAAATAAAATATTTTATTACAAAACTGTGTGGCCTTCAAAAGGAACAATCTAAACTTGCCATATCAAGGATTGTAAACTGATGAGTTTCAAAAGAGTGTTTCTTCATTCTTGAAAATGGTTTTCAATAAAAAGAAAAATATTCTTTGAGATTACTATGTGCAGAGATTGTCCTGTTGAATACTGTTGGGAGAAACTTCATCCTAGAGATTTTGTTGGGAAAAGCCTGGACTATTTGAAAAAGCCAAGTGGATGTCTACATTTCATTATTCGGCAAAGGTATTTTCTTTTTGTAAACATCTGGAACATGACTATGATAAAATACAAAAACTACATTGAATATGATTGTTCAATGTTTGAATTTTTGGGTTGGGGCTTTTATGGCAAATTTTCCTGTTACGCTTGAGCTGAAACTTCTCATACTCTCTATGAGGACCAAAAAGCCATGGAAATTGATAATTGAACAAGAAGCAACCTTCACACATCTATATCATTGAGAGGAAGATTTTGAGACAACACTAGCCAAATTTAATGAGATCAATGGCTGCATAAACATGAATTTCCGAGACATGACTCACATGAATTTCCAAAACATGAACAAAGAAACAAAAATAAAAATCCACAACATATTGGTAAAACGGACCTTACAATACTGCAACAAAACATAGACACTCAAACAAAGAGACCAACAGTGAATAGAGGCACCCTAATGAGAGATATCTGATAGCAGTGCTTAAGTAACAAGAAAAGACAAAATAAGAAGCAAAGTAATATGGAAAACACTAGTAGGAGCAATATTTTTAATAAAAGTTCATAGTTTTTTGAGACTCCCTAATGACGAGGTAGATAATGAACATGGATTAGAAGAAGACCACCAGACATTTCTCAAAAATAAAATGCTCCTGGATATTTTTAATAAAAGAATAATATGGAAAAGAAAACTTAATTAAGGGTTAATGCCAATACTTTAGCTGTGCAAAAACCCTAGAGTGTAAACCATGACATAGACTTTTCAAAATGTTCATACTTCAATTGAAGGACTTGGACAGTAACAAATAAGACACCAGCCATGGCATGTGTGATGCATCCGGCTATTCATAAATGTGAATATTTCAATTTTGGTGAAAGTGTGGTTTATCTGGTTCTTATACAAGTTCTTTTCATGTTTATGAAGACCTTGGGGCAGTAATGGGTATCTTCTTTACATTAAGCTGCTGGAACGTTTTCAAAATTTCCTTAAAAACTGCTTCACATACCTTCTTTAAATTTCTTGGTCTAATAGATAAAAAAAAGTGTGTTCATTAATATGCTAAATGTCACCATTTTCTAAAATTGTGAAGTTTCCCCTTTTTCAACTTTTCCTACACCTTCAACATTGAAACTAAGAAATATTACAATTTAATTTTAAAAATTATTAATAGGTTTTAGATAATTTTGAAACAAATCATATTAATTTTCCAAAAATTTTAGAAAATTGTTTGAATCAAAGGTTTTAAAAAATTTAATAAACAAAAGCATACTTCATCTTTCCTGTCAGGATAAAAAGAGACATTTCAAGGAAGGATGTCTATTTTTCCTCCAGAGCCACTAAAGAGTTGAAACAAATTAAATTTAATATATATTGTAATTATTTTTTAATTTCAGGTGTTTTTTCATGTTTCAAAGGCAACTTTTTTTAACATAAAAAACAACAAACAACTAGGGAGCTAAAACAGCACATTTTTCTTGCATTGTGTCAGCATCGTACAGGCAAGCAAGGATATTATACTATAAATTGAACATTAATACATCATGTTATGAATGCATTTGAAACAATGATAACATTACCTTATGCTTATCTGTATATACATTCTTCCTGACTTAATAAAGTTGAATATACCATTTTATTGAACATAGGGAATATTGTAACACTAAGGTAAAGGAAATAAATCTGCCTTATCTTATCTTTCTCATCTTGTCATACTTCAACAGTAAACATTTCAAACATCCTGTGTAGGGTGGTAATACAAAATGAATGCAAAATTTGGGACCACTGTCTTTTTACAATAGAAAACCTAATTGGCCTAATTTCAATGAAGATTTGCTTGAAAGGAAATAAATCAATACATTGAGAATATAAACTATAGTAATGAGTAAAAATCAATTTAACATTGGGATTTTCAATAGTAATTTATAATTGAAATTAAATTAATCGTTTTTCATATCCCTCTGATCCATTCCTGTTCTCTAAGAATTTTTCCTGTGGCTTATATCTGCTGATGGGACACCGTATAAATTTCATTAATTTCAAGCAGAAACTTGGCAAAACCACTAGTTTTTTCAAACAAATGTACAAGACCTATTTTAACAAGCTGATTTTTTAGAACAGATTTTGTTGAGGACAAAAATCCCTCTCTTCCATTTTGTGATTTCCAAATGTTAAGGTACTCACCTATCTGAGTATTAAAATCTTTGTTTGTGGCATATATCTGAAATGAATCATGATTACTTGTTGGATTATATACTAACAAAATAATTTTTTTTTTTAAACTTTATTTTAATTATTTCATCCAATTTCCCCACTTTCCCTTAAAAAATCAGGTATAATTTGAAACGTCATAACTCATGAACATGAACTCATTAAACATTTTTTGACGATTCCTTTTTAAGAATGTTACTTGGATTATAATTTAGTGTCTGAACCTAAATTTGAAGATTCGTAAGGGACTTGTATGCAATTTGCAGTGATTTGAATAAAAACTTTTATAAATCTGTGGTAATGACAATTACGTAACAGAATAATTTATTATTGCTAATTTGCATTTTCTATCACTATTTCAGGTTTAGGCACAAGACTTGACTTTCTACTATTAAATAAAAAATGAATCAGGAAAGTATTGAAGAGTTGTTTCAAGTCTGGCCAAACAAGAGAAAAAGTAACTTTAAGGAAAAGCTAGTTTAAGATTTATTAGCTCTAAGGTGGTCGTCTGTGAACACTTGTCCACTAACTACAAGAAATTACGTCAGGTCTGGGGGTGGGGGGTCAAGCGAATCTCACCTAAACGTACATGGGGACAGGGGGTGGTGTAACGTCCACATTACCTTGCCTTAATAACTTGCCGTTACAAATTTATATATCCATACAACATCACTTTATTATGTTGTATCTTTATCATATTGTTTATTATGTTGTATGACGTTCTTCACTTTTCATGTAACACATGAGATAGATTCTTTTTTTTTTAAGAACAATTTAATTATCCTTTCAAAGGATACATACAATTCCTAATTCCAATTTTGTATCAACATCTTTTTTTCGTCTCTCAATCTCTGTCAACAATTTTCGTTCTCATGTCAACACTCCCTGTTACTATCGTAACATTAAACAACCAAAAATCAGTTTCCAATATTTGTTTATAATATCATGTTAACTTTGTGGCAAATCTGCCAGCGAAGTTGAAATGTTACAAACACCTCCCCTCTTTCAAGAATTTTGGTCACCTTGGTGCCAAAATTTATAAATCTTATAATCAAAGTTTAAAAATTCATATACAATAACAACTCTTATTTTATGACAACTAGATTAGTCCGGAAATGAATTTGCGGAACCTCTACTTAAACAATCGGCATTTCCATGTGCCTTATCATGTCTATGCTGAATCTGAACATTATATGCTTGCAATATCAAACTCCATCTTAAAATTTTACAATTTGGATTTGTTTTTTTTTTCTTTAATATATTTGAGAGTTAACTCTTTCTCCAATTTCTGACACAGAAGACTATCTTTATCTGCAACTAGCTTCTGAAGAGATTCCAATTCAGTATTATAAGATTTATTGACAGAATTCAATTTCTCCTGCAAGGAATTAATGTTTTTCTGCAACTCAGAATTATCATCACGTATCCTTTGAACAGTATCAGTGAGTCCGGAAACTACTGCCACTTTTGACGAAAGTTCTTCATCTTTCAAAATTAATTCTCCTTTTAAAAAGGTCACTTTACTCTCAGTATCTAGAAGTTTCGCATCTTTCTTCTCAATTTCTTTCCTGAAAGACTCACGTTCTAAATGAATTGATTTCTGAAGATTTTCCAATTTTTTTTTTTCTTTATTATCCTCCCGATTATCAATTCCTTTTTGGTAACATACTATCTTTCTCAACAAGTAATGCTTTCTTGTTCTCTATTTTTCCTCCAAAACAGATACTCTTTCCTTCAATTCAATAATCTGTTCTTCTCCAGCTTTGACTTCATCCTTCAAAGATGAACATTCCAAATCAAATGAAGTCTTGCAAACAGATCGTTCAGAATCCTTTTCTTTCACAACTCCATCTTCGTGAAATTTGGTGAAATGTTTACTCTTGTCATCTATATCTACTTTCGATTTTCTATTTCCATGGATTCCCCCATTCTCTTCAGACTCTTCGTCCGTTTCTATTTCATCATTATTTTGACATTCATTAACGTTTAAAGGTTAATTTCATCTCTAAGATCTCTATCCAATTCTTTTATCAATTTTGCAGTTTTATTTCCTAATATATACTCATCTCTGTCTAACTTATCTGAAACTACTACCGCTTTTCCATAAACCTTTCCAAATTGGCCACAGATTTCTACCTCTGCTACAGGCAAACATATGGGATTTTCTGTTAAGGGAGTTCATACCCAGACACTTTCTCCAATATAATGTTCGTGTCTAACATTTTTTTTCCTATTAAATCTATAGTAGCACCGGAATCACGCAGAATTTTCAATTTTTTCCATTTATATAAGCTTCGAACGTATAAGGTGCTAATAAATCTTTACTGGAAGTTTTTAAACAATTAACGTGCTCAGATCCTATATTCTTTTCAACCGTTTTTTTAAATTTTGGGCAAAATGGTTTTATATGTCCTATACCGTTACAAAAATAACAATGTACTTATTTCCTTTCTTCGAATCCTTCCTCAATTTCCTGTTTTGTTTCAATTTTTTTTTACTTTCTTTTTGAATTTTGGATTTCTCATAGAATTTGGTAGTATCAGCTGATTTATAAAACTTATTTTTTTGTTCTAGTAAATATTGATCACAAGTTTTCAATTTAAAATTTTCTCTAGTAATGTCATAATTTTCTAATTCTTCAACTATGTCGCTAGGTTTTGTATATTTAGTCCATTTGCTAACTAGATGCTCTTTAACTGCAAACGGAACGCATCGTTTTATTTGTTCCGTTATTAGTAATTCCTTTATTACCTCAAATGAATATACATTTACGCCTTCTAACCAACCATTAAGACTTATTTTTAGTTCATAAGCAATATCTTTCCACATTTTATCTGGTGTTTTTCTGATCGAAAAGAATCTCCGTCGTAATTTTTCTGCGGTTACTTTGTACTTACTCAATAATATTTTCACTATTTCATCATAATCTTTTACTTCCCCTACCATCTCTCTCGTTATATATTCAGCATCATGTCCTGGCAAATGAATCATTAACAAAGGTCCCCATTGGTCTTTAGAAATGTCATCAGCAGAAGCAAAATTTTCAAATTGTTGAAGGTATAAAGAAATATCATTTTCATTTGATTGAAAATGTTTCATGCACTGTGTGAGTTTCAAGGAATTTTTACTTTGTAATCCCTGAGTTAATTGACCTTCATTATTTAATCTATCCTCCCTTTCTCGTTCCTCTTTTTGTAATCTATCCTCCCTTTCGTGTTTTTTTTTCTCCTCCCTTTCTTGTTCCTCTTTTTGTAATCTATCCTCTTCCTCCAACCTTACCGTTTCTAAAATCTCTTTTACTATAGTTTCATCATAATCCTCTGTTTCCGATATTTTTTTTATAATATTCTTAACAGTTTCTTTCTCCGAAACCTCAGTTCAATTCCTAGCTAAACTGACTTTTCTTACATTTATTTAAAAAAGCCATTATCTTTGTTTGCCCAGTTCGACAAGGAAACACACTTAAATTAATCTACCTGAATACCCGTTTCATACACACATCAGCTGTCACTCACGTTTCAATCTGACAGTTTCTAGGCTCCTTCAAAATCTCCAGACATGGTTAAAACATTCCACAGTTCTCCTTCGTATAAATTTTCACTCCACGCAGAACCACCACTGCAATTAATACGTCTTGATTACCAACCACAGCAACCACAGTTCAGACTGATGAATCTGATTCTTTGAACACCCTTTCCCGCGAACTACAAATCCAGGCACACCACGTTGTTGCAACCATTTCTTCTAACAATTTCCACGTCATCCCACCGCTGCCACCAATTTTGTAACGTCCACGTTACCTTGCCTTAATAACTTGCCGTTACAAATTTATATATCCATACAACATCACTTTATTATGTTGTATATTTATCATATTGTTTATTATGTTGTATGACGTTCTTCACTTTTCATGTAACACATGAGATAGATTCTTTTTTTTTTAAGAACAATTTAATTATCCTTTCAAAGGATACATACAATTCCTAATTCCAATTTTGTATCAACATCTTTTTTTCGTCTCTCAATCTCTGTCAACAATTTTCGTTCTCATGTCAACACTCCCTGTTACTATCGTAACATTAAACAACCAAAAATCAGTTTCCAATATTTGTTTATAATATCATGTTAACTTTGTGGCAAATCTGCCAGCGAAGTTGAAACGTTACAGTGGTCTCACTCAGAAATATCACGTAATTTTTCGCTAAGAACTGCTAAATAGCGAGAAAACAGACAATTTAAGTAAAACACGTTTCTATACTGAAATCTAAATCTTGCACAATAATTTTTATCGCGGTTATGTGAATACTACAATAAGTAGCATAGTATCTGGAACAAGAATCCAACAAAAATTACCAAACTTTTTATCATTATTGAGATAAATCCCATTACCTTTTTAGAAGTGCAATAATATTCTTTGTAATTCACTCTATTTTCTAAATACTAGTGACATCTAGTCTTAAATAAATATAATTAAGCAAATTATGTTTTTAAATAAATCCCAATGCCATCAAAAAATTAACGAATTTACATTAAAAATATGCATTTTAAAAAATCTCACGTGAGATTAGCAGGAGGAAGGGGTCGGGCCAAATCTCACATCTCACCATGGGGGAGGAGGGAGTCAAAAAATCGCCAAAATCGCCTCACGTAATTTATGGACCGCCCCTTTAAGATGACGATATAAGGACTTCACATTAGTTTAAATTGCATTTTAAAAATTTTTCAGAAAATAACTTTATATTTTTTTCTTTATTGTTTGTGATTATGGCCACTTGAACTGCAAATAGCCGTGGGACATGCAATGTGCACACAAATTCGGAAAACAATAAATAAATAAGCTAGGGTGATAAAGTCTGTGCCATTATACAACACCAAAGTTTTTACTTTCTCTTATACATACTATATACAGGAGTAATATACGAAGTATAGAGAAAGGTATGTAATGCTGCAGAAAATCGATTTCGAGATTTCAACGGAAATACACGTTTTGGGGTCCCCTGATACGGAAAAAGTAGCTTTTTTCAATATCTGTCCGTCTGCGTGTCCGTCCGTCCGTCTGTCGTATGTGAACAAATTAGAAAATGTAAAATTCGAACTTTTCCAAATTAAAAAAATCCCTGTCTAGTTGAAGCTTTAAAATTTTGATAAAATTCTTTAAAATTTGGGGTACTTCACTGAGCCCCTCGGATATTTTCAAATATTCCGAAAAGCGGCTAAATCTTTAAATTTCTTTGAAAATAGAGTAAATACTCTTATAAATGTGACGTAGGTTTCATTTTCACGGTTTTCTCTGAATTTTCGAAAATTGCAAAAGTGAATTTTTGGGGTGTCTTTTACAACTGTAAAATTGAACAAGATTTTTTCTTCAAATGAAATTTGTCACCCATAAATGTTTTTTCATTAAGTCATGTAGACTTTGAAATTTTAGTAGTTTTGTGCAATAGAGCGTACAATATTTGCAATTTTGAAAAAATACAAAAACATGATTTTCTCAAAAACGACTCAAAATGTTTTCTTTAAATTTTTGGTAGGGTTAGTGCCCAACCACCCTATCCAACGACATAAACGTCATATAGCTATATTCTTTTGTTTCTTCAAAAATTAAAAAAAGATGTAATTTTTTGACTTGTCTCTCACGTCGGTAATATTTACCGCAGCAGTAATTTCTTTACACTATCAGATTTATGAGTACAGTACTGGAAACATAAATTGATCGGGGCCGTCTGCGGCTAAGTTCAGCTTTTGCACGGCTTGGCCAGCCCTTGTCATGACGAATCGTCGCAAGCGGAGCCTCACAAACCATCGTAGTCAATCTCAACGCAGGGGGGAGTGCCCAAACAAAATTACGTCGTAGAAAATGGCGGGCGCCGTGTTCAGATGAAGTATTTTCAAATAAAGAAATACATGGAAGAAACACTTGTATGAACATGAAAGTAATTCATTGAAATATATATGAACACATTACAATAACGACTGTTAAAACAATTATTTTTGAAGAAATTACATTGATATCAGATAAAATAACACTAATTTTAGAACAATTATTTCGTATACACATTTTAATTCCAATATTATTGTCCATACACAAGTCATTAACTTTATTAAATGTCCAGTTTACTACAGATATTTTCGATAAGAAAAACGATTATAATTGCATATTTGCAATTGTTCAATGTTTATTAAATGTGCAAAAATGGCAAAATACTGTCTTTCTCGAATCGATTGAGCACTTCTAGGGAACCATTTTAATAAAAGAGTAAAATTCAAAGACCAAGTGTATATTTATCATTAAAGTTCATTAAAGAAATTAAACTAGATATTAAGCAATCAATCTGAATCTCTTGTCAAAACTGCTATTTTGCGATATTCAACTCGGGGACGATTTGGGAACACTCCCCGGCAGGAATAGCCCACATTTCGGAATTGTTTTAAAAAAATTTAATTGTTGCAAAATTGATTAATTCGCATTTTTGGTTTTGGGATTTCAGCGATCCCTTCCCACTTTAGATTTGCAAAAATTGGAAATTGTTTATAATTTACAAATTTTGCAATTCTTTTTTATTCTCATCTCAATTCCCTTTACACAAGATGCAAAATTCCGCAATCCAACCGGAGCTATCGCCTTTCATTTTCGAGATACCAATTGTTTATATGATCTTAGCATCTGATGCCAACCCTCATTTGTTTCCAGACAATTCATTCGATCAAGTATAAAATTCAAATAGTTTTGCAGTGTCTTGCTTGCTGCTGATTAAATTGTATTAACAATTTGTGACTTACGACAAATCGGTGGAAATGTAGCTCATGAGCTGTTTTTAACTTTCGAAATTTAATTTCCATTCTTCATGTATCGTTGAAACAGTAGTTTGGTTATTTTGATTCGTCTATGCTATAAATAGGCTATATAAAGGCTTTTATTGCAGAGAGAGAGAATCCCATAAAGGTCCTACGTAGTGCTAAATAAAGGCTTTTATTGCAGAGAGAGAGAATCCCATAAAGGTCCTACGTATGGGGGTTCCTGTATTTACATTAGAAATAGTATTGATTCTATCCCCTTGGCGGAATTAAATGTGTACTCCATTGAAAATATTTTCAAAATTTCTGTTGTGCATCTTACTTCACTAAAAGTGATAATACTTTGCATTTACAGACCTCCAACAAAGAGAACTGCAGATTATATTTCATTCTTAGAAAACCTGGAGATAACACTTAACAAAGTCAGTAATCGCTCTTTTGAATCCATTGTTGTATGCTGAGATTTTAATATTGATTTTCTGGTCGAATCTTGCGAGAAAGAAAAGTTTCTCAATTTAATTAATTCCTTCAATTTAGACATTACAATTAATGTACCTACACGGATCACACAACATTCGATGAAGGCAATTGATCAAATTATAATTAACAAAACTACTACTCGATATGAAGTTGAAACAAAAGATTTAGGATACAGTGATCACGATGCACAAATTCTTACCATTATAAGAAATGTGATCACTGACACAATAAATAATACACGTATGACTAGATTGTTTACTAACAGTAAAATTAAATTATTCATTGAATACTTGATGCAGGAGTTATGGGAAACGGTTTATAATACTGCTGATACAAACGACAAATATAATTCTTTTTTTTTCAACTCTTTCATTTCATTTTAACACTTGCTTTCCTCTTCAAAAACGAAAATTAAATATTTCACGGAAAAGCAATTCTTGGATAACACAAGGGATTAGGACATCTTGTAAAAACAAGCGAATTCTTTCTTTCATTTCTAAACGTCATGACGTATCTCAAGATTTCCTTATCTACTTTACCATTTGAACTGTGTAAATGAGTATAAACAACCTGTAACAACTATTGTACTACAACTTCCGGGTCAATGACCCCCATCTCGATCAGGTTTTTCGTCCAGTTTCCCTGATCCATTGAGCAAATGCTGAGATGGCCCCTTGTTTGCTTCTGGACATAAATGTAACTTCATTTGCTGTGCACGTCTTCTAGAATTCAGTGGGAAATACAATTATTCAAATTATCGTTTCCATGTTGTCGCGGCAGGAAGTAATAAGAGCCAAAATTTATTGCTTATTTATCCTTGAAAATAGATTTTATTACATGGGAGTTTTTTTTTCCCTTTAAAATTCAAAATTTATTGCTTATTTATTTTGAAAATAGATTTTACTACATGGGAGTTTTTTGATTTTTTTCTCCCTTTCAAAATTCAAAATGTATTGCTTATTTATCCTTGAAAATAGATTTTACTACATAGGAGTTTTTTCTCCCTTAAAATTCAAAATTTAAGTAGTATATGACTTAGTGTAGGATCACAGAATTTTGAAAATGTCACACAATTCACTTTTCCCCATAGCACGTCATACGCAGTTTTTAACTGTTTTGACGTAAAATAAATAAATAAATAAATAAATAAATAAATAAATAAATAAATAAATAAATAAATAAATAAATAAATAAATAAATAAATAAATAAATAAATAAATAAATAAATAAATAAATAAATAAATAAATAAATAAATAAATAAATAAATAAATAAATAAATAAATAAATAAATAAATAAATAAATAAATAAATAAATAAATAAATAAATAAAAATAAATAAATAAATAAATAAATAAATAAATAAATAAATAAATAAATAAATAAATAAATAAATAAATAAATAAATAAATAAATTCTCTTGCAAATTTCAAAACGCTGAGGCTAACAGTTGTTCTGCAAATGTGAAGATTTCTTTGTGTTTGGGTGCATTCTATTCAGTGAGGAAATTGATTATCAAATTAATATGCAAAATGCTTTTGGACAGAGCGGTGGCACGATAGATCATTTTCATATTTATAGAAAAATTCAATGATGTCTCATTTGTTAATAATTTAAAGAGTAAAAATGTATATTTGACACCGGGCTTGAGCAATTCTCAACTCTGAAGGCAAGCAACGCTTATCATTGGGTCTTGTAGTAATTCAAGTGGCCTATCCTCGGAAGTTTTGCCCGTTCTCCTCGCCTTAAAAGGCGTACGAGGCGGAGTCGGTAGAATTTGGCACCAATCCAATAACACTTTCCTCCCCTGGAGAATGCTTCGTTACGCCCTTTTGAGGGAACAAGTTCTTTTTGCATATTCGTTGTTTTCACGACGAATTCACCGAGTAACGACTGTCTCCTTTTGTCCCCTTGATCTCCATCGACTGAAGACCCCGCTGCAGACACTGCTACGGAAGAATCAACTTGTCATTTTTTTTGCTGCACTTTTCGACATGACCTCTAATTCTTTCAATTTTAGCACTAATTTCAATGTCACAATATTTGCAAGTAACCCTGGTCGAATTTTCCGTTTCAAGTACGTCTCTCCACTCGAGAGCAGTTTTTCTTCCAGCACCGAATGGCATCGTGCAATTCAAAACACTCCTGTAGAGAACTATAAAAATACATTACTGCATTGTCACTATGAATAATATAACTAAATGTAGATATACACAATAAAAAATCTTAGTACTTTTTAAATTGAACAAGAATATTAAATGGAACAAAAATATTTCATTTATTAACAAGTATTTCAATTTTATTTAAAACAATTGTGTAGCTCAAATTTCAAATTATCCTTATTGCTTGACCATCATTTATAAGAAAAACAACACAAAATTATCTAAAATGAATTATTGTGTATATATTTGTTTACTAGCTTTTTTAGGTTATGTAATTCGCAAAAATTCCATTCCAATAAATATATTAAGGATTAATATATCCCAAATACACACAGTAAAATAAATTACCTGATTTACTTAACTATTCGGATTAACTGTAAAAATAAATCGTGAGTTGATAAAGAGCAGTAACTTCTGACGAACGAACAAACAACACTTCTACCAACGTACTTTATTTTTGTATTAAGCAAATCACACAAGTCTTTACATAGGGACTTGTTATCAACAATTTCATTTGCAGAATGCCTGATTGTTAGTTATATTGATTTGGTTTTAATAAATTTGTTTTAGGTTTAAACCTTTTTATTCATTAAGATTTGGTTTCTATAAAAGTTTTATATCATTATTATGTTTAATTTTAACTATCAAATTGTAATTAAATTATTCAAAATTTAAATCTCGCGCGAAGCTGTAATGTGGAATGCTGCTTTTGAAGTTCATAACCTGTTAAAGCGAAAACGCTAATAGTGTATTTGAGCACTAACATTTTTTAACAATAAAATAGAACAGACAATTCTGGCGACATAAGTGAAGCCATTATTGTTGTTTGAAAATGTTTGTGCTCGAATACACTAAGAAAATTGGTGTTCAAACCGATTTACATGTGGAACAGTAATGTTTCAACCCGGCAAAATGTGAATGATTTTAAACGTACCTTGAATCAGTAATTATCATAATTTAGCTTGTACATTTACGGAAGACAAAAATACATTATAAATTTGAGTAGTTTAAATAAGAGAGAGTCTAGTACGTTAGACCATTTAATAAATACGTTATCAATGACGATCGAAACGTCCGTTCAATTACCCCCCCCCCTAAAAAAACCAAAAAACCTAATTAAACCACAAAAAAACCCAGTGGGTAGGTTTTAAAAAAAAACTGTTCTTTTTTTCAACCCTGATGCTGATGCTGTCTGCCTCTAAAGGCAGCAGACTTACTGGTTAGAATGAAATTGTGAATGTTATAACAATGTATTTCGTATTTGGAACGTGTGAATACTGAGGAGCCGGAAGTTTTAATGTCTATATTTATAGGCGAATAACAATTAATGCAAAATTATTGTTTTCCTGTATATTTAATTTGAAATATTTCCACAATTGTATATGTAAAGAATTGGCTTCCTAAGAAGGTCGATAAAGCTTTCTCCATCGGAAAGCGAGTGTTACGATTTATGCTTACAAGCTCAGCCTATTTCGCCTTGAAACGTGTGGAGCAAGGACGCAATTTTCACCGGGAGGTATTTCTGGAAGCTAATTGATGACACTTTTTTGCTCCCAAGTTGAAGATTATTCGTTAGCCGACTCGAGTAGTATTTTAAAATTAATGCTGTAATTGTTAAACAAATGGAACATAAGTATTTAGTATAAAATGAAAAATTAGAGAGCTGAAAACCAGGAATATCTAACCAGCAACAATTTTCATGGCAATATATGCAAGCGTTGTGGCCGCTTGTCCCCTGCACCCCCGTTAGGAAATTCAAATGTATTTGCCGGAGAAACTAAGCGAGCCGTAGCAAAACGGCTTGTAGAAAAGCCTTGCGTGGGAAGTTGCCAGGGACCGAAAAGGTATTGAATACCGGTAAAAAATACCGGTATAATACCGGTATTTTTCCATACCTTTTTCAAATACCTTTATTCATTTATACCGGTAAAATACCTCTATAGGACGTCTATACCGGTATGGACGTCCATAAAGGTTATACCGGTATTATACCGGTATTTTCAATGAAGAAATATAGCTTTCCATTCATACATGTTGACAAAATAGGTTGCTTTAGTTAATAATATCTCACAAAATGTTTATTAATCAAATATCATTTCATAACTGATATTTATTGTTTAAATGATTATTTTGTGTGTGTGTATATATATATATATATATATATATATATATATATATATATATATATATATATATTAAAAAAATGTATTAAATTCTATTCTTATTATTGTAAATGTTGTTGTGTTCAGGCGTTTACGTTTTGCATACTTTGTATGATTGAAACCCCCCTTAATTTAAACTTCGGAAAAGTTGAAATATGAAATAATAATTATTGGTTCCATTGAAGAAACCTTTTCTTAGTGTCGTTCATCGAGCTATTTCCCATCTGACCTGAAAATGACCTAAGTCTGTCTTTGTATTTCGCACATGGAGAGGCTGTCAACGTATGCGCCGTGCCGTAGGCGTAGGACCGTTTCTTCCCTCCCCTGCCCCTCCTACGGCGAACTGAGGAAGCGTTGACACCTTGAGATAATCACGAACGCTCAGGCTTTCAGGCCCAGTTTTGTTTTTGTTAAAAATGATTTCCTTTTATTTCATTTCACAATTAAATCTTAATTACACATTAATAAATAGGGCTAAAATAAAATGTTATTTTCCTAGTTTATATTAAGGGTTATATTTTGACATTAACTGCAAATATTGAGAAATTTGTAATAAAAGTAAATTATTATGTTATTATTATTATTATTATTAATTTTTCTTAATGAAATTTCTTAAATAAGGTAAATTAAACATGCTTCAATCATTAATTTTGAATTAAACATAACGCATCTGTTTCCTCGCGTAAGAATAGTTAATATGTCTATTAGCGTTCAATGTCAATTTTTAATATTGTTTTAGTTATAATTATGGTGCAGAATAAGGAAACTGGGCCAACTGAAAAAATTATTTTCGGGAATGTTAGTGATACGATCAAATTTAAGCAAATACCTTACTGGAATGATGGAACATTACGTACGCACCTTTCCGACTCTTTGCCCGTTGCATGTGGAGTTCCTCAAGGATCGATTTTAGGCCCTATTCTGTTCCTACTTTACGTAAACGATATGCCCTCGACGATTCGAAACGGAAGAACGGTTCTCTTTGCGGATGATACGAACATCCTTTGCAATAAAGAAACAGTAAATAGTACAATATCAGATGTTTCAAATTGGTTCCGAAAAAACAAATTAATAGTAAACGAAAAGAAAACGGTTTTAATGCAGTTTTCCATTTCAAATAAACAATTCTGTGCCCCATTGAAAATGAACAGTGTACCATTGACTGAGTTAAGGCAACAAAATTTTTAGGTTTCTCAATTCAGTCAAACCTTAAATGGAACGTCCATTTAAATGAATTGAACACAAAATTAAGTTCATTATGCTACGCGTTCAGAATTCTTGCAAATTCAGTCAGCCTTCATACTGCTCGTTGTGTATACTTCGCGAATGTTCATTCCCGCCTGAGATATGGCATAATATTCTGGGGAAATACATCTTATAGCTCCCAGACTTTTAGATTACAAAAACGAATTGTACGAATAATAACCAAATCCCACCACGTGATTCATGTAAGCCTCTCTTCATTAATCTAGGAATTCTACCATTACCGTGTTTTTTTATTTACGAATCAGTGGTTTTGTAAAAATGACTTGCTCAAGGGCGGAATATATTTTCAGAAAATGCCGAAGTCTATTACTATAACACTCGACGTGAAATCATATTCATCAGGTGACAGTATCAACAGCTCATTACAAAATTCACATACAATACATGTACATTATTTTACAACACTTTGCCAGATGACATTAAACGATTAAATTCTATAGAAAAGTTTAAATCCCAAGTGAAATCGTTTCTGCTGCATAACTGTTTCTATACAATTATAGACTATACTGAGCATCACAAGAAAAGTAACATTAATTTTAACAATGATAAATAATGCATTATTTACCATTTGGACTGTATAAATGAGTATAAACAACCTGTAACAACTATTGTAATACAGCTTCCGGGTCAATGACCCCCATCTCGGTCAGGTTTTCGTCCCGTTCCTGATCCATTGAGCACATGCTGAGATGGCCCCTTGTTTTGCTTCTGGACATAAATGTAACTTCATTTTCTGTGCACGTCTTCTAGAATTCAGTGGGAAATACAATTCAAATTATCGTTTCCATGTTGTCGCGGCAGGAAGTAATAAGGCCAAAATTTATTGCTTATTTATCCTTGAAAATAGATTTTATTACATGGGAGTTTTTGTTTTTTTTCTCCCTTTCAAAATTCAAAATTTATTGCTTATTTATTTTTGAAAATAGATTTTACTATATGGGAGTTTTTTTTCTCCCTTTAAAAATTCAAAATTTAAGTAGTATATGACTTAGTGTAGGGATCACAGAATTTTGAAAATGTGCACACTATTCACTTTTCCCCATAGCACGTCATACGCAGTTTTTAACTGTTTTTTTGACGTAAATAAATAAATAAATAAATAATCGTATTTAGTGATAAACACAGTCATGCAAGAAGGAAGTTTGGTATGCGTGGGAAGACTCATTTATGGATAAGAAGACATGTTTCTCCATTTTTTATCGCTACTAGAAAGGGGCAAGATTTATACGGAGAAATTCGATAAATTTTCAACACTCTATCACGGGTCGCCAAGCTCTGCGCCCGGACGTGAGGTCCAAGGTCAGCGAACGAGCTCGTGTTGACGTCTGCGAAAGACCGTTGGCTGGTCCCTCCGTCTGACGACATAACTCGACTACCCAGTCAACGGCAGAACTCGACCTAAGCTATAATAAGTGACGAAAATCCGCCACCTCGGACTCGAACCCTAGGACCTCCGGTCAGAAACTCAGCCGTGTGTAGTTGTTTCCTCTGAGTCATTTCAGCGGAAAATATCACAATGAATTTCCCCCAAATACCTGTATGATTCTACTGAAATACCGGTATTTTCTTATGAAAATACCGGTATTTTGATGAGAGAATACCGGTATAATACCTTTAAATAGAGGTATTTTACCGGTATAGACGTCGAATAAAGGGAAAATACCGCTAAAAATCCGGTATTTGACGTCTTATACCGGTATTTTTAAAGGTATTTTGAATAAAGGTATAATAGAGGTAAAGGTATTTGTATACCGGTATAAATACCTTTACCGCTATTATTTTGGTATTCGGTCCCTGGTGGGAACTGCGTAAGCAAACGCCTTGCGTGGGAACTGCCAAAAATATAGTTGTCATGACGTGCTAATTTCTTATAAACAATTACGTATCTCGAAAACGAAAGACGATAGCGCCAATCGGATTGCGGAATTTTGCATCTCGTTTAAAGGCAATTTTAAAAAAGCAATACATTTTGTTTGAAAAATTTAAAAATTTATAAACAAATTTTGCAATAATTAAAAGTTTTATAAACAATTCCGAAATGTGCGCTATTCCTGCCAGAGAGTTTCCCCAAGTTGTCTCTGATTTGAAGATCGCAAAAGAACAATTTTGACATGAGATGCAACTTAATTACTTAATATCTAGTTTAATTGTTACTTTAATGATAAATATACACTTGGTCTTTGAATTTTACTGTCTTTTATTAAAATGGTTCCCTAGAAGTCCTCTAACGATTCGAGAAAGACAGCATTTTGCATTTTTGCAAATGTAATGTAACAAAATCGTCTCTTCCCTCTATTAAATACGTTAATAGCCCATTTGCTAGCTAACTTTTCGTAATTTTGAAGATTTATGGGGTCGTGGATTTGTGATGGGCCCTGTACAGGGTTTGAAACGTAATACTCGTGCAACGCGCGCGTGGGTCAGCGTTTATCTACCATAAATCACAACACGTCATTGAAAGGGTTTTATCGATAAACACGATTGTGTTCATCTTGATTTATTCTATCATGACTAACTGATTCTATCGTTCTTCAAACACCAACAATGAACACATGACCCCCCCAAAAAATACCCTTCAATGGCATACATAATGTGACATACCGATATGTCACGTTAATATAAACTAACATTTATTTGTAGACAATATGGTGGAACATGCATTACGAAATATCACGAGAGCTAGAGCTTAGCAACGACCGTGAATAAACAATGTAGTTTTTGTTTTTTCTAAATGCATTAAGAGTTGTCTGGATGCCGAAAGAAAAAATTCGGGATTGGGCGAAGAAGTTTAGACGATCAAAAGGTCAGCTACACCAAAATATAACGAACGTATGGATTGGCTGGGTGAGAGAAGGACGGTCAAATGTTATGAAAAAAAATGAAGGTAGTTTAATACGAAGTCTTCGAGGGGTGAATCATGCAGGAGGATTTCATTCTGACCGGCATCGCGCTTCTGAACTGATCGTAGGTTCGTGAGAGGGAACGAGTATAATCCAGATAGTCAGAATTGGGTTATCAGTGAAATTTTAAGGACAGTGAATGATATTGCCGATATTTTCATGTGGAAGTAATATTGATGTATAAATTGGAACTTTGTCAGGAGTGGTAATCGAGTTCGGGACTATGTCATAGGACGTAATCGGGACTGATAATTTTGATAGTTTGAGACCAGCTTGGATAGGGGCAGAAGAGGATTTCTTGGGACTTTGGACTACAGCAAGCTCGCAAGATATTTCGACTGAGAAGTCTACGAGGACATCAACGAAGAATCGAAGAGGATTTCTTGGAACTTTGGACTACAGCAAGCTCGCAAGATATTTCGACTGAGAAGTCTACGAGGACATCAACGAAGAATAGATAAGTTAACCGCGGTATAAAATTCTAAATTCAAAGATATCTTGATCAAAGGCATAACATAAATTCACTAAATTGTTTGCTAAAAAGGTAAAATAAACTTTGTTAAATTTTGTTCTTTAGAAAAGAAAGTGCTCTTTCATTTAGTCAATCCAAACAGAAATGAACTAGGAATAGAATCATTCTATTTCAGATTCCCAGCTGCGCTGTATAGTCAGCGGATCCTATAATCCATTATAAAGGTAATAAGGATTATAATATATCGTGACCCATTGACCCAGCAAGCCGGACGCTAAGATCTTTGGCAGATATTAATGTAGAGAAAATTTTGTATATCTCAATAAAAAAATTCACTTGACATAAAACAAAGAAAAAACATTCACTCTGCATTTTTACAAAAACAATCTCATTCACACCAAATGCGCATTCTGCAATACCAACTTATTAACTTTTAATTTGTACCAATTTAACATGACTTGATCTTGGACAGAAATGCGTGTTTACAGCAACCAAAATAAATCAATCGTGTCACTTCCCTGTCTGCTGGTTCGGCGTCGCGGCACGCAGAGCAGGTCACGTTCGTCGCCAGCCACCAATTTGCACACCCTCAGTGCGCAATTTCTGCAAAGCTCCAACTACCATATCAGGGATCATTTCACAGCGCGAAGCTTACACAATTCGGGTAAAGCGCGAAATATTCTGCGTAAATGCAACACAAAGTTCCCGCTGAATGTTTAAAATCACGGCGCGTAGATGCACTATGTCCTTTTACAAAACAAAACTTCGCTTGCACTTCCCTTCAATATTCAGACGAGATCGCGTAAAATCCGTGTTATTAAACACGATACAAAATGTCCGCCTACTACTGCTTGAGGCCGCGATCACAAAAAAAATATTATCCCGCATTGCCACTATTTACTAATTATGCGCCACTATTTGCCAATACATGCGCACGTTTTTTTATAAAGTTCGTGCGCCATTAAGATAAAAATAAACTGTTTTTCAAACTATAAATTCCGAACAATCATAAAAATGCAGCGTCTAACACAGACCTCCCGTTCACACACTGCTCGAAACTTTCTTCTCTGGGCATTGTTGTCCTCAGCTTATATTGATTTTCCACCAACAAAAGCAGATCACCCGCTTAATGCGCCGAACATCATAACGAAAAGTATTTCTTCTTTTCATTTATTAACGTTTACCAGCCTTAGCATTGCCTCTATATTATGTCCGAAATTTCTCTGATAATTGTCATCTTCGCCTCTCAGCGCCTTATTTAAATAAAATATTACAATTCGCCGCTCGTCATCTTATCATGACGTCACGACAATGTGTTTCTTGTTTCATGTCTTTTCTAAATAACAATTTTAACACTTAATTTTGATTTCGCCTCCTTGGCGTTCTCCAAAATTGTGACTACACTAAAAAATTTCTATAATTTTTGCTGTTTTGTTCTGCCAAATCTAACCCGATCCCTTTAGGCGTTCTCTTACTATTTATGAAAAACACTATTGGTAATTTTCTTCTTCTCGGCAACAATGGCGACGACATGCTCTTTTTTAGTAAACTGAGATGCACGATTACTAAAATTCTCGAATTAAGCAAATGGTCCGATTTTGTTGATTGTTGTTTCAAATGATTCCTAAAATTGTGCTTTATCAAATGTTCACGTTATGCTTCCAGCTCCTCCACACATTCATTTTATTTAGAAAAAATGTTCGTGCGCGACGCTGCCTCTTCGGGTATAATTTATTTCATTTGTAGGGATTTTTTTTCATTTAAAGGAAATACTTATTTGGTTGATGATTATAAATCATTACAGTAATATACATATGAACAATTGCAAATATGCAATTATAATCGTTTTTCTTATCGCAAAATTCTGTATTAAACTGGTTATTTGATAAAGTTCATAAATTGTGTATGGACAATAATATTGAATTAAAATGTGTATACGAAATAATTGTTCTAAAATTGTTATTTTATTTGACATCAATGTAATTTCTTCAAAAATAATTGTGTCAACAATGGTTAAGTGCTATGTGTTCATATACATTTCAGAATGAATTTACTTTCATGTTCATACAAGTGTTTCTTCCATGTATTTCTTTATTTGAAAATACTTCTACACCTGAACTAGCGACGCCCGCCATTTTGTACGACGTAATTTTGTTTGGGCACTCCCCCCTGCGTTGAGATTGACTACGATGGTTTGTGAGGCTCCGCTTGCGACGTTTCGTCATGACAAGGGCTGGCCAAGCCGTGCAAAAGCTGAACTTAGCCGCAGACGGCCTCGATCAATTTTTATTTCCAGTATTGTACATGTGCTTTAAATAGTGTCAAATAGTTTCTCCAAAACTCAACATTATTTATAGTCAAGTGATTTCGGTTTATAAACGTCTTCGTACAATTATATTTTCCCGCTTGAATATTTTCAATCATTGGCAACACAAGAAAGACAGGACCTCATGAAATAATAATCATAGTGAGCAGTCTCGCAGAATGGTGGAACAGTAAAAGGTGTGGCTCAGGGCTTAGAAATTAAAAAAGAAATAATAGTATTCACTGGGTACCTACAACTATGTGAAAAGAGTTTTTATCTAGTAAAATTCTAGAATCAGCTGCAGCCTCTCCATAAAATTAAAATTGTCCACTTTGGTGATGTAAAGTAAAACTTACGGTTATGTAATGAATTTCCAGTTTTGTAGTGAGTTTTTTGACAGGCACAATTAAACGCGATTCCTTCAGGGCATGCCTAGCGTGCTAAAGTTCAATTTTTAGCACTAGTGCGGCAACTGAGATGATGCGCAAGTGATCTGGTAAATCTGTGAATGAAACAAAGAAAACAAAATACTTTCGTCTGACCTCAAGTGATTTAGTTTTCGGAATTGAACTGATCGGAAGGACCAAAAAGACAAAAAGGACAAAAAAGACAAAACGTCAGTTATGTTGTCTAAAAAACGGTATTATACGTGATAAAAGTTATTTTAGTGTGCTCGTGCCGCAACCTTTTCTATTCGCAAAATAAAAGAATACTTTTACGACTTGTACCATAGACAAATATTATTGTACTAGTGCGGTACTTCATTACGACACTATATGTGTTCGAAGTTTTCTCTGGACTGGTGAAAGAATTTGCACTATTTATGAATGCTAATTTAACAAACGTTTTTACTTTTTCCGAAACTTCTGACAAACGAAAAGGAAACCGGCGAAGTTGACTCAGGGCATCAACTGTCACTGCAGTGCCTCTGACTGGCAGATCCTCGAGTTCGATTCCCGGTGGTGACAGGATTTTCGACACTAACTAGACAGCTAGGTCGAATTCAGACGATATCTGGAAGAGAATCCTAGCGGCCGACTGCTCTAATCGGTAGTATTCCGTGGTTTCCGATTAACACCAGGCGAATGCCGGTGCAGTACCCTAATAAACAGGCCACGGACCGAGCGCGATACTTTCTTCCTCTTCCTTGTCCTAAACTCACCCCTTGCTTATACACACCCTACATTTGCTTATGGATGCCCTACACTTCACACTCGTCGGAAGAGCAATCGGGAGGTTAGAGCTTGTCCCGGAAGGGGCAGTGCCCTGCTGGTGGGAGATACATAGTTAGGGAAAACCCGGCTAGCTGATGCAGGTTTCATTTTCGTCAATATCCCAGGTTTTTCGAAAATTACAAAACTGCATTTTTTGGGGGGGCGTCTTCCTATAAGTATAATATTGAAGATAGAGATTGTTTCTTAAAGAAATCAGTTCCTTCAAGACAGATGTTGAAATAAGGTCATATTCAATTTTTTGAAAATGAGTAGTTTCCGTGTAATTTGCCGAGAAATATACGCAATTAAAAAAATTAATTTTTTTTCTCAAAAACACTAAATTTTTTCTTTAAATTTTCTCCTCACATTTAAATAAGGGAAGGAAAAAATGTGGCGCTAGTCGTATTTTTGGCTATGCCTTCATTATTTCGAAAATTGCAAAACGTTTTCATTTCAAAATTACAAAATTGAAGATAGAGATTTTTGTCTCAGACAAAGTCTGTTGTAAAGAATCGGCTATTTAGAAAAGGTTATGTACAACGTTTTTGAAAAAACTAGTAGTTATCGCGTAATTTGCGTTTGAATTTATGTAATAAAGAAAAAGTTTCTCCGGTCTGATTTTTTCTTTTTTGCTCCAGGAAAGAAGAAGAGTCGCTTAAAAGAATGGCGCAAGTCTTATTTTCGTTGAACTCTCCGTGTTTTGTAAAATTGCATGAACTTTACATTCGGAAACTATAAAATGGAAGATAGAGGTTCTTGCATCAAACAAAATCTGTTCTAAATAATCAGCTCATTAAAAAAGGTCACGTACATTTTCTTTAAAAAACTTGTAGTTTTCGCGAAATTTCTGCTTGGAATTAATTAAATATATTCAGGTGTCCCACCAACTACGGGCCACGAGAAGAATCCTCGGAGAACAGGAATGGATCAAAAGAATTTGGAAAATAATTAATCTAATTTGAATTATAATTTACTATTGGAAATCCCAATATTAATTTGATTTGTTCGCTATTCTACAAAACAATTTGTATTCTCAAAGTATTGATCTATTTTAAGCAATCCGACAACCTTAATTGAAATTAGTCCAATTATATTTTTCTCTATTAAAATGCAATTTAAAGGTAATATGAAAGAAAACATTTAAAAAATTGCGATCATCCTGTTGATTTTTATTCGCAGTGTTAATGTTGTGAAATTATTGTCTCGGCTTCAGGGGGTCAAAGACGACCCATGAGCTCCACCCTTGGTGGCGCCACTGACACTCATAATCATCATATCTAGAATTAGGAGGCAAGCCTATTTCGAGCAGATCCGATCACTTTTAGCCATTCAACGATTTTATTTCACTTGTTTCACGGAACAAGATTCTAGGTGATAGCGGCCAGGTTTGTCACCACATTACATTGCTATTAGGCCACGAAAACAGAAATTACGATGAGCAGAAAAGATTTTGCTCAAACGTCGCTCAGAGATATCTTTAAAGCATTCCTTTACATGCTGAAAGTGTACGATATGCAATGCGCAGCTTTACTTTCCTTCCCAAGGAAGACGGAAGTAATTTTTTATTAATTAAAAAATCATAAATTCTAATAATTAAAATATTCATAAAAATAAGAAAGTAAAAAATATATTTTCTTCTCTAAAATATATATAATCAATGCAAAAATATATCAAATAATGAAGATTGATTGATTGATTTTTTCGTGTTTTCGGGCGCGTCAACTGCTTTGGTCATTAGTCCCGTTTATGTAGTGAATGTTTTTTCTCGGGAGATGGGGGTGATTTTCCCCCGCCAGATGGCGAGATCCGGCGCCGACCTACCGTCGGCTAGTGGGGATTCCCCCTAACCAGGACTCTCCCACCAGCGGGGCACCGCCCCAGCCGGGACAAGCTCTAAGCTCCCGACCGGTCTCCCGGAATATGTGATAGTGTGGTGAATGTTAGTGTAAGTGTGTGGGTAGGAGGAGAGGATAGGACAAGGAAGGGGAAGGACAGATCGCGCGCGGTCCGTGGCCCGTTTGGTAGGGTACTGCTCCGTCATTTGCCTGGTGTTGATCGGAGAAACCACGGACAACTACCGATCAAGAGCAGCCGGCCGCTAGAATTCTCCTCCAGACAGCGACTGAATTCGACCTAGCTGAAAAGCTAGTGTCGAAAATCCTGCCGCCCTCAGGACTCGAACCTAGGACCTCCCGGTCAGAATGAAGCAAAGAATGCACAAGGCGTTGAAATTCCGCATTCAGCCGTTTGAGATACGGGTCGGGCGAAATTCTTCCTTTTCCACCACGCGAAGCGCGCCGTCCGAGCAACCCTTGCATCGGTGAATAATAACTCACGCGGCCCAGGACAGCAGCCCGCCGCGCCGCGCCGGGGCCGAGACTCCGAGAGGCGCGAAGAAAAACGAATGCAGCGAATATAAAAAAGTAATTTGTTTTCTCTTTTCTTTCGTTTTCGTGTGCCCCCGCCGTCTCGGCCCCTCTCCGCCGCGCCCCGCGCCCGCCCGCAACAATAGAAAGCGGGCACGGATGAGCGGGCTTTGATCTGACAGCGCCGCCGGCGGTCCCTTTCGGGCGACCGGCCGGCAGTGCCCGCGCGGAATGAGGTGTCATTCCCAGGCTGATTTGTGTGTTTTAGGGGGCCGCGGGCAGCGCTCGGCCTGCGCAGGTGTGGTCCGCTCCCCGCCTCGCCCGCTCCGCCTCGCACGTTGGACGTGACGCTGGTGTCGGACCGCGTTAACGAAGAGCCAAAGGAGCCTCGGCTTATGATGAGCGAGAACAAGGGAGAAGTAGTAGCGGCGGGGGCGACTGAAGTGGATGTGCGAAAGTTTAGAGGCGTTGGGGGGACCCGTTGGCAGTCGTATTTAGTCGTGAAAACCCATGTGGTACATGCGTCCTGCGTAGGTGTGGCTCTCTCTCCAAACCTCATCCTCTTCTTCCCGCCACACTGGTTCGCGCATGTGGCACGTTGGTCTGCGTTATGGAACAGGTGAAGGAGCCTCGGCTATGATGAGCGGGAACAAGAGAGAAGAAGCGGCGGTGTGGGCGACTGAAGTGGATGTGCGAAAGTTTGGTGGCGTTGGGGAGACTTGTTGGCGGTCGCGTTTACACGTTGTGAGAAACCGAGGTGCATGCGCCCTGCGTAGGTGTGGTCCTCTCTTTCCGCATCGCTGTCTTCTTGTTGCCACACCGGTCGTGCACATGGGATGTGGCGCTGGTGTCTGCGTTAACGAACAGGCGAAGAAGCATCGGTTTATGATGAGCGAGTACAAGAGAGAAGTAGCTGCAGTGACTCGAGTGGATGTGCGAAAATTTGGAGGGTTTGGGGAGATTTGTTGGCGGTCGCGTTTGGACGTGGAAAACCGAGGGGTGCTTGCGTCCTACGTAGGTGTGGCATCCCTCCGCCTCTCTCTCTCCTCGCCATCACACCGGCCCGCACATGTGACTGGTACATTAACGAACCTGGTCTGGTACGTTAACGGAGAGAAGAATAAGCCACGGCTTTTGATGAGCGATAGGAAAACGAGAGGTACTCCTGGCTGGAGAGAGGTAGCGGCGGCGACTGAAGTTGATGCGCGAAATTTTGGAGGCGTGGGGGAAACCTTATTGGCCGTCGCGTTTATACGTATAAAACCGAAGGGTGCATGTTGTCCTACGTAGTTATGGACCTTCCTCCCCGCCTCGCCCTCACCTTGCCGCCACACCGGCCTGCGCATGTGGCAAGTGATGCTGGTGTTGGTCTGCGTTAACGAACAGGCGAAAATGAGGTTTATGATGAGCGAGACAAAGAGAGAAGTAGTGTCTTGTGACTGAAATGGATTTTTCAAAGGTTGGAGGGATTGGAAAGAACTGTTAGAGGTTGCGCTTAGATGTGAAAAACAGAAGAGTACATGCACCCTGCCAGTGTCGGCTCCAGATATAATATTGAGGGAGGAGAGCACAAAATTCTTGAATGCAAGTAAGTAGTGACTATAATGTAGGTCACGATGGAAGAAACATTCTTCCATCATGGAATAAGTTGTATACATTACTGCACTCTGTAGGCCAATCAGATGAAATGTTTTTGGAGATGGAGTTCAAAAACTAGTGAGTAGGTAGCTCTGGCCAGGTACCGAAGTCACCGATCCCGAGCTGCGCCCGCAGACAGCCGCCATTTTCAAAGTCCATCTTGCAATTTTCACAACTCCAAAGGATTGAACTTACGAAAACACCACATTTAGCTACACTGTAATAGGACACAGTTCTCGAACATAACTAACCAATCGAAGGAAAATACGTGTCATAAAGTGCCGGGCTTTTTGAATTCTGAAATCGGAGAATAACAGACGAACAACTACTTGTAACATCAAATACTATACGGAAGGAAAGGATGTGTATTATTTGGGAGGGCAGTGGCCCTTGCACCTCGCTGCGCTCTGCGTAGATGTGGACCTCTCGCCCCGCCTCGCTCTCTTCTTGTCGCCACACTTGACTGTGCATGTGGCACGTGATGCTGCTGTCAGTCTGCGTTAATGAACAGGCGAAGGAGCCTCCGCTAATGATGAGCGAGAATGAGAAAGGAAGAGTGGCGGTGAGTGAAGTGGGTGTGCAAGGGATCGAGATGTTGGGGAGACATGTAAGAGGCGGTGTTCGGACGTTCATCATTGTGCCTGTCGGAAGGGTCCGTGGTCCTTGACACGCCCCTTTCCGCCGTGCCAAGCACGTGACACGCGACGCTGTTATTGGTCGGCGGTAACGCACGGGCGAAGAAGCTTTGGCTTATTATAAGCGAAAGGAGATCAGGAGATACGAACTCGTACGCATAGCTGGAAAGAAGTAGCTGCAGCGATTGAAGTGGAGTGAAATTTTGAAGACGTACGCAACGCACGATATAAAGTCTTTTTCAAAGTACCAACTTTCACTGCCCTCTCTTTGTCCCACATTGTTCCCTTGCATGTGAAGGGTCACCTTACGGAGATGAATTGCAGTAGTTGTCCGAAGAATAAGGAACCCGCTGGGTAAATCCTGCGCACGCGAAGAATGATGTCAGAATAATGCTGTGGCAACGGTGTAATGTGAGGTGAAAGAAGCGGGATACTCGCGAATAAAAATGTCTTCATGTATTGTTTTGACCATTGCAAATTTCATACTTTAAACTATGGTGTCAAAAATCATCTAAGTCTTCCTTATCTATGTTTACAGTGTCACTGCTTGTCTCACACTTTAGATAGGGCGAAGATCTTTGACACTTCAGGAAATACTTCTATATACTTCCAAAAACTCCCCCCTCAATTCCTATCTTCATATATTTTATGACACAGTCGACTTTTGGACATACGTCACAACAGACTGATGAAGGATGAACGGAAGATATAAAAATGAAAATGGAAAACGTGACTGATAATATGTGACATGTGACGGGGAAACGTGTAATGAATTAAGAGAGATTTAACAAATTATGAAAATATATATACAGATGTGAAACGTCAAAATTTCGAAAATAAGCTCTTAGGACAATTTTAAGCACGTTTTGTATAATAAACTCCTTGGATATTTCGAATGGCTGAGCCGCAATAAGCATTCAAAAGTTTGTTTAAAAATATACTTTCTATACAAAAATTTGCATTACAGAAACATATAAACACTCAGAAACACGTAAATTGTTTATTATTTACAAAAGAAATGAATGTACTTGTTCAGAGAGAAAAATTAACACAGAAATTTAATAAAACCCGCTCTATTTACACAATTTGACTGCATTTTTATTTCTCGGTTAATTTTTCTTTGTGAACAAATTTATTAATTTCTTTTGTAAATTCCCCAATTATGTTTCTGGGTGTTTATATTTTCTGCTAAATTTTGCCTACAAAATTTTTCAAGCCAACTTTTTAGTGTTCAGGCTCATCATTTTGAAAATTGGGAGTTTATTAACAAAATATGTTGGAATTGTCTTAAGAGCTTATTTTAGAAGTTTTCCTACCTAGAAGGACATGGCTTTATGCAGAGTAGCAGGCGTATGATTATTTTTGTTTAAAGCTTTTAAATAATGAGAACAAATTACGAAACAAAGAAATACTGATGGAATAATGCATTCAGTATATATTTCATTTAAATAGAATGCAGAGCATTTAGTAACGAAATGAATATTTTTTATACAGAAAACATTTCGAAAAATTCAATGAATCTTTTAGTATATTGTGTTAAGTGGAAGGTGAGCGGTTTGAGCGCTACAACACGTTCGTTCCCCCTCCCCGCCTGGTATTGCCAAGCTAGGATATCGAGTCGGTCTCTTTCATTTTTATTTTTATTTTCATTTAAAAAATAGTTGTGCACTTCTACTCTATAACATGTCTACTGCCGCATTGGGCCTTTGGTGAGGTAGGCGTGAATTCATGGAGCATGATTCCGACATACACGCCTATACTATTTTTTTTGTGGCATCTGTGGGTAGTATCTCCTTGATGGAATTCGGCACGACGTTTTGCGTCTTTCTTGGTCCTGCCGAAAAATGTCGCATGATAGCGACTTATCAAGCTGTGCTGCAGATCAAGCGACTCTAGCGGCAGGACTGAGAATGACGCAAAAAATCGAGCCGAATTCCATCTTGGAGATACTATCCACAGATGGCACGTTAGATCACCTTACATTTCCAAAATAAATTGTTTTCTAGGATTTTTATCCACCCGACAGCCGGTTACCGTCCAAAGGGGACGCATATTCGACTATACACTTGCGGGCTCCTCCAATGTGGGGCAGAACGCGGTGCCCTCCGCGACAACACGTACTCCAACATGAGGGACAAATCACAATGCCTGAAGCGGGACTCGAACACGCGAACCTTCGGACCAAAGCGCTGTGTCGGAGCACGCTCTTAGCCACCTTGGACATCCAGGTCGGCTTCAAATATCTAACTAATTTAATTACAATTCAGGTAGTCCATACGAAGAAGTTAACCTAAAATTAATGTTAATCTACATAAACCATTTCAATATTCTAAATTTGTCACCACCTTAAAAACTTTTCAGCATCTACAATACTAAGAACACCGTTATGTCAATATTTACAAATTAGTGCACCACCACTTGTTGTTTTTTTTGTTGATTGTTTCGTGTTTCCGGGCGCGTCAACTGCTTTGGTCTTTTGTCTCTTAAGTGTTGTGCATGTTGTTGTTTTTATGAGATGGCGATGATCTTCCCCCGCTGGATGGCGAAATACGGCCCCGACCTACCGTTTGGTAGGGTACTGCTCGGCATTCGCCTGGTGTTGATTGGAGAAACCACGGAAAACTTCTGATCAAAGCAGCCGGCCGCTTGAATTCTCGCTCTCCAGATAGCGACTGAATTCGACCTATCTGAAGAGCTAGTGTCGAAAATCCTGCCGCCGTCAGGACTCGAACCCCGGTCAAAGGCGCTGCAGTGACATCAGTTGATGCACTGAGCTACTGCTCCCGGTGAACTATGACTTGGCTGCCACTACATCTCACAGTGCCGATCCTGACCCTTGCGGGGGGAGCGGGCTAGTCTACTTCTAGCGAAATTGTTGTCATAGAAATGAGTTGTTCTCGGGAAGTCTCTAGGTGGCGCGTTGGAGTTTCCCATCCTATTCCCTCTCCTGCCCTCGCCGTCCACCAGCCACCCCGAGGGCGCATGGCAGGCGCAGGTAAATCACTCGTGGGCGCTCGCTCACTGCCCCGCGCGTTGGAAGGGACGGGCGAACGGCCGCTCGTTAAAGGCGAATGGCCCTTAAAGGCGGCCCATCATTGCCGGGCCTTTGCTACCGGCTCTTCGCCTCTCGTCGCCCACCCGCTCGCCCTGAAACGCCCCTCACAACGAGCCCACACACGCTCGAGATACATAGCAGGTCAAAAAGAGTTATTTATGAAACGAGTGGTAAAATTGACATTTTATTTTGTGTGTAAGAAATGTTGCGACACGTGGCCGATAGGCCGAATGGCACAATTGTACGAGCGAAATAAAATTACTCTTACCACGTGAGTCATACTATATGTTTAGACAGCCTTTTTGAGAGATAGCTTAGATAGCCTTTTATTTTAATCCACGTTTGCGAAGCATGTTACATCAAAATAAATTAATGGTAAAGTTGTAGGCTTCTGCGGCCAGAGTTATGCAAATGTTCTTGGCTGTCCCGGTGACGCTGCGTCGCAGGCTGTGGTACCAACGTTTCGACCATCTTGTCGTGAACTTCCTCAGAGCAGACCAGTCCTGAGGAAGACCATGACACGACAAGTTGGTCGAAACGTCGGCACCATAGCCTTTGACGTGACATCACCCGGACAACAATGATCATTTGCAAAATCAATTGTAATGGATCAAAGGGAAGTGATTTATATTCTTTGCTGCATTCACATTTTATTTGAACATTTGAACATCGCCTCCCTTTTAGAACTAGTACTAAAAATTGAAGCACGATGTGTATGTTCTAAAAGTAACTGCTTTTACTTGTGGCTACCTAAGAAAATATTTCAAGTTGCTATTTTCGGGTACACCGCCTATAAGGGATCATTGCCTAAATTAAACTGATAAGTTTTCCTGCTCACTAGAGAGACAGCTATTTTGGGGTACACCGCCTATAAGGGATCATTGCCTAAATTAAACTGATAAGTTTTCCTGCTCACTAGTGAGACACGATTTAGGCTTTCAGCCTTATTATTGCCAGAAAAAAGTAGAATAGGAATTTACAGAGGGTGGAAAGCTGTCTGAGAAAACATCTGAGTTGTTTGTATTTGAGGTAAATTTCACAATAAAGGTGATAAATAGTCGCTAATATAAATAGTCGCTTATGATATACATGGAAATTGTGTAGATAGTTCACTGAGCATGACTGACTGGAAAGAAATTGGCGTCCAATACTGTATTCGCAGAAGCTTCTTATATTGAACCGTTTTCTTGATTTGGTGTAATTTACGCGCGTACTTCACATTCGAGATGGGATTAATAGCTTTTCTTCGAGAAATGTTATATCAATAACAGTTGACTCGTAATAGCTGTTATTAATAACAGTTGAAAAATAACAAGTCCATGATCAGCAACTTAAGATGGGCGACTGCTAATAGTTAAAGCAGTTGTGGCGACTGCTAAGAGTTAAACAACACAAAACCAATGATGTATATGATCCAAAACCAATTATGTATATCATATACATCATTGCACAAAACGAATAACGTTGGTAGCACCGTAAAGCTTGTGCAGCTACCTTACGGCGCTTGCTTGCACTACTTCCCCAAACATGTTTGGACAGAGAAGCAACTGATATGAACGAGACTGGGTGAACTGCCAAGGAAGAATAGTAATTCTTTAAAAATTAAAAAAATTAATAAAATATACAAATATTGTGCACATTGTTGTAATAATGACGAATTATGTATTAATGAATATATAATTTGGACACTGGCTAATCACGATTGAGTAGCTGCAGGGTAGCTGTTATCGTACAAAATCGTTGCCACAAAAGCGTGTAGTAGTTCGGATTTGGCCCAGTAGATTGCAGTTCTATGGATTTCAACCGATAACAGCCAATAACAGGATAAACGAAATAACTGCTATTTTGCACAACGAGTTACAAAACTTTAACTGTTAAGAAATAACAGTTTAGCTGTTAAGGGCACATCCCTATTTCATATCGATATTCATGTGTTGGCCAGCCTCATATTTTTTGCGCATTGAGATGCCCCATAGATCCATGACAGATATCATAAACAGCATGTGACGACGAATTGTGTCTGAATGAAAATGGCATGAAAAGTTTCCCGTCACAAATATGTGATGAAACAGACTTGCCCAGTATGATTCAAGTCATCAGCCGTTGGTGTAACGCGTACCTGCTATAATGCCCTCCTCCCCATATCGGCTACGCAAAAGTTTTATCTGTTCTGCTTTAAACGACTTCGCACAGTTCTTAAAAACTTGAAATTGATAACAACAATTCCATTACCAGATCCTTGAAATTATTTATATTCACAAAGAATATGCACTTTTAGAAATCATCAATCTATAAACATTAACCTTAGAAGATTTTCTTGTTACAAAAGTCTCACGATTATTTTTAAAAAATCGTTTAATGTTTCAGGATTATTAAATTTAGCTGATTTAAAAAAACATTTTAAAAGAATTTCATTGTTAATACTAAGATAATATACAATAGTATAATTTATAAAATATACTATATCATATTGAAGCTCACGTCAGATAAAAATAAAATTCATTTCTTCTGTATTTTTTTTAGAAAATATGGGGAAAGGCGTTTTGTTACGTATTCCGTGAGATGACTTTGAGCTTGAGAAGGTGTCTTGCTAATAGGGGGCAACGAGAGTCTGACCAAGACGAGAGATGAACTTTATTTTCATTGGTGTGTAAGAAATGATTTTTTCATGGAGAGTGTATGTTGCAGTTTTCATCAGAATAAACAAATATGATATTTTTTTACACTTATTGTTAATACTGGAAACTTTAAGACTGATTGCACTCTTACACAATGGCCTTTTAAGATTTTTGTTTTCAGTTTTATGCTAACGAAGAGAATGTCAATCGAAAACCGATTATTGATACATTCCTTGTGTACGTAGGGCGTTTTGCCTCAAGACAGATTTGCATCTCGAAGCCTCTTCTTCGAGGTGTTCCTGGTGTTCATCCTTGAATCATCCGAGGAAGCTGTGCATCAATCCCTAAGAGTAGTGTTGAACGAACGAAAAAAGAGACAGAAAGAATTCTAGCCAGATTTCTACTGCACTGATTTGATGATAAATAGAGAATGGACAGAGGCAGGGTACAAGCAAATGCAAGAGATTAGACGCCTGGCAGTACACGGGTTCCACCATATGTCAAAGAGTTTCCACGAACCAAATGACACATTCCATAATTATTAATTTAATTCCTAGGGTAAGAGTTTATCTCATTCCCTTTCCCCTCAGATTCCATTTTATATTCAGATGTCATGAGAGTTTGAACTAAGCAGTATTGGGAGTGTTGTGAACCACCAGTCTTCCCAAAATTAATATTAATATCTCGAAAATCTTCGTTACGACTTCATTAATTGCCATTTATCCTCATGTTCCCTATGGTGCTTGGTGGGTGTTGGATATGTGCAACAGCGGTGGTGGTTCAGTTTGCGCTACACTGGGTAACTAGGAATTCTGATGCAGATACCGGCTTCGTTAGCTCAGTGCCGGCTTTGCCGCTGTCTATGCAGCGTCTCCTACGGGAAGGTCCTCGGTTCGACGGTGGCGAATTTTTGTCGTCACTAGTTACATAGCAAAGTCTAATTAAGCCGCTGTCTGGAGGAGAATTCTAGTCGCCGGCAGCTCTGATTGGTAGTTTTCTGTAGTTTCTCCGATCGATGTCAGTCCATTGCCGGAGAAGTCTCCCCCTCAAAGTCGGGAGAAGTACCCTAACAAACTGGCCAAAGACCGCACTATCTTTCCTTCTTTTTCGTTGTTCAAATCAAACATACGTTTGCAGAAGGTGTCATTTCAATATCTATCTTCACTCAGAAACTAAGTTAAGTACGTCAATCTTGACTGAGAGGTCATGTAAATTTCACTGATACCATTACAGACATTTCAAAAAGTCATTTTTGGGAAAATTGTTATAAATAACCTCTTTTGCATTTAAGAGTACATGAGCTTTAAATAATGTCATATAAAGAATCCAGAAAACTCAAAAGTTTTTTGTGAAAAAGAGCTCACAATTTCGCATTTTCTGAAACGCTCAAACGGCATTTTGTAAAAGCGGCTCAAAATTGTATCTTTACACTTGAACGGATATTGCTATTAGCACTGCATAAGACGACTAAAATTATATTGTGTATTCTTTTGCTTTTCAAAATTACTCAAAACAATTTTTTTAAACATCTCTCATGCCGTTAATACATATTTCTAGCAATTTGTATACACTATTGCATTCGTGAGTGGAAGTGCTTTGAAAGACTTCATAATAAGTTTTTCGAAAACTCAAAAGATTCCTGTGAAAAAGAACTTCACAAAACGCATTTACACCTGAGCTTAAACAATTTTTTCTTAAAAATGGTTCCAGGTTTTTCAACGAAAATTTCAATACAAGACGAGGAATTATTATTTTTAATATTTTAAAAGAAATATTTCAAATCTTCCATTGAAAACTGAAAAATGGAGAAAAATTTAAAAAAAATGTATTTTAGGCAGCGATACATTGCAGCTGGCAAGAGGATGGAGCAAGAACTAAAGCTACCCCAGGCCAAAGAAATTAGGAAACTATGTAGTACGAGAAAGTCTGTGCCATTCTGTAGCACCACTAGTTACTTTAAGGTTACGAAATGCGAATGGCACGAGCGCAACTACAATGTTGTAATTGTAGTGTCGTGGATACAAACACATTTTAACGAGCGGCAGCGTGACGTAGGCGAAACTTTAGGCATCCACGTGCTAGCCTTTGTTATAGAGAGGGTGGATGTGACGTTGGGAGAAAAGCCAGGAGGCGCCATGGAAGGGGTGCGGGCTACCTGCGCCAGGCGCGACGACGCTTCGATCTCTTTCGCTTCGAGTCTTCGAGGAGTGCGCATCTGGCCGGGAGCCGGTCGGCGAATGCCTGGTTGGATGCGGGCCGCGAGCGTGGCGGATAGGGCCGGCAATGTGTTTTCCGTAAGGACAGGGAGACTCAAGGACGAGTCCGTAAGTAGGATGCGGCGCTTCACGCCATCGAATGTAAGTGATATTCGAGCGTATTGGTGTGGTAGCCGCAGCGACAGCTTACTCCGAGTAGTGGGATCTTTTTAAGTTAATTTAATTGTGTACATAAGGTTGTTTCGGTGGTGGAACTTAGTAAATAAATCAGCAATTATTTAACCCACTCTTGTCTGTGTATTATTGCAACCACATGACTCAACATTACTACAATGGGTCATCGTAGGAAATCTACCACGAATTCTTGTATTTGAGCAGCCTGACCTTTTAGGCTTACCTCTTCGTCTCTCTGCAAACTGTTTCTTGGCCTCGACCACACATTAACCTTCCTAATAAGGGGTCGTCCATATTTACGTAACGCTAAAGAGTAGGAGTTTGAGGCACCGTTGCGCTGTATTACGTAGGGGTAGGGGGTCAGAGCTCAGAGATACGTAATGCTGATATTTCCTTTTAAAAATTTTGCAACATTTGCTGAAATAATTCCTTTTATGCAGTTTTATATTAGAATATTAAAATATTAGAAAATTAAATTAAAAACCTAATTAAAAAAGGTATGACGGATAAATTGATACAATAAATGGAAATATTTTTTCATGAACGGTATATTGATTGAAAAAGTTAGATTCCGAAGAAAATATTCAAAAGTTATCTCTATAATATTCTAGAATCCAATTAAATTGGCGAAGTAGACTCGGGTTTCCTGCGTCATCCACGCATGTGCGTGGCTTGTCAGAAATTTTCTCATCTACACGTCCTTCATTCAAAAATTGTTCCAATGTTTTTGTTAGGTACAGTTCACATCGCCAACTAATTCTGACTTTTATTATCGTACATTTTAATAATAAATTTAATACAACTCGTACTTACTCTTTTACAATTTTATATTTACCTCTTGCAAATTAGGGGTCTTGTTGCAAGCCTTACGTAATTATTTAGGAAAGTTCAACCGCACGTTACAGGTGCCTTACAGGGAGAAGAGGATGTTCTCAAAATACTCCACATTAGCGTTACGTAATTTATGGACGGCCCCCAAAGCAGATGTGAATGATGATCCATTGATACTAGAGTGCAGAAAGAGGAAGAGGACGGGCAATCGGAGAGTGAGTTGTGGGGAGTCTTCGAAAGTGTCCCGCCTAAATTTTTTGTTCCGAGAATAGCCAAATCAAACTATGCGATCATGCCTTGAACACAACAGAAAATTTCCATTTTGCAAGGAAGGCTTTCCAAGGATCTTCCATGGACATTCTATTTGCATTAAAAACGCTGTCATAGGCAACTAGTGGTTCTACAACAGCACGTGCTTTCTCGCAATAGTAATTGCATAATATTATAACTTCGCAATTTGTGTCCACTTTAACACACTTTAACAGCCTTCACTTGAAAAAATAATTACCAATCATAACACACGAGGTGCGAAAACAAATTTTTTTAAGCTAATACTTCAACAACCTCAGGTGCTACAACATCACATATTTTCTAGCGTTATTGGAAATAATGATGTAATGTTGAAATAAACAATTGTTTTTAGTATGGCAGAAATTGTAATCTCCGCCATATTAAAACTCAGTAATAACTTGAAGAAGGTTCAATTCAAACAATGAAAACGAAGCGTCTTTGGTGTACACCTGCGTTTATTTCAATAGCCAGGAACACCAGTCATTTCTAACTTTTACTAATGAAAAACATCAATACACTTAACTGTTACTGGGTTTGAAGAGTATTATACAGAAAATAAAGAATAATATTTCACGCTTGCCTTGATTACATCGAAGTGAGCTAACAATTTCTGAGTAACATGATCACCGATCAAAACTTCTTAAATAAAGGAAATGTATTTGTTAGTTCTACTTTAATGTATTGCCGTTCTTAAATTTATTTCCTTTCATAATAATTTTACTTCTATTATACAAACATCACGACGGCCACCTTGCATGGAAGCATTCGAATATAATTTGAAACCGCCTTGTTGACATTTTGGGAATCGACAGCGCGTCCAACGAAGAGCAGGAATTTCGAATTTACCATTTCCATTTTTTTTCCAATTTTGGAAAATATGAGAGTGTGCCGGAAAAGGGACCAGCATCACTTTCTTTATCGTTATTTGCTCTGCACATGGAAATATTAAAGAAAACAAATGGAGCTGCTTCTAAGAGACTAATTGTTTAAAATTTAAAAAAGGCCAATGTTTGACGCAACATTACGCAATAAATACCCATCTTTTCGAAAAATTGAACATGACATTATTTAAAGTTTCGGATGAGCACAATTCATTAAGAAAAACATCCTTCATAATTGAAGTTGTAGGAAGACGACGAAATAATTATGAATTTTTGCAATTTCAGAAAACTTAGGGTTTTCAACGACAATAAGACCTGCACTATTCTCTTAAGGGTCCTTTGCGCTCTCCAAAGTCAAAATTCAATAAAAAAACTTGGTACAATTTTTTTGAACATTTTGAAAATTAACCAAGGCCTTTATATAAAGTACTCCCCAAAATTAAACCATCATTTTCAAATTCAAGGGACCACGACATAAGTCAGATCGATTGCGGAATATCAATTTGGGTGAAACTCCTGCTTACGGTTTAATCGGTAGCGTTGTTTACAGAGACACGGACGGATGTTTTGCCGTCAATCAATTTTTCGGTATCAAGGACCCACAAAACCTAGTTTCTGACTACCCAACGTGTTGGAGGAAGTAATTACAAAATCCAGTGATAAACTTTTTCCACTTTTTCATTACCAGGGTCCTACAATACCGAGTTTTTCTGCAGAAATTCCCCCGAAGCATTTTGTACTGTGTCAGCATTGGCGAGAAAGTAAAAATTCGATGATTGAAAAGTACATTCCATTCTACGAGAAACATTATTGCACTATAATGACAATTCTCTGAATGTTAAACTCCATGCTGCGGCATTACTATGTTCGTATTGCATCCTGATATCTCCTGATATCTTGAATTAGCAATTTTAAGGGTAGCAAAAATTACGTAGCAAAAAACCTAGATCTTAAAAATTGTCTTGATCTTATTTAAAGATATAATTTTGAAGAATAGTCCGTATTATACAATCACTGCACAAATTACCTGGATCGAGAGGATCGTGGTGAAGAGGGAAATATGAAAACAGTTGAATGTTGCTACATTTTTTCTTAAGAGAGAGAATTATGAGAGGGAATTATTGAAGGGGATTATAGGAGGAAAATATGAAATGATAAACTGAGTCAAGTTAACAACTAGTTTATTAGTATGAATAATTAAAATTAGGTAAAAAATAGAATCATTTATTACCACGGGCGTTAACTGGCTCCAATGATCTCGAGCGACAAAAAGTATAGCAAAATGTTTGTAGCCGCTTGATCATTAAAATTCTTAGTGCATAACGCCATTCGTGCATAAATAATTATTATATTTTTAATATAAACAATATTTCCAAAAAATGTAATATTAGCCTTATCTCTGCCGCTGATGATGATGACCATCGAAAGATCATTTGATGCCGTCCGTTCTACAATCTGCCTTGGGGCTGACCGGTTCCAATGCCCAGAGCACAATTTCCAACGTACAATGTCCAATACTAAATAACTAACTTCAGTGCTCAGTCGCAAACATCAAAGCCAATGTCTACGTCCAAAGCCCAGCGAGTGACATCCAATGCCTAGTGACTGATGTCCAATGCCCAGCCAGTGATGTCCAATGCCCAGTGTCTGATGTCCAGTGCCCGGTGTCGGATATCCAACCCAGAGTGATGTCAATGCCCAGTTAATGATGACCAGCGTCCAGTGCGCACTGCAATTGCCCAAATCCCAATACGTAAAGCGCAGTGCCCAGTGCGAAATGTCATATACCCAATGCCCGGAGTGCAATACCCACCCGTGGCACCCAAGGCCGTAAAGCGCGCGCTGCGTTCGAAGGCGCGGAGAATTTATCGTCACGAGGTTTCGCACGACCTGCGCAGGCGCGAGTCCTCTCCCCTGCCACCTTGCGACCCTCGTTTCCCAGAGTTTCATGACCCGCCTGCGCCGCATTCCTCGTTCACCAAAATCCATGGTTTTTCAGTTTTCAAATGAATTTATTTAATTCATTTTATTAATTTATTTTTATTTATATATTTATTTGATTGATTTAAAGTTAGCACAGGTCAAAATAGGAGAAATGTTGACAAAAAACACTGCATTTAGTATAGAATTCGTTTTTCCACACTTACTTTACTACTAATTTTGATTAACAATAATTTATATATATAATATTAAGGTGGAATTTTGGGAGAAAGTTAATGAAAGTTAAAAATTTTAAAAAATTTTAAAAATTTTAAGAAATATTGAATTTTTAATAACACTTAGAGCATTATATTTTTTCTATAAAAAATTGGTATTTAAAAGAAAGTATCTCACGAATTGATATAACAAATAAATCGATGTAAAGTTCTGATGATGTCTAAAAGGTCATTTATGAGAAATTCAATCCAAGTTAACCTAATGAATGTATAAAAAGGCATATAATACGAGAAGAAATGTTGCATGTGATGAATGGATGATGATGTAATTAAACAATAAATGGACTAATTTAAAACAAATAAGAAATGTTTCAAAACTGTTTTTCCATCACGTTTGTGCGCTCTCCAGTTCGTTTATGTTTGAGAATATAGAATAATAAATAAGTGAATACTTTATAAAGAACAAGAAAAATTTAATAATTTGAGCAACATACAGGGTTATGTACATGTATCTATTATTAATGATATGCGATACATTGTTTCTCAAACTCTTTGATTGATACAAATTGGAGAAAATTTTTGATTTATGCACTTATTATATTATAAATGAACTTTAACTTACATGATTAATAATTCACATTATTCACTAATATTTGTGACTGCATCCTATCAATACAACCAATAGATTTCAGATGAATATGAATAAATTACTTCTCCCTATTGGAATGTTATTACGGCTTCATCTAATGATAATGATCTAATATATCATTATCAAAAGGTCGAGTGTCAGCTTAAACCCAACCGGTAAGTACCAAAGTTTGAGAAGTCAGTAAAAACGGTCTTTGGTTAAATCGTGACCCTTGGTTCTGATCGAGCAAGGAGACATTTAATCATTTTCTGATTAGTCTCGGTAACGATCGGACAATTCTTTGCCAGCGACTTCCTCAATCACACGAGAGTTCTCTATTGAGGTTCTCATAAGCGTGGAGAAATTGCCCGTAACGCCCAGAAGGATAGTTCAGTTGTATCCAATTTCAAGATCAATACGTCTCATAAATTCCACCCAAAAAGAAAACATTCAACAACCCCAAGAATTACTGAAATCGCTTTACACTCCCCGAGTTGAAAATGAGAATCAAATTTTAGAAGGTCAATTTGGAAGTCATTGAAATATCATTCCGCACAAAGGTGGACAAATTGCACAGCACATCATCCCCTGAAATATTCCGGCTCTCGGAGGTGAGGGTACGTCATTAAGACGCGCGTGAGTTTGAGCGGTTCGATTGCGCCACCTGCGCTGTGGTATATTAAGGACGACCCGGAGCACGCGTCGCCACAGCAAAGGAGTCGGGTCGGGCACCTCGCCGCTCATCCGGCCGGAATAATCTCCTCGAAGGCGGATCACAATTGCCGGGCGTGGGTCGTGATCTACATATTACCCATTGTCCCTCACAATGGCCCCACGGCCAGGGTTGCCAGATGGCTCCAGAGCCTTTTCCCCAAATGTCTTATAACAATTCTACAAATATTCACGCTTCAACAAAATGATCCCTAATAGAAAATGTTTGTAATTTTGAATAAAAACTTATTAATAAATTGATAAAAATATGTCAGAAACAAGAATCAACCTTACAACTTTTTCTCATATTTTTCGAATAAAAGCAGTAAAAGTGCTCAATTCTTGTGATTCCTAGTTAAAATTTTAAAGTTTACTTACTGAAAATTTAAAAATACTAATAGTACAAATTTGTTATATATAATACATTTCCCCAAATTTAATGATTAAAGAAATCCCTACTTTTTCTACCCGTCTTTTTTTTCACCAAAATTCACCCATCACCCATCAATTCATTCAGTCACCCATCAGGAAGAAAAGTGCTTCATTTTGGGGTGTAAAATACTTAACCTGGCAACCCTGCTGACAGCACCCTTGGCCAGCCGTCTACGAGAAAGCATTTTGCCAACTCTCCCCCCTCCCCCAGCGACAAGGAAAGAAACTTCAGCAAATGACAGAATCATACGGGGGGAAGACGCTTTTGACCCAACGGTTTGCAGATGGTGAATAGATTCACATAATAATACAAAATGCAGACGAAGTGCCGGGGCTAAAACAGGTCAACTTCCTTCATGCACATTAATGTTGCTGTGATGCATGCCATTTGCTGAAGCAGTGTTTACGAACAATGACATTCACATTTCGTTTGCGTCCTTACAATGAAATATCAACTTCAGGCCCTGCCAAGAAGTTATACTTTGCACAAGGAACGCTAAAACGTATTAAAATCAGTAACAAATATATTATTTGTTCTTCCATTGTAATAATAATAATAATAATAATAATAATTATTATTATTATTATTATTATTATTATTATGCACAATAATGTTCTTCCTTCATGCACATTAATGAATGAATTTAATGAAATATGGAAATTATGAAAATAATTTGAATGGGAAAATCGACATGAAGTGTTCGTAATATTGTATAGAGGCTCGGGAATCAAAGAATATACGTTGTTAGGGCAACCAAAAAACAAAGTGTATTATTCCATGCTCAGTGTTATTAGCGCTGTACATTTGGGGAGACATTACCCCAGAGACACTACATGCGAAATGTGTGGGGAGGGCATTGAATGTCGTGATTTTATACGAAGGCGCAAAAAAGCTATTGAATTGAACATATCGAAAGCAATCGGCGCGGTACGAATATTTTTTCATGTAGACTGGATATTAGTTACATGATAGTGAAATGAGTAACTTGTGATTAATTCTGATAGCTTGACATTTGCAGCGTAAAAGCCGAAATAATTATTCCATTGAATTATATTGGTCATTTTTGTGAGTGTAATTTGGGACTAGAATTCAAATAGACACCCTGTTTCGAAGGGATTTATACTAGGATAGCTCCGTACATGGGAAGAATTTTCCATAAGTTAGCTGAAGATAGTCAGTCGCGCGTAAGTGTTTTATCTGAAGCACAGCTAGGGTAAGTCGCGACCGCATATTTATTGATTTAATGGAAATTATCAAATCTTATAAAGTACTAAATAGGTGAGGATATTCCGGAAACATTCTTAATTTATTCTAGTGATCGTTATGATCGCGATAACAGGGATATCGAGGACATTCTACAGACGTCGAGCCCGAAGACATCCAAGAAGACATCTGAGAAGTCGTCGCAGTAAGCTTACGAACTTTATTCAAAGCAGTACGGAACCTTAATGTTTGTGCAGAGAAAATAGTTAATCATTTCATTAATGAGCTCATTGGAATTTGTATAAATGTTAGAATAAACTTTTTTTTTTAAAAAAAAGGGGAATTTAGAAATTGCCATCAATTCAATAATCGGTTTTAATCAATAGAACTTCCACGAATCGTGATTCTGTATAGAATTACGTGTCAACATGCAATAGCTAAGGAGTAAAATTTATGTTGAAACCCACGATGAAAATTGAAAGTGAAATTAATAAAATAATATTTAACATTGAGAAAATTTATGAGTATTGCAGGGCAACGGAAGAAATAATAAAATTGCTAATAGCAGAGGAAGTAATCTCCTTCATAATGTTATAATTGTTTGTAATAATATTCAGTAATATTAAAGATCAAAAACGAAAAAGATATTTCACAATAGCAACTCATCTTACTGTTTTAAAACGATTTGGCAAGTATAGATAGATGTGCCAATAAAAATAGGCGTGTTCGAAGGAAACTTATGTTTGTTAGAATAATCATTACACTGATTTCCCTTCCTTTGCATTTACTTTTACTGAGATCATACTACATATACGTATATCAGTCATGATGTCCACTTTGAATTATTGAAGAATTTGTATCAAAAACTCTTTAAATATTCTTTCAAATAAGACCATTGAATCCTAGAGATTGTCTTCTTTTTACTTTCTCGCTACGGAGGGGAAAGTTATGTAATGCTGCGCGAAAAAAGGCGAATTTTCAGACAGAAAAACTCTAATTACAAGGCCCTTGTAACGAAAAAGGGATAAATACTGTTGCTAAATTTAGAAAAAAAGAATCCTCTAACACGTGCAGAAGCCAGAATCCATGTTTTGTGAGTCTTTGATAGCGAAAAATCGATTTACAGCAAAACTTCTGTCCGTCTGTGTACAACGCTAGCGGCTAAACCGTTCAGCCGGTTTTCTCCAAAATTGATATTCCTCAATCGATCTAGTTGATGTCGCGGCTCCTGGAATTTGAAACCAATATTTTAATTTTGGGGGGTTACTTTACATGAAGCCCCTAGGACATTTTCAAAAGTTTCAAAAAGTGGCTTCATCGTTTTTATTATATTTTGTTGTGAGATAATATGAAGAACGTTTAAGAGAATGGTGCAGATTTCATGTCATCGAAAACGCTGATTTTTCGAAAATTGCAAAGTTCAGAATTCTTGGAGTCTTCCTACAACTAAAATATGAAGATAGCATTTCCCCTAATTAATCTATTCCTTAAGATTTTGAAATAAGGTCATGTACAATTTTCGAAAATTCGAGTACTTTTCCGTCCTTGCGTGAAAATACGGGCGAGAAAGTACGTTCTGTTTTAGCACAACTATTTTTTCTTAGTTGTTTTTATCTTAATATTTCATTCTGACAATTACAATTCTTCAATTTATGTCACAATATTTTGTTAAAGAAACATGTTTTGTGTTCGCACACAGGTAGACAAAGTAATTGCAGGGAATAAATTGAGGATGAGCCTGGATCAAGAATGTGGATATTAAAATGCAATATTCAACTTTTATTGAGTCATTTCACTAGAGGAGAGAAGATTTTATATTGGTTATTTCGACAGTAGGTTTATTATATAAAATCCTTAACTTGTTTTTCGAAACAGAATAGTTTCTCTTACACGGGAGCAAAAATTTCTGGTTATCATATTTTGTCAACAATGCCTTTTTTTATCTTTTATTATAAATTGAAGTAATGTTAGTATGAGGGTAGAGATTAGGAGACTCAAGGTAGCTTGAGCGTATAATAGCACCATCACACTTTACACGCAGAAGTTGCAACACCGCCTCTACAGAGAGGTAGCGTTGGTAGTTGACTGTGTACAACGGTACAATGGTTGCGAAGCAAAGACTGTTAAAGTCTCCCGAATTAAATGTAGCGAAAATTGAAACAAGAGAAGTATTTGGCGTGAAGAGGGGTGGGGCAAATTTCCAATCTTTATCTCTTCTACATGCGCTATTTTGATCAAGTACTGAATATGATAGTTTTATATTATTTTCCGAGCATTGTAAAAATTATAGAACAATCACAAAGTGTTTTATTGGGTTTAATAATAAGACAGTTCGCAGTTAATGGTTGCGTACCAACATCACATTAAAACAGTACATCATTTCGGCAATTTTAGCCTTCTTCGGGTTTTGGCCTAAAATTATTTCGAAATTTTAATAAATTAATAATTTACTTCAGCAGATTTCATATAAAATACTTGAAACCCAGCGCCCATCTTTGAAAAATTTTGTTCATTACAACTTCAACTGAATCTTAATTTGAAAATAGATAGGCGCAAAAAAATCTTTATCGATGTTTTATCGTAATCTTGATGGGTGTAGCAAAGAGTAAATCACTGTACATTTCAGATTTCTAAGTTCAATAATTACTTAGGAATACATCTCCCGTTTCGAAGTCCTCAACCACCGGCGCAATCTCATAGTTATTTAGCAAGATGTAATTGTAAATCACTAAGTGACACCATTTACTCTACGCAAAAGCACGCTATTTACTCTTTACGCACCGGAAGCAGTAGTTCAGTGCATCAACTGATGTCACTGCAGCGCCTCTGACCGGCAGGTCTTAGGTTCGAGTCCTGACGGCGGCAGGGTTTTCGACAGTAGCTCTTCAGCTACGTCGAATTCAGTCGCTGTCTGGAGGAGAATTCTAGCGACCGGCTGCTCTGATAGGTAGTTTCTGTGGTTTCTCCGATCAACACCAGGCGAATGCCGGAGCAGTACCCTACCAAACGGACCGCGCGCGATCTTTCCTTCCTAGTCCTATCCTCTCCTCTCTCTCTCTCTCACACACACACACACACACTAACATTCACTACACTACCACATATTCCGAGAGACCGGCCAGGGCGGTGCCCCGCTGGTGGGAGAGTCCTGGTTAGGGAGAAACCCCACTAACCGACGGTAGGTCAGCGCCGTATCTCGCCATCCAGCGGGAGACGATCACCGACATCTCCCGAGAAAAAAACATGCACTACACTCACGGGAATAATGACCAAAGCAGTTGATACTCCCGAAAACACGAAAAAATCAATCAATGAATACTCTTTAGAGCTCTCATCAATTTACTGGATACAATCGATTATGTGTAATTCCCTGACAATAGTTACCAATTAATTTTGAAAGAAAATTAGAACGTAAATTTTTAATTACAACAGTAATTTTGTTGTTTACTCTTTGGTTTACTTATTTATGTCAATCTGGTCCAAGACCATCTGCTATACTCAGATTATTGTAGATGGTCTTCTCCGGTCTCAGCATTCCAAACATGATGCTTAATAGAACATGTTTTTTATTTTATTTTACGTCGAAAACAGTTAAAAACTGTGTGACGTGCTGTGGGGAGAAATGAATTCTTTGCACGTTTTCAAAAATTCTGTGATCCCTACCTAAGCATATACTACTTGAATTTTGAATACAGAAAGAAAAAGAGCTTTTTTTGCAAGGGTTGTTAGCAAAAATATTTGCTCCAAAGTAATAAAATCTATCTTCAAGGGTAAATCAGCAATTAATTTGGGCTCTTATCCCTCATCATGTCCTTCGTCAAGGAATAATACTTCCTGCAACAATATCATGGAGAACAATAATTTGAATAACTATTGAATTCTAGAAGTTGACTTTATTCCTTGCTTATCATTGATTCACAATTATTACATTCGAATTTTATTTTTATTAATTATTTTAATCTCTGTGATCTAATCTATTGTCAAATTTTTAGACCTATTCACAATGAAGAAAAATGTATTGTGAAACTGATTTTTATAACAATATGTATATCTTGGTATGATATCCAAATGTAAAATATGTCAAATATTAAAAATTAATTTAAAATTTTAAATAAATTATTAAGATAAAGTTTATAAGGACAATGATCAACGCTATGAACGTATTTTTACTTTTTAATTAATGTTTCTCTGTTCTCATTCAAATAATTCTTACTGTTATTTTTTTTTTCAAAAATCTTCTGAACGGTCATACAGTTCAAACAGTTCAGTTTGTTAACGCCCGTGTCTTGATGTGATATACGAACATGCTACATGCTGAATATTTAACCAAGGGTCGGCTGGTTTTTACATTTTACAAATGGTTTGGTATGAATTGGGGCTGGCACTATGAACTAAAAACCGCTAGAATTGGCACTGCACGAATAACGAACACATAACACATTGAAATGAACACAAACACGGCCCAATTGATACTGAAATTGGAGAATATTCCAACTTATGTGCTACAATACTTCACACGACACTATAGAAATTTTACAAAATATAGTTTTCTTCATTTTTGTATATACAAATAAGTTCCCTGTGTCCAACGGTGGAGACTTTATAGCATGAGAGAGCGTAGGCTTCCGCGGCCGGAGTCATGATTAACTTGGCTATCCGGGAGACGCCGCGTCCAGGGCACAGGTGCCAACCTTTCGGTCGCCATTCTGCGACCTTCCTCAGGGCGTAGTACTGCAGTACTAAGCCCTGAGGATAGCCAAGTTAATCACTTTATATCATGTTTCTGAGCAAATTTGCATAAACCATTTATTTAGACTCTTAACAACTTACACGGTACAATTGGCATGAAGGGTAAAGACCGAAATGGAAATACACACATATTACAGGTTAACAATTGAATCATACGTCGTTTGATTCTGAAATTTAGAAAAACAATTATTATTAAACACTGAATATAAATAATCATAGACCTAGACATTTAGAAATATATTGGAAAAAAACTTAATCTTCGGGCATATTTGCTTCTTAAATATAGTCAGAAAGTGATATAGATCGCTTACTAAATTTAGTGTGTCTCTTGTGCTCTCGCGGGTGACAGCTGTATTACATGAACGATTTCGCATTACCAACCCTATTTCTTTAATGTCATCTGCATTCGTGTATTTCGATTCATTGGCTTTAGTAAATTATTTACTCGATAATGAAGATTATTTTTTGGTTAGATGTGGTATTGTACTATAATTATAAAAGACAACATGCGTGTCTGTGTCAACGGTCCCCATCTCGATCGGATTTTTAAGTCAGTTTCTCCTGATCAATTGATCAAATACTGAGATGATCTCTTGCTTTGTTTGTGAAGGAAGTTTTTGTTGAATTTCTCCCTACCAAACGTCACTCTTTGTTTTACTTTTTAAAACTAATAAAAAAACAAAAAAAATATCTACGCTATTTTTGTACTTGTGTATGTACATCTTATTTATTTAGATTAATGTATTAATTATTTTTTATTGCTCAAAATGATGAGTCTTCACCTGTTATTTTATATCGAGTGCTAGTGTTTCATTACAAATGTATATTTATTTTAGTCAGTAAAATTTTGTTGCAGTATTCATTGTAGCTTGAAGATGAAAAAGTCATGTCCTCGGAATGTCGCACAACAAAGTTTTGGTAAATGAAAAATATAAACTTTTAAGTTTATTATATGTGATTATGTTTCTATTTCTTAAAATTTTTAATAACTAACGTCAGACGAAAAATCTCTCTGTCCAAACTCATCTAATATGAATTAAAATAAATTTACAAGAGAACGTTGCTTGCCCCTCTGCCAGAGCGATGGGTCTTGCGTTGAAGAAAGTGCGGAAATAATGGCACCGGCTCGTATCAAAAAACGTAATAGATTGCTTCGGGAAGCTCAATCTGGGCAAAGCGATCTACCTGAGGGAGACGGGCGACCGCCCCACGGACGGAGCGAGCTGACCCGCACGCCCGCGTGCTTCCCCGGGGCGCCGGCAGAGCGCTGCACCTGTCCGCGGTAACAATAAGCACCGCACCGCGTGGCGTGAACAGCGACGGCGGGGGCGGGGGCTGGGGGTGGAGAAGGCGGCGGCGGCGGCGGCGGGGGGCGGCGGCGGCGGCGGCCGCGCCCGCAATTCGAAACGTTGCTGTCGGCGCCCTGTAATTTGTCCAGAGGGACGTGCTAAAGTCGGACGATTAGGAACGCCCGCATCCGTCCACGGACAGACAGACGGACGGACAGAAATTCCACGGCGTTTGCGCGCCGTATCGTAGGCACGGTCGCCTCTTCACCCCCCCTTCCCCTGGCTCGCCAGGCAGTGGTTGAAAACGCCATTCTTCTCGCACTCAAGTCTTCATTCGAATTTTGCAGAGCCCGAGGATTGTCAATATTATTTTATGACCAACTACTAAGGAATAATGTTTTCTTACTGGACATTACTGCCGAAACGCATCTAGATAAATCCATCTATTCCATTCTTCCATGTATTAGTGAATCAGAATCTGAATGCAAGCCGAATCTCCTGATTTACGATGTTAGTTTCTTTAAGTAATGCAAAATGTTTTGAACAATTTGAATTATTAAGTACATTTGTAACCCAACATCAATCATCTATGATATTTACTGATCGGAATGTATTTCCAACGTAATTTCCAATAAGGTGGCAAGACGTTGGCTAATAAGTATTGTTGCCGATACCTCAAATGTTCCAATGGATTCTTAGAAACATATTTCTTTCTCTTTTCGTTCGTTTTAATCAGATTTGTACTTATTATGATCGTTAGTATCTACGCATTACCTCAGCTACACCGGAGAAGAAGAAAATGAGGGCTGATAATAACTTGATTCGAATTATGTTTAAGCTTTGGTAGAATGTGAGCAGACAAAACCGGGAATCCCAAGAAACCCAGCCACGGTCTCAAATCGTCCTTCACTTCTTTCATATGGAATGCCCTAAATATGAATCCTGGTATCCAGAGAAGAGAGGTGACCGGTCTAACCACAAATCATGGGTCGCTCCAGTATCAAGGATAGGTGATTATGATGAATGGCGTGAATGACGACGGTGTAACGATGGAATGAGACAGAGAAACTTGAGGAAATCTGCCTGTTTATACCGATTACTTGCTTTTTTAAACACGAATTGCACATGATTCTATCGGGATGTCAAGTCCGATACCGAGAGCTGGACGTTTATCTACACCTCGGGTCTCTCTGGATTGATGGATAGGCGATTGAGATGAATGACGTAAATGATACTGATGTAACGAATAGACAAGCAAGAAAACAGGGAGAAGAGCGTGAAAAACTGCCAAAAAACTTATTCTCGTCACAAACTTCACATGAGTGGATCGCAATTTGAGCCTCGGTTCCCAGGAGCGGAAGTTAAGCGCTCTCGGCACTAAAAGCACGAATCGCCGGGGACTGGAAGGCTGGACGCAGAAAGGACTGCCATGGCCAGCGATGACTGCTTGCGCCCACTGCACTTCCTTCCATTGCGCCCGCGCCGCTGCTAATTACGCAAATGGGCGGGCGGCGCGATGGGCTCGCCGCAGCCCTGTCATCGGGCGGCGCTCGGCCGCCATTACGCAATTACGTCCGATGGCCCCGTCGCCGCCGCCGCCGCTGATGGCACTGTTCCCGAGTGTCAACACCCGCGCCGCGCCGCGTCGCGCCGCTTCGCGAGCAGTGGCGTATACTGCTTTCATGCCCTGGGCTACCGCTGAACTTAGAGATAAACTTTGACTACATAACTATATGTAATCTTGTTGTTTATGTAGTTTGTAGTAATAACGTAGTTTGTCTAGTTTGTACTATTCTTATTATACAATTATAAATACATATATAGTTGACTCCGGTTATAGTGAACTCGGATATATTGAACTCTCGGTTATAGTGAACTCTTGGTTATAGTGAATTCTCGGTTATAGTGAACCTAGGAAATACAACGTTTTGGAAATTAATAACCGTCTGGAAAATAATATACAGCCTCAGTGCCACAAATTCCAACACTAGGCAGCTTGAATTCTAACCGTGCAAGAGGCACTGAATGCTGCCAAGATGCATTACGATACTTGAACACAGAAGTCAATGGAGAGAACACGAATTCTGCAGAAGGATCTAGAGAAATTACTAATGAAAAAGTACGAAGCATACAATTAAAAAGAAATTGATTTGTAAAGGGCAAAAAAGTTATTGAAATTTTCAGTTCGTGCTGTTAATATTTTCTGCTGTGTCTCTATGTTAATAAAATTAATCTTTATGGTGAAAGTTTGTTTAATTTTGACATCGGATATAATGAACCTCGGATATAGTGAACTAAAAATGTTAGTCCCCAGAAGTTCACTATAACCGGACTCGACTTATATATATATTCCTGAAACACATTCATTTTTACAATTTTTCGTTATACGAACGACGATTAAAAGGCTTCTCTAATAAAAGCTCAATACACTCATTGTCAATAGACAAACTTCCCGAAGTTTGCTGTGACATTTTTTCAAAATGTCTTACCAAATGTCTGACAATAGTTAACTTTGACACTATCACATACTTAATATGTTGCAATTTTAAAACTTAAAACACGCTTGGGTATATTGACCACACTAGTAACATCAGATAATAATATAAAAGAATCTTCACTTCATGTGAAGTGATCGTTCATGATGTGTGACGAGAACGTTCAAATTCTAGAAATGTAAATGAAATGTATCGCCGACAGCTCGGCGTCAGCCAAATTTCATTTTACGCATGTAACTTTCCATTTTATGATATCCTAAGTAAAGTGAGCCCGTCACCCGGAAATTCACAGTGCGGCGGCAGAAATTGGCAATGCGTCAACACCCAATCCCACTTCCGACCTTCGAAATGTAAATGTATGCGAATGTGCCTCAGAATGACAATCACTTTTATGTAAACTCATAAATACTGGCCGCAAGGGTTATGTGTCAGTTCACATGTAGTATATAGAAAGAGCCAAACCTGTCGGTACATTTCATCTGTAATAAAACTTCTGTTGGAAAATATCTTCGTTTCTTCATTTCTGCAGCAGTACAGTGTAAGCAACTGAACCTAAGTCGGAGGAAGGCAACTGACTTTCGACTTATTTAACTCGCATACTGCTCCCAAGAGCTCTCGGCGCGCGCTCTTCACACTCCGCATGCGCTCGCAAACATCTCAACCTAGCTCCACAGCTAGGTTGGATTCAACCCCTGCCTGGAGGAGGAAGGCAGGTGGTTGGCTGCTCTGATCAGTAGCGTTCCGTGGTTTCTCCGATCAATACCAGGCGAATGCCGGAGCAGTACCTTAACAAACGGGTCACGGGCCGTGCGCGATCTTTCCTTCTATTTCTCTAATCCCTTCTCTCCTCTTAACCCAGTGTACGAGATCATGTTTTCCATGATTTTTCTGTACTGAAAATGGATGGAAAAGGGGCATTCGTTTCTACGCGGTACTGTTCCGGTATCTAAACTAATAGAGCAGTTTAGATACTGGACAGTACCGCGTAGATCCAGCGTTTTACACAGTCATTTCGGTTTTGGCACGTAATCACGTTCCTCTTGACGCCGCAAAACGTTCTGAAGATCAAACAGTTTATCGTTGCATCTATGTTAACAAGTTAACTTAATTTGTTACCATAAGCGTGTATGCGAACGAGACATCAGAACAACTGTGTTCGTTTTATCTCTCAGTTGACTAAGCACTTTACATTACAGTTCAAGGCAACGCTCTCAAAGCTACACAAAAGGACCAAGTCTCATCCCACGCATACCAAAGAGAAAAAGCTCCAGAAAGTGACAGGAGCGCGATAGTCAAGCTGGATGAAATCGATACCGAATAATTACGCACGCGTCATTTTTCGGTACAAATTACATCCCGCCTGGTCAGTCACTTTTCTGTACCGACGAAAATTGATGAAAACATGACCGCGTAAAACGGCCTTTACACACAAACTTATACACACGTACACACTGCGCCACTACTTGTGGGGAGTTTGGAGATTGTCCGAACTGGGACGGAACCCCTCTGGGAGATAGCTGAAAAGAGAAATCCGCTCTATCATAGGGAGAAAACCCATAACTTACTGGGATGTATTGTACTCTTCAGGGACTAATGTCGTAGTAGGTGACGCATCCGGAAACATTAATTACCTAATTATTCAATTTACCCACACACAATGTGGAAAAAACGCCCAGTAAGGTGATTGCAAAAATTGTATTTTGGACGGTCTGAATTCGGAAATCTGAATTTTTTGAACGAAAAGCTCTTAAACGTTTCCAAATTGTATAAAAATTAGTGTGTGAAAGTTTTTGTTTGATTGAATGACGTACCTTATCAGCCCTAAAGAAGTATTCAAAGTAGTAGTTCTACATCGGCACATATCTCTTGCATTCTTTCTAACTTGCAGTTTTAGAAAATTCAGAGAGTGCAACAATTGTCGAAAATGAAAACTGTTATTTCTTATGTGTCCTTTACTCAATTCGACGAAAACATTTGGATCAGTTTTTAAGACAAAATTGCATTCAAGAAAAACTTACGAGAAAAATATTAATTTTTTCAAAAAATTGTATAGCCCTCATTTTAAAAAATCCTTTTTGGAAAACAGATTTCAGTAAGAAAACAAGATGGCTTATCAATTTGTCCAGTTTACTTTATCTGTCACATTTCATATATCTGCATCCCTGGCATTTACAGATCCAAGAAATAGTTTCTGAAGATAGGCATAACATTCTAAAAAACACAATTATCTTTCTATTAACTTTAAAACTAACGTATGTTAACGGAAGCGTGGACAATGCCTTATATTTTATTAGATATAACGTTGTTTTCTTTCATAAGTAGCAAAAATGTACAAGATTTAAAAGCTTGTTTTATGTTTGATACAAAGTATTCAAAATTGACTAATATATGTTCTTCTCACGGCTTAATCAAACTTCTCTGGTCGCTTTGTAAAAATGCCTGTTAAGTTCTTCAGGATATTTTGTTAGTAAGTTGCGGATTTTTGCCCTTTTGCCTATTTTTTTCCTTCAACGGAAAACGCAATTTTTTATGTTATTTATTCGTTTTGAGGTATTAGGAGTATTATACGCGAATTTTATAGTGTCTATGTATGTCTATTTCACTAATAAATGCTTATTTTGTGTTTAAATGTCTAAATGTTGCCTATGCTCGTAATTATTGATCAAAATGCAATTGTACTTAATCAAATATTTTTTAAACGGTTGTTTTTTCGTTTTTCTCTTACAGAGTACAGAGAAATCGAACAACTATCGATAAATTGTTTCTTCTTTTCCCATCGTAGTGTGGGTATTTCGCATTATAAAACACGTGAAAAATTTCACTGGTGGCCGAGTTAGTTTTTACTTCGAATTTTTAAACAATTTTTTCTCAAGAATGTCTTCAATTTTTTCTTAAAATGTTCTCTTCGTATGTATCAAGGGACGGTATAAAATTGGTGCCAGTCCCAGTTTTCGGAATATTATTTTGAAATTGCAAAAAGTTAACATTCAAAAATACGCTGTTGAATAGAGAGATTTTCGTCTTAAACAAAATATGTTCCAAAAATTAGATATTTAAAAAAAGGCATGTAAATTGTTTTTAATCGAGAGAGTTTTGCAATGTTTCTACTTGAAATTAATTAAAAATACATTCTCAAAAACAACTACAACATTTTTTCTTTAATTTTTCCACACATAGAACAAAGGACTTCTAAAAGAGTGGCACAGGTTTCATTTTCATTGAACTCTCTGAATTTTTGAAAATTGCAAATTTTGAAATATTTTTAGATATAATGCGAGAAAATTGCTGTTGCAACACCATTAGTTACGTTTGTGCGATGCATGGCGATTAAAACAAAAATACAATGATTTCGATTTTGTTTAAATTAAATGTAAGGAAAAAGATCATACTGTGGAACATTAGTATATCAGTTTACATTTAATGAAAAGAAAAATAGGCAGCTATTGAGATTCGGCCTTTTTTGTCCGAGTTACTTAACAATGATTCAAAGGATTCTACAAGAATTTGCCAGAACAATAATGAAAGAAAATATTCCACAAGGTTACTTATGATGTTTACTTCAGAAACTTGCTACACAAGTACATAAATAAAGATAAGAAAAATATTAGTGCCTTTTTAAATGCTTAGTTTATATTTCTAAATTCCTATTTTACATTTTTAAATGCCTATTTCCCCTGCCTAGTTTAACAGTTTTTCGTGCCTATAAATCCGCATCTTATTACTGGAGTAGACTATAATTGAGTTTTACTGGATGATAACTCGGCTGCCGTGAACAAAATCACGCAATAATTAGCGTTCGTAAGTTTTGTTTTTTTTATGACGCACACGTATATAATTCCATTGAAAACAGGGAAAATACTAATCAGAAAATTTTAACTAAGAGCGATTTAAAATGCTAAACGAAATATATTGCTTCATCACTTCCTGTAGAGTTGTATGATATACTTTTCTCAACCACTTACCGCTTTCTGGTTTCTCTTTTGGAAATTGGCGCTTACGCTGATGAGACGCTTATGAGACGCTGTGGAGTATGCTCTTTGGCAACCAAAAACATCACACGAACCCATTTCAGTTATAAAATGATTAACATTAATGAACTTGAAAGTTGCTACTATACAATCACTACTATACGTTATCGTAGTCTATTATATAGTAGATACTACTACATACTACCATTCATTATATTCTGTCAATATTCCACGCCTGAACTTCTTTGTTCACTACACTGAATCTATGAAACTTGATCTTCAATGGCTGCCATGTTCACATATATCGCCTATTTGGTCTCGTCATAATAAACACATTGTTTCTCTAAAATTTTTACCAAGGTAAAATTATTCCTCCGCATTGCACTTGCCAAGACCTCAGTACGCAGAGACAAAAAATGAACCTTCTCGTTCACTTTTTGCAACTCCTTTTTACAATTTCACTTTTTAAAAAATGTTATAAGGCACAATATTTAGAAAAGATTTCAATTAACGCGATTGTTTCCTTTCTCTTTATGTATAATAGTTATCTTTTATTCTGTGCACGATTAAAAAACACCTATTTTCCATTTTTTAATTTTTGGAGTCCTTAATACGTTGATCTAAATCAGGCTTTCAGAATAGCGTAAAGAATTGAACTCTTTTCAATATGTAGTTTTACGAGAAAAAATTGCAGCCGCTTTTGAGAAAACGTGGTTCAAACGTTTTCGAAAATACGGGATTTTTATTTCCCCTATACTGAAATATGTGATACTCTGAAACTTCTTTGTTATCAAACGCATTAATTTCCCAACGTCCAATATCCACCGGAACATTGACTATTACTAGATGGATCGATGGAGCTGGAGATGTTTAGTTCAACGGCCGCCGGCCTATCGAATATAACGTATCCCAAGGGCTTCTTAATCCCCAGTTCGCAGAATTCAAACCTGAGTTGGAGGCATTGGAATTTGTATGTGCGGAAAATCCTCGGTATGGCACCTCAGTAACCCTGACACTTGTGACATGTGAAAGAAACCAGGGTAAAGGCCCGGCAGAAATGAAATCTCCGACCTAATCAGATGCATCAGCCAGGGGGACGACACGCGTAATAGAAAGGCTGAGACCGCTCTTGGGTCGGTCACTGGCGGCGAACATGGGAGCCAAAACAGAGTAGCTTTGGGTGACTCGGTAGCATTTGGTGACCACGTAGTGCCAAATTTGATAACGGGCAATCGATAATTCGTGTGTCGTGTGTTCGTGTGCTGCAATAGTGGTACAACTCAAAAAATGAGGTACCAAGATAAACTAATTTGAAGTTTTACCTAGTTTTGAAATGCATAATTTTTGCATTCACACTTCTGCCTTTGTTGGTGAAATACCAGATTTGTTGGTGGATCAATCTACAATTCTGAAGATTAACTCAAAATTAACACAAAATTCATATTTTTTGAGTTGGACCACAATTACAGCTCATGAGCGTTATATTCAAAGCCATTGAAAACAACAATAAAATATCCATAGCGCTTGTGGACCCTTTGAGGAGACGAATTTGCGGTTGCCTAAAGGTCTGTGCGTATACAGTGCGTTTTGACGGTGCTGATGCGTCTTAGCTCCAACCAAAGAGCAACAGTGAAAAAGCGATGGATTGATTGATTGTTAGTGATTAGTGCAGTAGGTGTAGTGCATGTTTTTGTTGATATGGAGGTGGCGGTGGTCTTCCTCCGCTGGATGGCAAGGTCCTGCGCCGACCTACCGTCGGTTAGCGGGGTTTTCCCCTACCAGGCATCTCCCACCAACGAGGCACCGCCCCAGCCGGGCCAAGGTTTAAGCCTCCTACAGGTCTCCCGGCATGTGTGGTAGTGTAGTGCATGTCAGTGTAAGTGTGTGTGTAAGGGGGAGAGGATAGGACAAGGAAGAGGAAAGACAGATCGCGCACGGTCCGTGGCCCGTTTGATAGGGTACTGCTCCGGCATTCGCTTGGTGTTGATTGGAGAAACCACGGAAAACTACCGATCAGAGCAGGCGGCCGCTAGAATTATTCTCCAGACAGAGACTGAATTCGACCTAGCTGAAAAGCTAGTGTCGGAAATCCTGCCGCCGTCAGGACTCCAACCTAGGACCTCCCGGTCGGAGACGCTGCAGTGACATCAGTTGATACACTGAGCTACCGCTCCCGGTCTCTAGCGTTTGAGATATTTCTTATTTCTATTAAACATTTTCGTTCGAATTTACGTTTCACATTCTTAAAACTAACTTGTCTTTGACAGGCGGTATATTCATTGTGTATTTCCACTATAACCAATAGATTACACATCTCGACATTTTGTTTTGGTAGGAAATTACCATTATCGCACTTTCAAGCACTGTGCACCAAAGTATGCTTTTCTCAGGCACATAACTTCATCACTAATTTGTGAAGACAATATCGGAAGTCGTGAACAGTTCGTGGTCATGTTTTTTTTTCAGATCTCCTGACTTCACACACAATCGTTTCCATGATGCGTAGTGCAATACCGCCATAAGCTTCGACCGTCCGCTCCCTTTGCGTTAAGATATCGCTAAGCGATCGCTCGACATCAGATTTGCGTCCAAAGTAGCTGAAGGCGTTGAAACCTATCTCCTTAGCTTGCTTACGCACACCTGTCTCTTTCTGTCAGTCACAGACATTTCAGAAGCAGTTGTTACATTGCTTTCGGATTTTATTTAAATTTGGCGTCTAAACTCTAATCATTAATTATAGGCTCTCCTTGACTCAAATTCTAAGCTAGGCTAAGCTGGTGCATTTTCAAGTATCGCGCTCTCAAGATAGCTTTATTTCTTTTCAAAAAAGAGCGCACTTGAGCCAGAGAAAAAATAGTACGCCAAGTCATATTTTATATTAAAATACATAACCTCTCAGCGTCACTACCTCAGCGCAGCGCTGACTGGGTAAGCGCGCTCCCAAGACGCGGGAACTTCCAAGAAACAGAAAAATTAACAAGAAAACACCGGCTCGCTTGCATTGTTGAAACGCGATCATAGCATCACCTGGTCGCTGAATTGCTTCTTCACAGAACAAAGAGTATTTTCGCGTAGTCAAGAACTGTTAATCGCCATTCAAATATCGGGGCATTATTGACACTCTTTGCTGGCCATGTAATGTACCCTCTTCTGAATGCATACTGATGCACACTCAGGAAATGTGGAGGTCCAACTGACGTCAGAGTTTAAGTAGTATATGACTTAGTGTAGGGATCACAGAATTTTGAAAATGGGCACACAATTCACTTTTCTCCATAGCACGTCATACGCAGTTTTTAACTGTTTTTTTGACGTAAAATAAATAAATAAAAAAATAAATAAAGAAGACAGGCGTCAGAGGTCCAACTGACTCAGACTGACGTCAGATGTCAGTAAAACAAGTGGAAAGCACAAGGGATACATAATATCGTTCTTAAAATATTTTGTTTTGGAAAACACTTACATGAGCACTTGTAACGCTTGCATGTGATGACAAAATAATTGTTATATTTCAGGAACATTAGGACATTTCAAGATAGACCAGTCAACATTCCCATTTGATCTTTATTGCTCTTTCAAAAACGCTAACGACTATTTTGATGCCTTAACAGCAGTTCTATTGGTGTTCTTCGCCAGCGAAATAAACTACATTCACTGTAAAACATCACCACAAAACACTTGGAATAGCAAGGAATGACTCTTCGGCATCAGACAAAAACAAACCTAGTCACGTGGTTCCCCGATGCTATTGGGCATCAGGGCCCAGCGGCCGTCGAGTTTAGTGTGCAGAATATAGAATAGAATTGCGGTGACCCATAGCAATTGCCCGCGCTCCGTTAGCATTTCATTAGACTAGAGACGATCGCGCCCGAACACCTTCCCTTTCCCTCCCGCCAGGCTGACTCGACCAGCAGCGGGCCACACTGATGGCCCGCAGATAAGCGACCAAAGCATGGCAACTGCGCCGCTCATTTGAGCAGCCCTGCTTTAAGTGCAAGGATTCGAGGCAGATACCCGCGGTAGCACGGTGGAATTGTCGGAATTCACTCGTCTTTCACTAGAATAGAGTCGATACCGCCTCCTCTTTCCTCATACTGGGAATGACTATCAACAGCGGGTCACGTCGGTTGTACGTAGACATGCGGTGAGCCAGGGCACGAACATGGGCCCTCACTGCAACAGCCCTGCCCAATTAAACGAGGGCATCCACGCGACCCGCGGGCTTTTATTTCATCGGCGCTGGCGTGATGTCACTTCGCCCCATGCGTTCACGCTGACTGGCGGGCGACAGCTCGCAAGAGGGAACGTTTGGCATGCATTTATAAAAATAAACAGCAACATTTACATGTAATCAAGAATTTTGCATACTCCGAAATTTAAACCGGGAGAGGTGGTGCAATGCATAAACTGATGTCATTGCAGTACCTCTGACCGAGCGGTCATAGGTTCCAGTCCCGGCAGTAGCAAGATTTTCGACGCTAGCTTGTCAGCTAGGTCGAATTCAGTCGTTGTCTGCAGGAGAATTCTAGTGGCTGGCTGCTCTGATCGGTAGTTTTCCGTTGTTTCCACGATCAAGACCAGAGGAATGCCGGAGCAGTACCCTTACAAACAGGCCTCGAACCGCGCACAATCTTTCCTTCCTCTTCCTTGACCTATCCACACCCCTTGCACACACTTACACTAACATGCACTACACTACCACATATGCCGGGAGACCGGTCAGGAGCTTAGAGCTTGTTCTGGCTGGGGTGGTACCCCGCTGGTGGTAGATACCTGGTGGAGAGCAACCCCGCTAGCCGACGGTAGGTCGGCGCCGAATTTCGACTCTCAGTGGGGGAAGATCCCGAGGAATATGATGCACTACACTTACGGGACTAGTAACCTCGGTAGTTGACGAGTCCGAGATCACTAACAAACAATCATCTGAAATTTAAAAAGGAATCATTCAATCAATGAGGACGAAAATTGTTTAATCATTTGCCATTGGAAATCTTGTAACAATTACAATTATTTTTCTCTAAATTAAAAGATTGGTACCGAGATTCAAATTGCGTTCCATTCATGAGAAATTTGTGGTGAAAAATACGGTTTCTGGCGGCTTTCCCTCTGTTCTCCCTATCCTCTTGCTTGATTGTTTTGATGTACGAGATGCTCAGGCCTTAGTGTATGTATTCTGGTGGGTATTTTTCTTTGGTAGAGGACACGAAAAGTAGAGCTGATGACATATATTAAACAAATATAAGAACTGAACTTATCTCTATAGGTATTTTTATTTTCTTAATGTGATAATAAAAATCGCCAACTAGATTCCGGTAATTTAATTCCAAATATTTGGAACGTGACCTTTATAAGACAATATTTTCCATCTTTCAAACAAAAAATTAAATATTTTATCAAAAACATCAAATATGTTTAAAAAACGATTCACCAGGCTTTCTAAGCACGTGCGTTGCTTGCTGACAGCCCCTCCCCCTCGCGTGTGCCGGGGGCGACGCCGGGCTACGCGATTGGATTCTGCGGTCGCTCGCAGCAAATTGAGCGACGCGCGGCACGGCGGGGCCGTGGGCGCACCCTGTGTTTTGGGAGCGCCCCTCGGGGAAGCGCTCCCAAAGAGCTCCGTCTCATTCGTCGTGCGAGGCGCCTCAAGGGCCCCGCAGCCGATTTATTTTCCGAGACCTGCGCCGCTGCTCTGGCGGTGTTCGACATAGAACAGGCCCAGCGCGGGAGGAACGCGGTGGATGTGGAGGACTCCGAATATGAGATGCCGTACGTGAGAATTTCATGTTTTAAATTTCAGATCTTATTGATTTACATGCATACTTATCATCATCATCATCATGGGTTGAGCCTATTGGCCCGTTCCGTCTTGAAGAGTATCCTTCCATCGCCTTATTGGTCTGCCCCTACCCCTCCGCCCGTACGGGTTGTAGTTGTGGAGGATTTTTGGCATTCGATCATCCGGCATTCTCATTAAATGATCTCATGCCAATTCTTTCTCAGTATATCTGTTGTTTCAGTTAGGTTGAAGACCTTTAATTCATCTCTGATGTCCTAGTTCCTTTTATGGCCCAGCATTGAATAATCCTCCAAAGGTCTTAGAACTCTCATTCCCGCGGCTTCTATTTTTCTCTTGTTGTTCTATTGAGGCCCAATTTTCACATCCATAGGTTATCATTGGAACTGCCATTGTTTTATAAAATTTCAGTTGTCTGTACGTGCTTTCTGTCTGAGGCCTTTCGTATAGTCCCGCACATTTTCTAAAATTTCTGAATTTTTTATTTATTTTGCTGTTGCATATTTATTATGTTGTTGTTTAATGCCCGTTTATTTATTATTTGTAAATGACTTAAGACCCATACATAAATCGTTCTAATCTCGTTTAAATGGTTTTAAAAGATTTTTTGTTACATCCGTGTTGCTTCCTGTATGTATGAGTCCCTCTAAGAATCGTCCTATAGTATTTGCCGTATAGTATTTGTATTTGCGTATTATGAACTGCACCCTGCCTGAGAGGTTTGAGGTTTTAAAGACCAATGTTGTGTGTGCGTGTGTGTGTATGTGTGTGTGTTTGCTTTCCATTCCTCAGACAATTGTGATCTGTCGACAGTGTTACAAAACACTCAAGGAATAAATTGCAGTCTAATAAGGGTTTTTCATATTGTGAAAATCTCATTCAGATTCATCCTGATGCCCAACATGCACATTTCATTTCTTTTGTATATCTTACACTTCTTCTGATAGACCCAACCAACGGCAAATATTCAGAAAATATTTAGGGAAAGGCGTTTGAAAATTAGAAAACATGTTTTAAACTGAATTTATCTATGATAATGGTTATTTAATGGGTGAAGAGCACGTTCACATTATCCAAAATAGGTAGATAAAGACCGAAATAGGAATAGCTACAAGACATAGTTCTGACTTAAAGTCATATGAAATCGGTTTTAGCCCTCACGAAGTGACTATAATTGGTAAAGAACGTCGTGGTGATGCAAAAAGGCAAATTTGTAACTAATAGGGAACAAATTGCTGGGCACAAGTTTCTAACGCTATAAAAAGACAAGGTGTGCAGTTTTGAGTTCCACGAGTTCGTGGTAAATTCGTATTAACAATATTCCACCTAACATATTTTTAAGTAGTATATGACTTGTGTAGGGATCACAGAATTTTGAAAATGTGCACTCAATTCACTTTTTCCCCATAGCACGTCATACGCAGTTGTAACTGTTTTTTGACGTAAAATAAAGTAAATAAATAAATAAAAAACATAACCTAACTTCACAGCATAACTAAGTTAACGCTTCGCTGCTCATCCCGAGTTGACGACGAGACTTCGGCCTTTGCGATTTAAATTAAACAACCTGGAAGCTGTGCAACGTACAATTTCCGACGCATTTTAATGCCGAAATATGTCTGATCAATATACAAGACGCCTCATATCCTGATAATCACCTTCAGTCACCAAACCTGTAGCTAATGCCAAGATGTCCGAAATGATCAGTTTATCGCTATTTATCAGATTTATCCAATCCTTCTGTTTAATGTACTGGCATCTGTGACCGCATCATAAGGTAGTCTGAGACAAAGAAAGGAGTAACACATATTAAGAGACATGTATTAATTATGTCCCAAAATCTTTTGTCTTAATAAAATAAAGGCAAATAAAAATACTTCTGTTTCTAAAAAAGTTCTTGAGGTTTGATTGTCTTTAAATATACCGAGGATAACATTGGCATATAAAAATTAGTTTTTTATATTTTTACATTCTCTATATGTACGCATATTCGGAGTAATATTCGTAGTATAGAGAAAGTTATGTAATGCTGCATAAAATCGATTTCGAGATTTCAACGGAAATACACGTTTAAGGGTCTCCTGATAAAAAAGTGTTTTTTCAAAACGTCCGTTCGTCCATTTGTTCGTCTGTCTGTCGAATCGCCCTTATACGCAACTTGTGCTTAATGAAAATTCCTTTAAAAACTAATTAACTTACTTCATTTGTCATATTAAATTCTTTGGAAATAGATGACGTCCCAAAATACGACCAATACCGACAAAAAACTGGACGTAGCAATCGGAGAAACCTGTGTGAGGTATCTGTCTTCACAATAAAATTGTCTTCAAATAAATTGTTCCTATTTACTCCTAGCCTGTTCGAGTTCACAATTCCTCATTCTCATACTGTGCATTCTGACTTAATGTTTTGTGGCTGGACTTGCCGTCTAGGGTAACAGTATTATATAAAATATCTGTTTTGGAGAAACACACATGTTTTTTCATCATTTTCGGCTTGCTTTCAAAATAATGCAATGGAAGATGCGACGCCCTGCCAATTAGTTTCGAGCATAATTAATCACAACTGGTTGTTTGAGAAATCTTATAATTGGTTCGTGATCGTGATCGGTTATAATCGATTGTGTTTGTGTATTTCGCTACTTTGGAGCAAAGGTCTGATGTGGCTCGATTTTTGCAGTTGTCGCAGAAAATCATGAAATATTCATTAATTAATGTCATTGGTTAAAAAGACGGGCTGAAGTTATTGGTAAAAATCAACATTGTGTTAATTTAAAAAATAATAAAATCATATTATTTTAAGCTAAAGCTCTCTAGAAATCTTGAAATATGAGAAGTACATATAACGAATCTGCACTGGGGTTTCAACTTTATACACACGTCAAAGAAGTTGAAAGGGAAGATATTGAGTTGTTTGGATGAGCTTCTTTTATAAGAAAAATTAACTATAAGGTAAAAAATGAGTGAAACTCACTTACAGTTATGAATATCAGAGTAAAGCCTCGGAAAGATAAAGTTTTTTATAACATTATTTAAAAGAATAATAATACACTCAAAAATTATAAGGAACAAACCATTATAATAAAAAATAAATTAATAACAATATCAAACAAATAAATTTTGTATGATGTTACTTCTGGTATGATTTTCAAGTATTAAAACTTATTCTATGTATATTAAGACGAGCAGCCGAGTTAAGACAAAGAAAATCAATAACTTATGTAAATCAATAATGATTATTTGATTCCAAAGTCTCATGAATTTTATAAAGAATTGTTTAATATATCGAAATAAATAGGTTGAATTTGAAAAATGAACACACGTTTAAAATAGCGAATTTTTAGATTCGTTTTAAATATATATTATTTTCTAATACTTTTAACTCGAACTATTAACTAACATTAAAATATTCTATGTTTTCAAGGGGATATGAATATGATCCTTGCAGCCTTTTTAAACCATTCGACCAAAATAACGACAGATACCCGCAGATTTAGTACACTTACTTAATAAATCCCAGTTTTCAGTTACTAAGTCCGCTGTGAGCAATGGATTTGGGAAAAATCCTCGGCGAAAAATTCTCAATGTAGTAAGTAAAGCTTGTAGCGTGTTAAAAGCCCGGCAAACTAAATCTTCTTACATCCCACGCTTAGTCGACGAACGACGATTAACGGAACATATGACTGAGTGGTGTCGGTCCCTGGCGGCAAACATGAGAGTCAAAACGCGACGAGACAGGTCCAGACGGGTCGAGGCGGGTCGAGGCGTGAAGGGGGGGGGAGGGAGAGGCGGAGGAGGAAATGCCAGGCGAGAAAAGGCGGGGAAAAGGGGGGCGAGAAGAAGCGGGGCATGAAGAGGGAGAGGCGTGAAGAAGATGCGGGATGAGTCAGGGACGTGATGAAGCGGGCTGAAATTAAACGGAAGAAGGGGTGCGAGACTAGGCCGAAAAGGGCGAGAAGAGCCGAGGCGGAAAGAGGCCAGGGGAGACATTGCAAGGCAGGTGGTGAAAAGCCTGGCAGGAGGACAGAACCCAACGGGAGGATCGTGGGGACGTGGCGGGGGGCGTGAGACGCGGCGGGGTGGGCAGAGGAGGGCGGAGAGAAATAAGGTGTGGAGATGAGTAAGGCGGGCCACGGGGGAACTGTGGTGACCTCATAAGTGGAGGTGGGGCAGAACGGGGGGGGGGGGAAGGAGCAGGACGGAGAGGAACGGGACGGGGAGGGCCGGGACGGGAGGGGCGGGACGGGTGGAGCGGGGGGGCAATTGGGAGTTGTGCGGGGCTGGACGGAGGTGGGTGGAGCTGGGCGGAGCAGAGCAAAGAGGTTGGGTGGAGACATGTGCTGTGGGGGGGGGGGGGGGGGGGGGGGGGGGGGGGGGAAGCGCGTCGCAGTGCCCGATGCTTATCTGCCCCGGCGGTGATAGGCGGCGTCGAGGCGCGCCAATGAATTGGCCACGAGACGTTCAAATTACAGGCCCTCCGCCCTCGCGCGGATTGACAAGGTACGGAGAACACAGTCGCCGCCTCCGACGTCGCCGCCGCCGCCGCCGCCCCCCAGTTACTATGCAAAGTAGATGGGGAAGCGCTGCCTCGCCTTTTAAAATATAGCCCATTTCGGCGCGGAAAATGCCTACAATTTTTCTTCAAATCACAGTTTTTAAAGTTCTACCGGTGGTTGTCGAATTAAATATTTTAAGCGTATTTGTCACTCGGGACGTTAAACAGCTGGTTTGGGCCGTGCCTACGAGTGGACCTTTACGACGCGAGTGTTGGTTTTGGGAAACACGCTCCTCTAGAGAGCTAACTCTTCGTTGTGGTTGTGTTTTAAGCATTCGGTTGCGTTTTGAAGAACGAGATTCTGCTTGCATGACGCTGTCAAAGAGTAACTAAGTTTTTTCAGAATAATACCGTTATCTCTTTTATTGATACATTTCATATGATTCTTGAAACAAAATATCTTGCATAATGTTTCGTTATATGATATCATGTATGATTGAAATGGTTTGTACATACGATATGACTTCAGGGAAATAAAATTCATTTGAAATTCCCTAGACCATTCGTGTGCGGATACTTCACGCCACTTCTGCTTGTGAAAAATTTGGGAATTTTGTAAGTGAAAAATTGACTAGAGATATTAGTAGCGAATGTAGAAAAGCAGTTGTTTTGAGAAAAGTGTTTTGAATACACCTATCCAATTATAGTAACTGCAGTCCTATTTTAAAAAATCACGCTAACAAATGATTATAAGGAAATATTGATATTCTGACAGTACATGAAACTTAGTCGAGACCGGCGAGACAAAATCATTTTAAATGTCTTTCGTGAAAAAAATTATTAATCCTATAATGAAAAATGTGGTTGTAGTACCATGGGATTCGGTTTATTACACACTCATAATATTCAAAAAATTAACTCCGTGATAATTCTTCGATTAACTGAAATCGTAACCAAAATTGACGTAATGTAGCAATTTATTTGAATTAGTAAAAATATAAAAATCGATATTTAAAAAACGTCTTTTCTGTCTCCCATTAATAAGCAGAAGAAGTCAGTCGCATAATCACGATTAATTTATGAAATTTTTGAGATACGAATGACAATAAGATCTTTTTGTCTCGTTTTACTGGCACTCGATGGTAAATCTTATTCGAGAATGCTGCCGTCGCTCTAATTTAGCGATGTGAATTTACACTTCACTAAAAATATATTTTTGCCACAACATTAGAAAGATGATCAAAAAGTCTGACCAAGAAAAATTAGATTAGATGTGGATAGAAGAAGAAACCTGGATTACAACTCCTTCCTAAATAAAATCCGTCACAGAAATTTTCGAATTGCGGGTATAGTCGGCCGTTCTTTGTGCGATAAAGCTAACGCACTTACTGATCAAAGAATTCGATCTCAATGTATAGAATCTTCTGTTGTGTAAAGGATTCACAGTCAAACTTCCTACTCTTCCTGAAGTTTTCGCAGATGTGCAGTTCGGCTCGGTCAGCATTTCGATGTGTTTCACGCAAAACGTACGACCCTTCCGCATGTTTGCATATTTGGGTGAAAGATTCATATTCAAACACAGGGCTTATTATCTTTCTTTACGTACACGAAGTCTGGTAATACATCCACAGTCAGCACACGATCCTGCTGACCCGGTCGGGAAAAAGATACACGGCCATTCAAACCACCCCTGTTGGTGTTAGCGTAGTCAGGCAAAAAAAAAAAAAAAAAAAAAAAAAAAAAAACTCAGCAAAACATACGGCCCTTCTTTACAGTCACAGATTTTGGTGAAAGACTGATATTTAAATATAGAGCCTACTACGCATCTTCCTTCTTCCGAATCCCTTCTTTACGTCGGTGTTACCGGGTTCGGGTTAGGTGACTCAAGGCATCAACTGATGTCACTGCAGTGCTTCTGATTGGGAAGTCGTAGGTTCGAGCACAGACGGCGGCAAGATTTCTGACACTAGCTTTTCAGCTAGGTCGAATTCGGTTGCTGTCTGGAGAAGAATGCTAGCGGCCCGCTGCTCTGATAGTTTCGCGTTGTTTCTCCGATCAACACCAGGTGAATGTCGCAGAAGTACCGGAACAAACGGGGCACGAACCGCGCGCGATATTTCCCACCTTTTCCTTATTCTATCCTCACTCCTTACACACTTATACTAACACACTACCACACATGCCGGGAGAGCAGTCGAGAGCTTAGAGCTTGTCCTGGCTGGGGTGGTACCACGCCGGTGGGAGGTAACTGGTTGGAGGAAACGTCGCTAGCTGCCGGTAGGTTGGCGCCGGGTCTCGCCATCCCTCAAGGGAAGATCACAACCGTCTTCCCGAGGTAAAACATGCACTATACCTACGGGACTAACGACCTCGGTAGTTGACGCGCCCGGAATCACAACCAACCAACGTCGGTTCACTCCGGTAATAGATCCACAGTCAGCACACGACCCTTCTTGCTCAGTCGGGAAAGAAATCCACAGCCAAACAAACGACCCTTGGTGGCGTTGGCGCAGTCGGGTAAAAAGAGAGCGCGGCGGAGCGCGGGGTTGATGGGATGGCGGTGGGTGGCCGCGGCGTGCATTCCTGCGTGTGCCGCCCACAAAGGCCGCGCTCGCGTCGCCTCGCCCGGCCTCGCCTCGCCTCGCCTCGCGACGCCGTTCAATCACACGCTGCAACGGCGGCGGCCGCGCTAATGGTTTCTGGAAACGCTCGCCCAACCGGGCTTTCCAATCCGACGGGAGAGCGAGATCGATTCTCGGGGACGTGCCGCGGGCCGGGCGCGCCTCCAGAAATTTCTATTTACTCGCTCAAAGCAGTGGCACGGCCACTGGAATGCGGCGGAGAGAACAGAGAATAAATGTGATTTGATTTAAACAGTATAAACTGCGAGAGTACTGGATGAATGTAAAAATTTATCAGAATGGAAATTAAAATGTTTTACGGCGAAACAATTTATGGGAAATACGAGGGAAACGTAAATTCTTATTAAATAATGGAACCAAAGTTTAAGAATGGTATGGGGAAACTTACATGTAATAGAAAATTGTAAGAAAACACAGAATTGTGTGTGATGAAGAGAACGGTTAGGGTTCTATGACCAGGCAAAGAGAATGGAAAAGGAAAATTGACTCAAAAATGTTAATTTTCCAAATTTAAACAAAAGATGAAATTGGATGAAAGAGGTCATTATAAATATATAGCAATAAACGAATCAGAGAATATTGGAAAAAAGAAGGAAAGAAAGAAAGAAAGAAAGAACTGTCGATTGTTTAGTTAAAATGATCCTCCGCGTAAGGGCGTATCGATAAAGTACTTTGGAGAGGAGGCACTTTCACTTCAGACATCACGTTTATTTAAAATAAAATTTTTAATTACTAATGCTGTTGTTGAGCCGGATACATTACTCTTGGTGTTTCCGACTTCAAATAATAGATTATTAATACGTTAATTATAGGCTCATGGTACTTATAAGGAATTTTTCTTTGCAAAGTAATGCGGTAAATATGAGGTCATCGTTTTAAGTATATTCAGTAATATTCAAATAATTGAATTGGATTTGAAAGGGAGGAGCTTTGGCAAATGGCTCCTGAACCCAGATTCACCGCTATTTCCGCAACTTACTCTAACAAGGGAATTATCTCTCGCGTCATATTGAACCCCGCCTTGAATTTGTTTAAAGAGAAGGTTGAAGTTACATATGATTCATATGCAACATTTTAGCAGTAAAAAACTAAAAATTACGGAAAAATAAATGAAATATACAATTTACAACGTAGTTTTGGCAGTTAAATACTATATTGCACAGCTCTCGTCTGCAACCTCATAAGATAAGCAGAGTTTGGTTGCACAGGAGACAGATGATCTGCGGTTACCTTCTGAGGACTGTCCAATATCCTATTGTGCGCGCCACTCGAAACAATCCCCATGTTAACAATATTTTAGAGTAACTTCTAATTTGTTTTTGAAGATAAAATTGGCATGTGAACAGCAAGAGATGATACCACTGATAACAAATTCAAGGCTGATGACACTACAGACTTGTGAGGCGTTAAGGTATTGATCTGTGATCGGCCAAACTTGCGCTCGAGCGAATATGTCCGCTTACGTCTAAAATTTCAAACGGTCACAAGAGCGCAGGCGCTCAGCTCTCAGCGGGCAATGTTATCTGATATTATATTTTGCCTGTAAGTAATGATTTGAATGCGGATGTCTGGGGTAGTGTAATGCAAAGTGGCTAGTACTGTTTAGCAGAGTCAGCCGATCCTGGGCGATCGTTTTCTTCAGTCGAACACGCATCCACTCTAACCGTTCCCTATTGTCCAACAAGGAAATTGTCTTTCCTGTCATATCGAAATTTAATTTATTTACAGTTATACTTAACGTGATTTGTGGTTCACATGTACAATTTTATCAGTAGAAGCACACTTGAAATTACTCCGAAAAAGTTATCAATATCGAGATTATTTCGAGTGGCGCGTACACTAAGGAATTGGACTGTCCTCAAAAGGTAGCTACAGCTAGTCGCGCTCTGAAGTGCCACCAAACAGAGCTTATCCTATCAGTCGACACAGCAGAACTGGACAAACGGAAGCTTCAAGTGTCAAACTGGGTACCCTCCTGTTCGTGCGTTGAAGTCGCCGGCGCGGAGCGGCGCAGGCGCCGCCGGCGGTGGCGCGGCGCGGAGCGCGGCGACGCCCCGCGACGCCCAGCGCCGCGACACGGATTCGGGCGGGTGTGCACGGAGCCGGAGGCAATGCCACCAAGCTGTTGGGTGTTGATAAGAGCCACTGGAGTCAAGGCAGCTCCTCATATTCGGCATTCGCCGAGTAGCGTGCTACTGCTCGTCCAACCCCAAGCAGCTGATGTGCTCGGCGAATGTATGCTTCCTTTGATGTGTCCGAAACATTGACAATGGATAGGGCGCGCACCGCTTGTTCGTCGCTCGGCATATAGGAAGCAACTCATCCACCGAATATGTGGTACCGTCTTCACGCTAGTGGTCATCTACTCTCCTAAAGCGGCGACTCATGGTGCAGTTGTCTGGCTACTTGCCTTTCACCTTTGGGCACCGGGGTTCAAATCCCGACAGATCCTAGGGAATTAGGAACACGCAAAGAGGGATTTGCGAGTGAATTTCTCAAGTGCCTTCGCTTCCCCTAAATCTCATTTCATCACTTCACCATCTTTTAAATCATATCATCACGAATACCTATCCATCAATCTTATATTGTCGGTTATGTCGGAAACAGAGGATAATAATATTAAATTCTCCTACTCTAATGCCTTCTTAGATAAGAGGCAACGACGAATAGTGATCAGACCGTTTAACTTACACTGCGGGTACCGAGGTCCAAATTGCAGTCCATTCATGAGCAATTATAGGGAGCCCAGCGGGTTTACAGCTTGTTTTCTCGGTGTACTAGCCTTTGCATTGCCTCTCATTACATTATTACTCCATTCCAATTATAATTTCATTATGATATTCAAGTTTGGTTATCTTGTGCATCCAGTGCTCAAGAGGATTAAAACATTGGAATGGTGATAAATAACATTCTAGGATACTATGATAGTCATATGAGATATGCAGAGAATGGGGAATTCTAAAACAGGCTTGTGAAACAGATTGGTAAAATATTATTTTAAGCACTGCATTTTGATGATGTAATATAAAATGTAGAAGCAAGAATGATCGATCTTTATTTCGATTCCAATTGTTAAACCTGTCTGTATAATTGGATGGCTGATTTAATGGGTTGGTGATGGTATTGTTGATATGAACTAACGGTGAAAAATGGGCAAGTGACCGAGAGTGCCGGAGTGCAAGTGAACAGGAGTAAAGCAATCGCGAATCTAGTGTGCGCTCTTTGCATTCCATATCAGAAGACCGGGATTTGAACCCTAGTACTCAAGGAAAGGAAATATCGCGCGATACCCGCTTGGCTGTATGTCATCTCTGGTCAGCACATAGGAGACATGGGAAAACTGCGAGGAAACCTACTAGAAGCCCACTTCGCCCTTCACAAATTTTATTTGGTGCGCCCCAGATTCGGACCCCATATCGGGGGGAGTTACTGTAACAAGGAACCAGTTTCTCAGTCCAAGAAACAAATGTACGTCATGTGAGACGATGACATTGCAAGCCATTTACATTGAATTGAACGTATGGACATAACCTCCAGTTTCGTTGCGAGCAGTAGCTATCATTGCGGACCTTTTTATGGATAATTTCTCTATACCCAAAAGTGGAAAGCTGGAACGTTGATCTCTTCGCGTTGCAGAACAAAGCATAATGCGAGATGTTTATGTCAAACACAGTCTCCCTGTGAGAGTTAAGAAACTTCCTATGAATACAGAATCTTTTGGGCATAACTGAATGGAATAGTGATTTAATGAAAGGCTGCTTATGACAAAAGGATATGAATGGTAATGCGGGAATTGTGAAATGGGAGACGGAGGACACAGGAGAAACTCAAAATATCCTGCCGCGAAACCGTTTTATGCACTTCATATTCCACATTTTGGCCTTTTAAAAGCCAATTATAGGCCCCCGAAATGGGAGGTTTTAATCCATGAACTGATTATTAAACACTACTATACAAGCGGTTGCAAACGTCAACAAATTCAGAGAACAATGTATTGAACACGTAATTAAGCGAAGGCGATTGTGTCATCAGATGTGACCGAACTCAGCAACAAAAAAAAAGAGGCAAGAAAAGAAAGAACGGAGCCAACAGAAATGAGGGCGAACATGGTGAGATGAGCGCACGAGTGCCCTCGAGGAGGAGGGGTGGGAAGGTAGGAGTGGCAGGTAGGACGCGCGGGCGTGGGCGGCGCAAGGGACGACCGCCTCGCGGTCACCGCGTCGACGCCCACCTGTTGTCTCCAGCCGCGCCGCGCCGCGCCTCTCCCTTGCCCCAGGGAGGAAGCGGTGCCGCTCGCGCCGACTACAATGGACGATCCATTTATTTGCCCATGTCCTCGGCTCGCGGCGCCGACTCGACCAAATTACCCCTCGCCGTCATTTATTTGTGGTCTAATGACAGGGGGGGTCTCTTCATTTGAAACACTGAAATTAGAGCAGGCGGCGACGGCCACGGCCTCACACAAGCCTTTCGGCGCCGACAGGCGCTAAGAGCGAGTTGCTCTCGGCGCAGCGCGGAAACGCCTATTCACGCAGCTGCCGCGCGTGTGTGCGGCCGCGCCGCGCCGCAGCCCGGGAACAATGTCCGTCAGCGACAGCTCGGGTGTAATAGCCCAATTTATAAATCATCGAACTGTTGCCGCTGTCGGAAAAGAGTCGATCTGGCCCGACACGCCGCGCCGCGCCGACCGCCAGCGGAGGGCTGGAGTGGGGGTGGGGGAAGGCGGGGCGAACATGTGTTGCTGTGACTGTGACGGTGCTTTCCCTGCGCCCGGAAACGTCAGCAAGAACGCGAGGTCTATTTAGATGTCACACAGGAAGAATTCGAGGTCAAACTTACGACACGAAGATGGATTTTGCTGGAGACTTCAACGCTGCGGTAGACAAGGAACTGTAGTCGACGCTGGTTATGATTAGTTTCCCTGCACTTGACATGGGCAGTTTTTTTTTTTTTGAGAATAAGAATGTCACTCGCAACAAATCACACACTTCTAAGCTCACGTCTAGAATCAGTTGAATTATACAAACTTTGATTTATAGAATGGTTTGTCTTACGACACCAGCACAAGGGTTACTCCAACTCAATTGTAGAAACTGGCTTCTAAAAATCACTTTAGAAGCTTGAAATCCCATTTTCTTCACCACAAATTCAGCCTAGACTAATTAGATTGTAAGTATGTGTGTAAGTATGTGTATGAGTACAATGCGCCAGGAAAGTCTCTCCACACCAAGCCGAATCAGGGCCTCCTATTAAAAATTGCTTTTATATTGTTAGCAACCAGATCACTGGGAAACAAGAGAAGGGAACAACACTTCCAGCATATATTATGATTGTGGTGAGTACATTTTCTTTTGTTACAAACTACAGCTCGTGATACCAACATAATTTCTGTTGCATAATTTCTGTTGCAGTACCAACAAGGTGTCATACTGAGAGACTTTCCTGGCGCGCTATAGAACGTAAAACATCTGACCACTTCAACAATGATTACCCCAGTGACATAACAAATAATTGATAATGCAAATAACAAGACGCTACCGCGTATGCTACATTTACACAAACACAAATTATCACAAAGGACGAGCCATCCGCTTCGTTCATTCGCGGTGCGTGAGCCCGAGAAAACAGCACAGTACACCATAAAACAGATACAAAAGAAAAAGAACCACGTACGCTGGCGGCGCACTCAACGCGAAAGTACACGTAACAAATGAATCGTAAAAGAGCCGAATTATGCGCGTGGGGCCGTAACGAGGCCGCGCGTTTCAACACCGACTGCGCGCCGCGGCGGCGCGGGGCCTCTGCGCGCGCGAGCACGCGGTCGGACCACCTAGTTGGAAGAGACGAGAGACGAGTTGAGGCGCTGCGCGCGCGTTCATTATGCAAATCGGGACAAACAGCCGTGACATAAAACACTCTTTAACGTGTATTACGCCGTTTAACGATTCCTAGAAGAGAGAGGCCGGCGCTGCGCGGCGCGGTGCGGCGGCTGCGGAAAAAACGACGCCCTCAGACCGCTCGAATTTTCGAGGCCTCCGGGACGGCCGTAAAGCAGATGGAGCGTGCAGCTTCAGTGCAGCTCAAAGCAGCTCAGGCCCCGCGCCGTCACTCTGCGTGGACTTCAGGCGCCTGGGACGGTCCTCACGGCACCAGTCAATCTCTGGGGGTGGAGGCGGTCGAGGGTTCTCTGGAATCCAGCATTGAAGACCGCAAGAAAAAAGAAGATCAAATTAAATAATTGTTATTTAAGAATGATTTTAAGTGGAGCTTCGTGTATTCACTACTAAAACAATAATCCGCTTTTGTTGTGAATACTGGGTTCGAGAACTGCAAATACATTTTAATAGGAACAGTAAGCTGGTCTTCGACTCCAAAACACGGAGGAACAGAAAATACTGAAATTTGAAATAGGGAATAGGGAAAATTGAAACAAAAGAAATTATAGGATACATATTGACACAATATAAAGAACTGGAAGAAAATTATTCGGGTATATATTGTTAATAATAAAATTCAGGGTTTAGATAATGTACACTTGTCTATTTATCTCTTCAATTCCTCAAGTCTATTTAACTTTTCAATAAAAAACAATAAAACGGCCAATTTCCGAATTTTTATTTACACACATATTACGTTTAAAATCCGGTAATAATGCATTTAAAAAATGGCGTAACATTAAAAAAATCTAATTTGGGTATTGTTTTCTCTATTTCAACGAAATTGTCCATTCTTTTAGAACACGTTATCAGATTTATCGAATTTTATTAAATTGCAAAGCGGACTTTAAAATTTATGACTTTTAAATTAAAACAGTTGTTTTTTCATGAAAAATCCCTGCAGTGCGCAAGGAGTGAACGGAATTTAACCATAAACTGTTATAAATTTTTGAGTTTTTAAGATTTATTCCATTCATTTGGAACGAAAACTCTGGGTGTAATAAAAATTTGAGTTGGGTCCACTTTTTAAGAATTTTCAGGAGGTGGGGTCGTTTTTAAAGAATTGTAAAAAATTCTATACAATAAAAGCTGTTTTAAGTGTCATCAAAACAAGAATTTATTTTAATTTTTTGATTTAGATTTAGATATATTTGCCAAGAAAGTACGAAAATATTTATAGATAATGTTCTTCTAAGGCTTCATCAAGATTCGGACAGAATGTCGGTGATTGGTTGAAGTTATTGTTAGAAGAAGGTGGAAATTTTCAAACAAGCCATATGTGATGGAGGCAAGACATCTAGTTCTTCACACATTGTTTTACAAAAAAGAAGAGTTACGTCAACATTATTGCATAAGAAATAGAAGCACAAGATCGGAACACTTAATTTGCGATGGGCGTAGCGCTCGATGATGTTAACGGAATGGGTGGAGGTTCATACTCTAGTGTGAACCCACATTAAAATGAAGATAATGTTGCATATTTATGCAAATGTGTCTTTTACATAACAGAAAAGTATCGTGACAGTTATATTGTAATCTTATTTCGACATATAATATTACTCGTCTACTATATCATTACCGTTTTACTTAATGAAAAGTTTCCTGACAATTATATGAACTTGCTATAGTTTCAGTAGATAACATGAATTGATGGGCTTGACTACACTTTCAGGGAAAATATGTGCAGTTCTATATTATAAATCTCGAATACTACGACTTCTGCTGATGTGCGGAATTTTTGGCACATTTCTCTGTGAATTGTGCGGTATAGACATGGGTAGAGATTCAGACGTACATTTGAATATTTATATTGTTTAACCAGCCGACCTCACTAATATCCATTACCTTTCACATTTTAATCTTATCTCAAGATATAAGATTACTCGTATATGTTTGAGATACGAAAAAAATCGATGTATTTGCCGTATCACATACATAATTGTCTGGTTTGTTTGTTTAAGTGATTATTACTATTAATCATCATATTAGATATACAAAATTAGGCCATTGATAACCAATCTTCTCTCTCTGTATAAACACATTTTCTTCTTTAACGATTGCATTTTATGTTTTTAGATTCTTAGAATTTTTGCTTCATTCACTCTGGAATATGCTGGAATATCCTCGTGCATACATGGTTCTCTTCGACGACGATGCGATTAGTATGTTATCTTTCGACGGTCTATCTGGATCTTGAAACCCCAGAGTATTTTTGCTTTTAGAGTTTTGAGTATATTTTCCGATTTGTGATTCCAACACGGATCAGTTGTTTGCAAGTCATACATTCTGCGTAAATTTCACCATAGCCCGATGGACACCACTATGACCTTTGGAACGTGTCAATGCAATCTTACTATTTGCACTGATGAACTGTTCACTTTATTTCTGTTGTTTACACTGGCTGCACTTCCCGTCTTCGACAGTGGTACCAATTTTCAGTCCAGTGGCTCCTTTTTAAGACCCTTTTGTTGGGCTGCTGAAACTAGGCGAATGTCATTTTGTTGAGAGAATCATCCTGCAGACAACCATAGCCAGTCAGCTCAAACGAACTTGAGTGTTGCTCATAGAAATGCATACCATTCTACCTTATTCGGCGTGTCTTTGGCTTCCTCTACGACGATGAAGCAGATGTTTTCCGGCTTAAGAATATCCTCAAAACATACTTCGACGTATCAGATTTTTCTTTAACATAATTGGTGTGTTCTACTGCCTGCTATTGTACTTGAATCGTCTTTAAGTGCCGAAGTTTCCACATCATTTTACCATCAATGCTTTGGTGCAAATCTCTATTAGTCATTTTTGCCTTTCTGGTTTCATTGTTTTATTCATCGATATTATTTTTCTAGATATTAATATTACAATCGTCTTAGTTTCGGTAGATACTATGAAGAGAACACGTCATGTTCGCCACGACTCATTTACCTCAGGCATGGAAATTGAACCATATTTGGGTATACCGTGAGCTCGGCTGCAAAAGCGGACCCCCATCTGCCTAATACTCTTTTTGTCAAATTGGTCATTGATTACCGAAGTGCTCGAGTCATCTTATTTCGTAGAAGTGCATGTGATTAATTGGACTCAGCATTTATGTTTTACTCCAGGTGGTTAGCCTGGAGGATGAGATTGAATATGGGATAATACATTTTTTAGCGTTTGCAAAGGCTCGTTAGTATACCATGGTGTTGGTGGTGAGTAAGCCAGCACCAGCACCAATGCGATGAAGGGCATGATGGGCGATGGGCAGGAAGGAAGAGGGCGGTTGGCTGGCGAGGCTGATGGATGAGATGCCTGGTGTGCGTGGTGGTGGATGGCCCGGAACGGACGTGGAAGGGCGAGTCGGTTGGGGTGGCGAGCGGACGGGAAGCGGTGGGGCTGGGGCTGGTGGCTAGGATGGATGGAGTGGGCGTGGGTGGTGGCGTGAGGTGGAGCGAACGGACGGGGAGGGGCGAGCGAGTGAGGGGCGAGACGGAGGCGAACGGGGGCGAACGGGGGCGAACGGGGGCGAACGGGGGCGAACGGGGGCGAACGGGGGCGAACGGGGGCGAACGGGGGCGAACGGGAGCGAACGGGGGCGCGGGGGCGGACGGGGCGGACGGGGGCAGGGATGGACGGAAAGGCCGGGGCGGGCGTTGGTGGGCGGGCGGGGGCGGACGGGGCGAACGGGGCGGGCGAACGGGGAGAACAGGGCGGAGGCGAAGGGGCGAACGGAGGCGAACGGGGCGAACGGAGGCGGGGGGGGAGAGGGGGGGAGGGGCGGCAAGGGGGGGCGGGAGGCGAATTTCGGAGAATCGGGAGGCGGGGCCTCCGACGGTGACGCGGTGTGGGAACAAGCGGGCACGAGCGAGGGGGCGGGGCACGGCCCGAAAAAAAGTGTGGAAGAAAGAGCAAACGATAGGGTTCAAATGCAAAACTTGAACAAGGCTTCAAAGGAAGAGGGTGAAAAGAGTCTTGCAAAACACGAAAAGTTCCTTACGAAGCTGTGTTCGTGTGAGGAATGATAAAATGAAGGAAACGTAGTCGTCAAATGTAAGTTTTAAGGAAAAATTCTTTGAGACTGTGCATAATACAAGATAAAAAAGGCTGTAACGGAAAGGATAGAAGTTAACTTCTCAGGAACGACATTCAAAGAGTATGACCATAGAGTAAAGATATACCTCTTTAGCCTATGGAATGACCCATTCATATTGTAAATAATTGTTTAATGTCATAACTTAGTGAACTGGAATGTATATGAAAACATTTCTTTAATGTGAAGAAAGTTTTTCACAATATTGATACTTGTTTGTATTTGTTTAGGTTTAACACATACCATCTGATTTATTGATATGAACTTCTTCTCATAAGGCAGTTCCTCTACCGTGTCGAATAGTTCATTATTATCAAAGTAACGAACAAAGTTTCATTGAAAATTCAACAAGCTGGATTGAAAAGTTATTCTTAACACTCCTAGAGCTAATAACATCAATACAAGTAGACACATTTCACTGAGATTTATTCATGTAGAGATATTACCATGGGATGGGCCAATGGTTGGCAGAGAGAGGAAATATGTCGCAAAGAAAATTTGTCCACTATTCGTTCCATAAACAATAGTCACCAACAGGCTCACAGTTATCATTCAGTTTTCATTTCGTGTCTGTTACAAGTGGCTATCAAACACTGGTATTTTCGACACAGGGATATAAATGGCAACATAGCGATAAACATGTTGATCCCAGTATGACAAAAGTCTCAATTCCAGCAGAGATTTTATGAAGACAAATTAGCGTTACTTATGCTACAATAATGCTTTTTTTTTTGTCTATTTTGCGTTTTCATTTTGTGACGACCTATGGAAACTTCCTTTCTGGATGCGCCTCGTACTTTAAACACGCGCATGCTAGACGTGTTCCGTTCACCCACATGCTATCGCTGTTTGTACCCAAAGCGAAAACAAAACAAAACAAAAATCTCGTGTCCGTCTTCGGCCGCGGACGTCTTGGTTAGCGAGGGCGAGCGTCGCTCGGCGTCGGCCTCACCCCCGCGGGCTTCCCTCCCCCGCCCACTCGGAGCGTCGCGGCGCCACGCTCCATTGACCGCCTCGGCGTCCCCGGCGCACGCTTTTTCTCACAGCGCGAAGAAATGCCAGCGCCTGCAGGAGTAATGCGCGGTTCGTGTGCAACCAGTCCTCAGGAAATGTCAATGTTTTCTGAAGCCAAACTAGTGTTTCCGTACGGATTGGTAGCGTCTCGTCTCCCTCAATAGAAATTGCTTCGTTTTTTTAAATCTTGTGCATCACGGTTTTTCTGGGCTAGCGGTGCATTTTATAAAAATTGCGATAGAAGAATTCTCTATTTACAGATTTATACAACTGCTTTATTTTGTGAGATGTCATTTTATAACAGTACTCAGATCACAACTCTGATTCAGATTCTGATCATGAATTAAAAAAATTGCTTACAAGTTTTAATACAAAGTTTGTTACCAAACTAATCATTTTATCAATATATTAGACTTAAAAATAGCTCATATTTTGCGATCAATGCGATAAATATTTTTTAACACTCAAAGCATTTCCAATATTTTTAAAAGAGAATATTAATATGAAATTGGCAGAATAATATTTCGACAATGAACTGTGAAGTTTTGTTAACTAATCTAAACTGACCAAAAAGCAAATTATAAACGTGAAATAAAAAAAATTATAATTAAATATGAGAAACGAACATGTTTTGTAAGAAATTAATATTACTGAGAGAGCATGTAATATTTTTTGTTAGAAACTGGAGCCTGCAAATAAGCGCCCAATTGAAGGCTTCCCGTGGAATGTCCAATAAGCACGTTCCCGCGCGGCCGAGGCCCTGCAAATGAAAATAAATGCAAACGCGGGGTAATGGCCTTTCCGCCGGCGGGGGGGCCGCCGCCGCCGGTGGCCGCGGGCCCTCTGCCCGCCGCGTGAGCTTAGATTCGACGTGGCTCTTGAATTGAATCCAATCCCGCGCCCGCTCGCGGCCTTTGTCCACGCGTCACGCCGCCCGCGCCCGCCAACGCGTGTGAAATCGGAGCCTGGGAACCGCCGCCCGCCCGCGCCGGCCCGCCCCGCCCCGCCCAGGCCACCGCCCCCGCGGCTTCGACGCCCCGCCACGCCGCACCCCACCCGTCCGCCTCATCAGTCACACGTCCGCGGCCTCAACACCTCCTCCGATCAGAGGTGGCGGCTGCGAAGAGTTGCCTCCAGTGGCGGCTCGTCGGCGTCGATGGGGTTGAAGAGCTTCTCGTAGCCGGATCGCTTTGAGGCGACTTGGGCGTACTCTGTCAGAAATGCCATTATAGTTCATGTAGATTAATGATTATTTTAAAATTGTGAATTTTAAAAAAATTCTTATACTGCATTAAAATTAATGTGGGTTCACATAATTTAAATACATTTATTAAAGTAATGCGGATATTTCTGCAATGTATGAGATTCTTGGAATAAAAAGTGGGATGGTGGGCATAGAAATTTTAAATACAGAAGTTTTATTCGATTTTCACTTCAATATTGTTCGCCACAACTGCGTGGTTTCGTGAAATCGAGAGCTTAAACGTTACCACAGTGACGTCACCGTGATGACGTTTTAGCTCTCGATTGGATGACACCGTAACAATTGATGAAGTGTCATCGGCCAGGTTAGAAAAACCCAAGTATAGTGAAGAAACGCTTCACTCTCTGCACCTTCCGAGCCATTATTCGTTGCTGCGCCCGTCCGGGTCAACCACCAGACCGGGAGCGGTAGCTCAGTGCATCAACTGATGTCACTGAGCGCCTCTGATCGGGAGGTCCTTGGTTCGAGTCCTGACTGCGGCACGATTTTCGGCACTAGCTTTTCAGCTAGGTCGAATTCAGTCGCTGTCTGGAGGAGAATTCTAGCGGCCGCCTGCTCTGATCGGTAGTTTTCCGTGGTTTCTCCGATCAGCACCAGGCGAATGCCGGAGCAGTACCCTAACAAACGGGCCACGGACCGCGCGCGATCTGTCCTTCCTCTTCCTTGTCCTATCCTTTCCCCTTACATACACTTACACTAACATGCACTACACTATCACATATTTCGGGAGACCGGTCGGGAGCTTAGAGCTTGTCCCTGCTGGGGCGGTGACTGGAGGGGGAGTCCTGGTTAGGGGGAAACCCCACTAGCCGACAGTAGGTCGGCGCCGGATCTCGCCATTCAGCGGGGGAAGATCATCGCCATGTCCCGCGAAAAAAACATGCACTACACTAACGGGACTAATGACCAAAGCGGTTGACGTTCCCGGAAACACGAAAAAATCAATCAATCAAACAATCAAAAAAAAAAAAACAAAAAAAAAACAAGCGTACTTTTGGGCGCTGACGACAGTCGTAGAGCTTTTGCGAAGTGATTTGGAGCTGACCTCCCGACGAGCGGAAAGGTGACGAAAGTGAAAAGGAATGCGAGTGTCACTGCTGAGCACGGTGTTCTTATGGCAGCGAGCTCATACTCAACCCTCACCACACCGAAAACTCGGATTCACATGAAATTTGACCAGCTGATGGAACACCACACATAACCCACATTCTATCTAAATTTTGAAGTGCTAGGGATATTAAAAATAGTGTTTCAGAGACCTTTTACATCAAGAGCTTCCGTGATCTCCGCCCCTCCCACAGCGGGCCATACCGTTGCATCGGCCGCGCCAGGAACCTTGCGCAACGATCATCAATCAATGTGAGAATGCGTAGCACAAGACAGAAGGCAAAGGCCATGTCCGCTGGTCTCTCTTTAGTTTGAGGGGCACAGGTGCGGTGTTCTTAATGATTCTACCCAAGTCAGTTGTATAAGAATATCATAAACTAATGCTGTTTTGAAGAAAACTGAAAAAGAAACATACGGTGCCAAGATGAATATTACACTCTTGATTTAGACAATTTTTTTTAACTCCCTTATTGTAAAATGTTGTTTTTGAAGCAAAAGTGAAAAGTTTTGGTTTATTTATTTAGTCTATATTGAGTTAACATTACCAGAGTCCCATATCTTTGCAATAATTATATTTGGATTATTCAAGCACGAGTTCCACTTCCTAGTCTTTCGGAATCTGCCATGTAAACATTCGGTTTTGTCAACCTACATACCTTCTGGGTAACGGAGTCCCTGACGACAGATACGCTGATAGCGGAGACCCGGCATACGAGTAACGGCCGCAAGACCGGCGACGAACGACGATTTTCGCACTTTGACATTTGATAAGGTCAGGAAAGGTGTGAATATTGAGGCAAAAATACTACTTACAATGCTTCAAAGCACTTAAAAATACATTGATGAGTTTTGAAAGATGTTGAAAAACCTGATAAAATGTTATGTCAATCAGAGCACTCAGCACGAGTGTTGCGTGTCAGACGAATCTGTCAATTCCTAGTCACGTGCGCCTTCGAAGGAGACTAAAGGAATTGGTCGAAGTAGCAAATTACTTTATGTAATACCCGAGGGATACTGCTCGCTTTGCTTATGTAAGGATCATTGTAAGATTAAAAAATATTAGAAACATTTCAATATATCAGTTATTCCTCTATGAGATACAAATATTCTCTGTTTGATATTGTGAAAGATTTTTTGACACTCATTGGTGCCAAACCAGATTGGGGGCGTGGTCGGTGATTAAGTAATAGAAATGATTCACATTTATTTCACAAACGTTGGTCACGTGCTTGAGCCGTTTTACTACTTATTCTTTTCACTTATTCTTGTCATTTTGCCAACTGGAGAACGTTCGCATTATGTCATTGTATTTATGTATCTAAAATGTAAGAAAGTATGTTTTAAAACTTCTTTTATAAAAAGTATTTACATGCGTAACTATGTTATTAAAATATAGTCTAATACGAGTTTCGTTACAAGCGTGATGTAAGTAAACAATGCGGGCTCTGAAATTTGGCATTTATGGCTTCTCCGTTTAATAACTTAATTCATACGCGTACATATTTTCATTTGTTTTTGGACATGATTTGTATAAAATATAAGAGTATTCTATTTAGTGACATTATTGGGAAAATGTAAATAAGTCGTGAAAACTATCCCTAACCGGTGGCGGATTTACTATTAAGCTAAATAAGCTACAGCTTGGGGCCACAGAGTCCAAAGGGCCTAAAAAAATATTGAAAAAAATTGCAAATTTGCTAAAAAGATATGAATAATACTTATACAAATTTATAATTAGTTCCCACCAAGAAATAAAAATTAAATAATTACAAGTCATACGCAGTTTTTAACTATTTTTTGAAGTAAAATAAATAAATAAATAAATAACTTTGATAAACACGCTATTGGAGTTAAAAACTGATATATTCTAAGACCGGTATTTGCATTCTCATGTAATATTACGTTTTGAACTTGTTGAGTACGTGACAAAATTTCGTCACGCGAAAATACGATACAGCGTTCTGATTGGCTGATTCAAATGGTCTCTTTTTCGTGTATACGTTTGGCGTTTTTCAAACACAAGATTGACATTTGATTGACACGTTGTGGTTGCCTTTCGACTTTTTTACTTTAATGATTACAAATTGTACAGGTGAAAGATCACCTGCACAGATTTTTAGTAAACTTAAAAGGGTGAAAAACTAGTATCTAGTTACTATTAGACAAGACAAACTCAATTCACTAATAATAATGTTCAGAGAAAATAATAAACTATTTGGTTTTATCTATCGATTATTCTATTCCAGATTTTTTGAACAAAATGTCGCGTAAACAGCATTTTTAGTCAGTTTTATTTTTATTAGCCATTAATATAAAGTTGCTTTACATTGCACCTGGTTTGACATTATCATATTATAGACTACTGCTATCAATTTTTAATTTTAATATTTAAATAAATTATTTTAAGGCATGTTTTAATTGTTTAATTAATTTTGGCCTCTGGGACGGCTCATGGGCAGCGTACTAGCTTCCCTTGTTGTGGTCCCGGGTTCGATCCCGGTCGAGGCAGAAATATAGTTGCAGCTTTCCTTTAAAATCGTCCCAGTTTCTGTAGCTGTGTGACGAAGAAACGTCCAAGCAGGCGGATCTTGCTAGCTACGGTGAAGAGAATACGTCATGCTCGCCTCATGTTGCTCTTACCCTCAAGCTTGGGAATTTAACTAGGCCTAGGTATGGGGGACAGGCTGCTGGAACGATAGCTGGCCGACGAAGTCGTACTACCGACCCAATGACGCCAAATACATACATACAATTAATTTTGGGTAAAACGTTTCAAATCTCTTATCTCAAAAATGCAATTGAGGTTAGTAAAAAGAGGGGACTTCAAAAATATTTTAGAACACTAAAGACCATTGCAATTGCCGCGTCCGAAAAAAAAATCTAACAGTAGAAGCTTTCGGTTTACGAAAATTCAATTGCGGTCTCGCACCAACTTGTGATAAGTATGTGAAAATTCAAACTTCAATGTTTCGAGCAAGAGTGGTTTTGATGTTAGAAAGCCTGCCCCAATTTAGAGAAACTATCCAGGGCTGATTTGCAAATAACTAAGAGTTCTCAATTACCAATAGAGCAAATGTTCTACTAATTTAGGTGACCTCAAAATAACCTGGGGCATCGAGTCGGGATTCGAGCGGAGCAGAATGACCACTGCACCAGTCACCTATTTTATATTCATTGAGTCTTCGCTGGATGTTGTGTTTCCGATGCCATTTTCTCCTGATACATGTTTCTAGACAATATATCACAGCATCATATTCATTAGTAATTCTCATTTCTAACAGGTTGTCTACTATTAATGTAGAAATGTTACCGCAAGAACCTGTGCAAAAACATCTAAATTAATGCTTCTATGTAATGCTTCTGTGCTTTAGTGAATGTGCATTAACATTTTGCCAAGAAAAATACCCAGAATATTTTAAAATAAAGAAATTAAAATATGTTGGGATGTTTACGCCTGATTTCCTTCTTTAGCAGAACCCAATGTTCAAAGCACAAAAATCATAAAAGTTTTTTCCTACTTTCAAGTATATTTGTCACTTGACCAAACACAGAACGAATGTTTTCTCTCAAACAAGACCTTTGGCGATACTGTCGTCTTTGACTGCGAACTCGTGACATATAATTGCATTAGCATCACCGTACTACCTACTGTGTAACTTGCACTGCCCAATGGGAGAGCTGTTAGTCTAGCACAAAATTCAGCATTTCGTCGACTAACACGGGGAGAAATTTCTTGGGCAAATAGCGACTCTCAGACGCCGATTGTTGTTGGCAGAGAAATGTTTGCAGCGAGTGGCGCCACTGCCCGGAAAGTGCGAAATCAATGAATTTCTACAGCTTTTGTTGATTCGCAGCGGTTACGAGATTGCCTTTTCGTATTTCAACAGGAGCCATTTTGAAAAAAAAATTAGCGCAATTTGTAAATCGAGAATCAACCATAGAAGTTGGAATGCGGTATTAAATTTCTAGGACGAACCTCTATCTTGATATAGACTGAAGATTGTAACTACAGATTCATTATGGGATTCAAAAAAGGTTTTGGAAATGTCAGGTCTTGAGGGAATAAAGTACAAGAGTTAAAATTAAATTATTAGTATATTCTTCGAATTGATGCAACGAAATTAAATTCGATGTAATTAGTTCTAAAGGATTGTTAAATGAAATTCTATTCTAGTTAGAATTTGAGAATTTATAAAATACGATAATGAAGTTGCTATTTCATTAGAAAAAAAAACATATTTGTTCGTAGCAACAACTTTTGTGATTCCAGAAAACACATTGGGGATTTTTTCTCATGTCACATCATCCATTGAAAAGTAAGAATGCAACTGGAAAAGAAGTAATATTTTCGAATTTGATTAAGAAATAGAAAGTTTTGATAAATGTATTCAATAAACAAACTAGCGTTGCTACAAAATGGCACAGAATTTCTCCTACTTACTTTCCTAATCTCTGTAGTCTGCTCTAGCTTTTTGGTTTTGTTCCATCTGCCATCTATTGAGGCTTAAAACATACGTCTTCTAATTTTCTCAATTTCTCCGTCCCAAAATAGTAGAAAATTGGAATGACTTTATTAATATTATAGAATAATAAAACCTGGACAATTATGCACAATTTAATTGCAAAATTGAGGTGGTTTTTGAGTAAAGGTCGTTTAAGCGTTTCTAAAAATCGCAATTTAATGCTCATTTTCATTGAAAAATTTTGATTTTTCAGGAATTTAGTAAGATGTCATTTGAAGCAATTGTGCTTATAAATGCAATAATGTATAAAACAAAACCTCAATGTAAAAATTAACTTAAGTAAACAATACTTAACGATATCGTTGATGTTACATTATTTAGTGCATTTAGCAATATCCGTACAAAAAGTTTAGACAAATTTTGAAGCCATTTTTGAAACTATGTTGTTTGAGACTTTCTGAAAATACGCAAGTTTGAGCTCGTTTTTTCATCAAACGTTCGAGTTTACGAGAAACACCATAGAATATTGTTTGAATCACTTGCTTTCTTAAATGCTATAATGTATAAACACGCTTGTAATGTAAACAAGTCATGAGAGACATAGCAGAAAATGACATTAAAGGTATGATATGGATTGCATTTAGCACCATTTGTACCGCAAGTGTAAAGAAAAATTTGGAGCCATGTTTGAGAAAAGCTTCTTTTTAATATTATCATATTTCACTCAAAATTACGGAAGTACTACTAATATTTTCTAAAAATTTGCATCACATTAATTAAAAAACGAATTGGAGGAACACGTTTATTCTAAGAAAAGGTATCTATCTTCAATAACATAAATGCAAAATTTGAAATTTTGCAATTTTAGAAAATCTAAAGGTAACAATAAAAATCGATTCTTGACTTTTTTAAAATTCATCATATCACTACTTTCTTAAAAGAAATTTCAAGAAAAACTTGGAACCATATCTGAGAAAATTTTGAAAATGTTTCAGGGGCTTCATGTAAGGTAACCGTAATATTCAAAGAATTCTTTTCAATATCGCAGGCCTTTGAATCGGGCCAGAATGGTATGGGAACATTGATTTTAGAAAAAAAATTCTACGAGTAATTAAGGGGTTAGTGTTGTTTACAGACGGTCAAATGGACGTCAGACAAGACGGTCAGACAGATGACAGACGGACGGCACACGGACAGTCAGACGAACGGACAAACGGAAGGACAGACGGACGGACAGACGTACGAAGAAACGGACTGATGTGGATAAAAAGCTTTTTCGGACCGCTCACGGACAACCAAAATTCGTAGACACCCATTGTGTAGTATTTTTAATACAATTTCAAGAAAACAAAGAAATTCTAGTACACGATTATCTTTGTAGGTAGATTATGAAAAAAGTTTCTAATAAAACACGATAGAAGAAGAGAAATTAATTAGCCAGCCAGGTGAAAGATTTATGTTTTAAAATACAGCAACGCTATAAGAAGAACAAGTCGTTAATAACGTCAGGCAGTAAATGTCTCTGTGGAATGCAAAAAGCTTTTTGATGAAGTATAAATTAAATGTCCGTCGTCTTTTATCACGTTTTTGAACTCTTTTACTTGTAAAAACTGTCTGCAGAAATCGACAGGTAAGAACATTTCTTTCTTAATAGTGATGGCATAAATCTTACGGAATGATATTCATTTTACTTTATGGTATTAAAATGATATTTGCGAAAATGAGTTTGTTGGTGAAAGCACTTGAAGAGAACAAAGTACGTGGAGACACTTGCAAAGTGGCTCAAAGGGTGGAACAAAAGAAAACGCTAACAGAAATTCGATGGAGACGTCCCAACGAAGAAGTTTACTTTCAATCCTAAGGCATTCGGTTAGCTCTCTTTATTTTTGAAAAATGATAATATAAAAATACTGAATATCTACACCACTACAATTACAGACAACTAGGGCAACAGCACCATTAGTGGTCACTTCAAGCACAACATTTGGAAAATAAGAATTGCAGCCTTCCCCCTTGTTTGAAAATTGCAAAACGTGGAACTGAAGATTTCTAGTGGTGAGGATTAGAACGAAGCAAAACGTTTAATTATTTTTCCGAATTTTATATTTAAACAACAAGTTGAAAATATTTTATTAATATTGGCCTTGTAATAATGTAAAATTAACGTTTTTGGTCTCGAACAATTGAGGGGGTAAACTATCGATTGGCTATAGTGAATCGAATACCAGACCACTATCAAAATGTTGCAGTTTTCCTGAAGCAACTTCAGAAGCGAGTTCATATTTTGAAATAAATTAATAAAATGCATTGACTTTGAAGTTAAACTTATTTCAAACACTGAAACTATTTCATCTTTTGAAAGGGGATATTGAATTTACACGAAAACGCTGGATTCTTAGCAATAATCATGTGCTGTACTACAACAAAACGCATATATTACTTTGATATATAATTTGACTCTTCAAACTGCTCAACACCAAGAGCACTTATTTCGACTTCGATTTGACTCCAACCCTACTGCGTGAGAAGAATTAATGAAACTATTTGGCGTATCCAAAATTCAATTCTTTGCGTACACAACAAGATAATATGCAATTGAATTTTATTTACAATGAAATTAGTCGAGGGTACACATAGAGAGAACATGTGTCACATTAGCTACAAAGGTGTCCAATTTTCGACGATTTTTTGAGGTACTTAGGGTACAACTTCTTGACAAATGAAATTTATTTACAATTTATTCCCATAGTAGAGATGAATATTGTGTGACCAGGCCAGAGATTATGTAGATGTTTGTATCCACTAACCAGATTACATCAGTTGCGTTGCGTGGGTGTCAGCCGCCAGGGGCAGAGGAAAATTTCGCCCTCCTCTTATTTAGGTATTTCAGTTTAAAAGATTAAAATGTACAAGATTAAACAACGTAACAGATGGTCAAAAATACAATTACGCAAATAAAATATTTAATACTAGTCGAATGTATACGTACACGAACAATAAAATTTTTCAACGAAGTTCAATAATTTAACAATCACTACACGTACTTATGAGCACTAAAATCAGTTTGCAAAGCGCGTACATATACGTGTACAATTAAGTTAACGAGAATTGAACGACTGACGATCCATCAATGAAACTGTCTTTGAATTGTCAAAACATCACTCACGGAGTTTTCTGAAAGGACTTATCCGTCCTGGAATCTAATTTGCAGGTGTTATTATACCACATTGACTACTATTCTTTGTATGATAGAAGGCCTTCTCGACGAATATTAGTCATAAACAATTCAAGTACAAAATAAAGTACGGGGAATCCCCACAAATCAGAACAGATGGTGTTGTCAGTCGCTACAATGAACAAGATGTCATTATACATTCATTTAAGTAGTCCTTAGAGAAAAAGTAATGAATGATTCCGTGCTCGTTTCAATTGGTGCGAATCGTTGGTACGACAAAAATATGAAATGAAATGGTTCAAATTTTACAAGATATTATTATTATTATTATTATTATTATTATTATTATTATTATTATTATTATTATTATTATTTATTGCGAAATTTCGCCGCCCCCTAAAATTGCCGCCCGGGTGGGCAGCCGCTGCCGCCCCTACTACGCTACTGTCACTGGATTACACCAACTTAAATAAATCAATTTAATTTACAAACCAGATCTATGTGCATGTTTGAACAATTCTGAAGTACCGAATGGAAAAAGTAGCCTATACCTAGAAAGTGTGTTGCAATCTGTTAACATTTCTTCGAGTCACTCTCGCTTCTACCACTCAACTAACAGCAATACACTAGGATGTTGTGTCAAGGTTTTCTTAAGTGATGCTATTTTAGTGCCTCTCAAATAACTTATCTTAATAGTAATATTCTTATCTAACCACTAACATCGTTCGTGGAGTGAGAAGAACATCGTAGATAAGACTATGAGCAAGAGCGCAAAACTTAATTGCAAATATTAAATAAAATGAAGTGCTAAGTGCCGACGCAGGTTAAAATTTTATGGTGGCATCGACCACAAAGACCGCAAATGAGTTCTCGTACACAATGTTTTTTGTACAAAATTCATTAAAGAAAATTACATTTCCACAAAGGATAAATCTGCGATAAACTTTAATGAATAACGTTGAATGCATTGTTCAACCCTGGCGAAACGAGCAGAACGAATTGCGAATTTGGGGAGTTATATTGAGGCTATGACTCAAAACCGTCGTTAAGATAGTATCAGCAAAACTACATCATATTACCTTCCTGCCCGCGAATATACGTAACATCAGTCCGGGGCAGTGTGCTCTTTCTCATAACTTGAAATGTATTTATGTACGTGGGCCTAGAATGCAAGTATTTTCATTTCGATAGGAAAAATTGCACAAAGAACCAAAGAAGAGTATTGAAGAGTATAGTTTCGTAAATGTTCATTATAGAGATGATCTACAACAGAACACAGATTGAAATATTGCCTCTAATTTTTTTTGAATCATGAGTTGCTTAAGACCTATTCGAGATGAAATTATATCATCTAGCCTCTAGCACCACAAACTTTTGCACTGGTGTTGAAATACCACGTTTTCAATTTAAAATGTATTTACGATTTAAAAATTCACTTTGTAGTAGTGTCTTTTTAAAGAAAATCCTAAGCAATTTTGCAGCTTTGAATAGATGCATTGAGTGAATTCACAGAAATGTTGATGACAAATTTACCAGGCTCTAACTTTTAAGTAATATGTTTTTTAATCTTCTAAATCATTCTCCAAATGATATTTACGTCATCTGATGTACACATTTTTCTTTGTGATTGAAATTACTATTGCGATTGATTTGTCAGTTCGATTCATGAACGGAAACGACGTAACACTTTTAATGAAAACGAATGTTGCTCTTCGTTTAGTTCCTTTTGGAATCTGTTTACATCCGTTCTTAAAGACTTCCTCTTGAAAGAAAGAGGATCGTGTCTTCCCAATATGCTTTCAGTCTTACAACAAAACATCAGCATCTGACAGCCACAAAGTCCACGTTTGCAGCCGTTTCGAGTGCCATATCCTGATTTCCATCAAAGGAGTGCCGACGCACTGATCCGTTTACCTTCACTGAATCGGAATGCCTCCTGGTGTCATGAGAAGGAAATCGAACTTTTCTTTGGTTCGTTATTCCCATTCACGACATCTATTTAGAACACCGCTTCCGACGCTCTTTCATAATCCAAAGCGGAGAACCTCTTCCAACAATATACTACTTCCAGCTTCTGTATAAAGCAACGTACTGACACAGTACGCCAAGAAAGTCTCTCCGCAGTGGCACCAATGAGAGTGCCAGCGAGAGAAATTATGTTGGCAACACGAATTGCAGCTTGAAACAAATGAAAACGTAAATCGCATACTCACCACAATCATTACAGATGCTGGAAGTGTTGTCCTCCTCACTTGTTTCCCAATGATCTGCTTTGTAGGAACATAAATGTAATTTTTAATAGAAGCCCCCGATTTGGCTTGAAGCGGACAGACTTTCCCGGCGCACGTTATAACCCGCCCCGGCTCTTCAGTCCACAATGTTTATCGGGCGAGCCTTTCCGGAGCGGGCAGGCCATATTGATTCCCCATCAAACGGGCGCCGCCTCGGGCCGCTGGCTGCCCGATGGGTCGGAATGCCTCCGCAGGGGCCCTTTGAGGTGTCTGTTTGCGGGAGCACTTACAGCGTCGTCGGTCCGTGCACGAGGAGGCGGCCGGCGCCTTTGATGGCCTTGGTCTCGCCAGAGCGCGGCCCCGCACGCGGGAAGCGACCGGAGCGGGCGCGCGGCGCGGAGCGGCGCGGAACAGGCGGCGCGTGCAAGGGCCTGCCCTTTCAAGGGCCACCGCAAAGGGTTGCCGACGACACCGCAACGGTCGCCACGGCCAGACAGTTTTGAGCCCCGAGGAAAACTGAAATGTATGACAGCTTCTTCGTCAATTAAAAAAATGCATAAACAATAAAAATTAATTAACTCAATTACAAATTATTTATATGAACAGTAAAAATTAATTTTAATAAAATAATTACGAATTTCTTATAGGTTTTTAATTAATTGCAATTAGTACTCAATAACGACTACTTTGCCAAGATTTTTTAAATAATCTTAGAAGTCTAATGTTTTCAATTGTTTTACAAATTGTTTTTCCGTGCATGGATGGCATTTCCAGGTCTTCTTCCTATCAGGGCTCCTGGCGATCGCCAGCTCTACCCGTGCTTATAGAACCGGCATTACTCTCTTGCTACCGCTCCTTTCGCCAGTTCCCCGTCATAGTTGTATACATATGCCCACAGTGTCCAGGAAAACAAAACGTAAAAAAATTTGATTTCTCTTGATTAAATATTGCTAGATGCTTTCTTCATTTTTTCTCCGGTAAATGAAATCAGTACACTAAATTTGTGATGGCAACATTTCGCCATGTTATGGAGCTTTCTTCAATATGTTAGTAGCAAGAACAATAATACTGCGAACGTGAGAGGTGTTCCCCAAAAGAGAAGTTGAGTTAATAACAAATTTTATTGGATAGATGATGATGAAGCCCTTAAGAAGACTTAGAAGACGTCGACAATTTTGCCCGGGTGTCGTTCACCTATTCTAAAATGAATAATCCATTTAGAAGTTCGAGTACAAAAATGAGTACTCTTTTACATTTTATTAAACCAGACACTCATCAAACAAATAAAACAGTATCAATTGCCAGTTGACAGAATCGATTAATCAGAAAACTGGCATTTAAAATAAAAGTGTGTGCGTTTAAACTATTGAATACGAATGCACTATTTGCACCATTGGTAATAATTCGCATCTGAAATTTTTCGAATTTCATAAACATGCAAAAAATAATAGAGTTCTAATTTTGATCCATTGAAATACAAGTAACTATTGACAGTGATGATGTGATACTGGAATTAATGAAGTTGAACATCATTGTACAAAGTTGCAATTCAATAATTTGTAAGTTAATCGAAATATGATTAGCAAAAGAACGCGTATAAAATTGTTCACAACTGCTTTTCCACAACTGTTCATTAATTTTCAAATGAAATTATCTCTGCAACTTTTATTGTAGATATCCGATTAATGGGAATAACTACTTTACTCTAGAAAACGGATAAATGTACAGAAGCAACTTTTAATGTAGAGAGCTCTAAGCTTTCAAATGCTCTTGTATCATTTTCTCGAAGTCAGAGAGAACTTGGTAATTTTTAAGCCGCGACTGTTCAGAAAGGAATCGCATCCACTGATTTACATGAAAAATTGGATAAGACTGAGCCATGAAAAAATGTGAAGAATTAAAGGCTGCCATTATTGAAAAAAAAATGCATATTACAAAGTGGAAGTGAGTAGTGTTTCAGCTGGCCTGAGGTCTACTTGTATGTAAGTGACAATCTCATAAGAGGTTTTCGGAAATAATTTTATTCCAGAAATGGTTTGGTAAGTGTATTTTACTGTGCTATGACATGAAAATAATATTTAGTTTCACAAGAATGTGGAATATGGAAATCTCAATTCACACCCGTGCCACAACAAAAAAATCATTAATTCCTTATTAAATATTTGCAATGACATAAAACCCTAATAACTTAAGACTTGCGTGAATTCTTTTTAACAAATTATGTGTATTCTTTGGTTTATTTCTGAACGCAAAGTCATTTAATATATTTCAATTAATAACAATGCATTCATTTTCAAAGAAGATTGAAAATGTGGGAGCAAAATATCACATCTTTATGAAGAACTTTCTATTTATAATTTAATTTGAGAACTTTTTATTACTTTACTATTTTTACATTGACATTTTAAACTTTTTTCATCCAAAGAAACATCCCTTACTTTTTAAATATTTCATGTCGCCCGTTTAAAAATTTCTAATAAATAAACCGATTATATAAACTTCTAACATCTGTCATTTTTTACATATTCCTAAGCAAACTTCAGATTTTTTAAAGTTGAAATATTTTACTGCAGTAATTACAAACATATGTAGAAAGGTATTTGAATTTTCCACTAAAAATGCGCGGAAATTTCTGTCATGGTGGACGGCTTTCGCTTTCATCACAAGCGTTGTCTGTGCAAATGCGAGGAGAGCAGTCCCCAGTGATGTCACATCTTGGCCCGAGCGGCCCCGGATGCGACAACGCCAAAACACCGATGTTTCTAAACATCGAAATTCAGACTTAAAACATCGATGTTAATAAAATATCAACCCAAAACAATAGATGACTTTAAACCAATGTTTGGAAACTGTATTAGTAACCATTATTATTCACGGGAGGAGGAGTAATTTACCGGTGGTCACGTTATTAATTTTTAATTCAGATTTAACTGAAAAGGTAAGTCAAAAAATGATCAGAACACTTCACAAAATAATTATTATTTGAAGGATAACTAAAAAATAGTAGTACTTCATTTATTGATGAAATCTCCATTGTAATTATTTTTCACCCTCGGTCACTCTGATCTAAATAAAATCAAATTTACGGGTACGTCAAAATTATTACAAATTTTTAATATGGTAAGTAGTACATTTTCATTCCAAAATAAAATATGAATCGTGTAAAAAACATTGAACACAAAACATCGATGTTAAAAAACATTGGCTTGAAAAAATGAAAACATCCGTATACAGGAAACGACATCGTTGTCACATCACTACCCCACCCACATCAGTCGGCGGGGCCCTCGAAGGGCTTGTGCGAAGGGTTTCCGAGCGGTGAGCGACCGCCGGCGAAGGGCAGGAGCGGGACCCGCAGCTGAACGCTTTGAGGCGCGTCGCCGGCCGTTCCCAAGGCATGGGAAGGGTTAGCCATGTCGCCTGATTACACGGGGTGCATGTATGCAGCGCCTTCCATTGTGATCTTCGCGATCGACTTACTTCGAAAGAGCGACTGAACCGCGTACAGAATTCCGTTGTATTGTGAAGAAGGATGACAATATGAAAAGGAGCATGACCGAAAATTTGTTTCTAAATGGTTCTTTATTTCTATTGAAGTCTTCGTAATGTATCGGTGCTTGAGCAGCAGATTTCTCAGGTAACTGTTTTCTGGTTTTATTGTGAATGAAGTTATAAATCCCGTTACCGGATTTCCTAATTTAAAATTTCACAATACAATACATAACAATTTTCTACTTACAACTTACTACGTTTCATTTTTCTATATAATTTATATTTAAAAATTTTAAAAAAAAGTAGATTTACTAAAAACAGGTTCACTAAAATAGGTAAAGAATATTTTATTCACATTAAACACATTGATATTTTAGATATTTTAGTTGGTTTAAAAATAGAAGCACTTCTCTCATTTAATATAATATGACTTAAAAATTGGAAGAGATAAACGTAACGTGTAAAGTAATAAACACTTCGGTGGAATGGCGAAATTTAATGCAGTTTACATGACAACTAGCATTTTTTTCAAATGAGAATTAAATAAATATTTTGTTCATATTCATTATTTCACAGAAACGAAAACGGCTCACATTTCCAGCATGTTCTTTACTTTCAAATCAGTTTTGAAAATCGTGCCAAACACGTTCTTCTTATTAGAAGTCTTGAGAGGATTCGGATCTTAATTTATGGTTCATTATTGCCAAGCAATCTCGAAAAGTAGCCAGAGGACATAAAAAAGAAAAATTAGGATTTAGACACATGAAGCATGTTGACCGGCATTAAGCAGCTTTGCCTTCTCATTCATTTAAAATAATGGTGTGGATGCTCGTAACTTGACGAGAAAACTAGCTTCCACTTTAGCAGCACTGGCGGAATTTTTTTCATTTAGTATTCCGTCCACGCTGCTGGTCCGGCGACAGCTCCCCTGAAGAGGTGTCAGCCCCTAACACGTTGCGCCAACAGCAAACACGTGGGAACGGGCGACCCGCAGGCGGCAGCGGGGGCGGTGCGCGGCGAGGGGGGCCGGAGGGGGCGGGGCGAGGCCGCCCGGGGCGAACGGCCGGCGTGAGATCAAACGCACCGCCGCCACGCGCTCTGCCCGTTTCAGCGGCGTTTTGTCGAAATATTTACCTTGTTCCTTTCTTCCCTTCCGCCCCCTTGGGCGCGGCGCGGCGGGGCGGCGGGGGCGGGGAGGGGGACTAACACGTGTCCCCGTCGCACCCTAATGAGCGCGGGGGCCGGCGGGGCGCGGGGAGCGGAGCGGCGGACGGCGTTTACACGGCGTCATTAGCACGGTGTCGGCGTCGGCGCCCCGCGCGGCGCGCGCTGCTCAAAATGGCGGCAGGCCCCGCCCCGCGGGAGGCGGAGCCAGCGGGCCCGCGCGCGCCGCCGCGCCGCCGACCAATCAGAGCGCGGTCGCCCGCGCGGCGCCGCCCCGCGCCGCGCCCGCCGCGCGGCGCCGCGCCGCCCGCGGTAAATACACGCGCAGCCCACGAGCCTGCGTCCGCCTGCCGCTGCCGCCCGCGCGCCCTCGCCCCGGCCGGCCACGCGTGCGGACGCCCCGCGCGACACACGATCTTATCGTCGCGCGCACGCTGACAGACGACTGCCGCCACCCGCGGCGCCGGAAGCCCCGCGCCCGACAGGCCTGCCAACCTGCGGACGGGCGTTCGCGTGTGTGCGCGCGCGCCTCAGGCGCCGAGTGCCGGGCTGCTTTCGTACTCGAGTGTTGGGGTGTGAAGTGCCAGGCAAGAATTGGTCTGATTTGCGATCTGTGGAGAGAGAGCAAAAAGATTAGGGTTCGTGTAAGTTGCCCCAGAGTTTTATTCATCTGTCTTGAACCGAAAAAAGGCCTTTCAACTTTGAATTCGTGTGTAATTAAACCCAAGAACTGTTTGGGTAAAAACCGTGACATTTACAGTATTGACAGAAAATGAAGTGAACTCAAAATGTAGGAGGGAAAGAACGGCTCTACAGAATAATGTCTTGTGCTGATATTGTTGCAGAAACCTAAAGACAATTTCGTTTGAACATTGCGTTAAATATAAACTTTAGAAGAATAAGTGAATGTTTGTTATTATGTGAACGGCGCTTCTTTATTCGTGAATTCATGAGGTCACAGTGATGCAAGTTGGGAACGTCCTGTGAGGACCCAGCGCGAAGGGTTGAGGGAGCAGCGCGGGAGGGAGCCAGCATCGTGCATCGCGCCTGCCATGTAGCCCTCGTCCCGCAGCCTCGCGCCGCCTCGCCACCATGCCGCGGCCCAGCCGCGAGTCGTACGGCGACCAGAAGCCGCCCTACTCGTACATCTCGCTGACGGCCATGGCCATCTGGAGCTCCCCGGAGAAGATGCTGCCGCTGTCCGACATCTACCGCTTCATCACGGACCGCTTCCCGTACTACCGGCGCAACACGCAGCGCTGGCAGAACTCGCTGCGCCACAACCTCTCCTTCAACGACTGCTTCATCAAGATCCCGCGCCGCCCCGACCGCCCGGGCAAGGGCGCCTACTGGGCGCTGCACCCGGCCGCGCTCGACATGTTCGAGAACGGCTCGTTCCTCCGGCGCCGGAAGCGTTTCAAGCTGCCCAAGACGGAGAAGGAGGCGCTGGAGGGGGGCTGGCCTCCATCCAGCAGCAGTCGGCCCTAGCGGCGGCGTCCACCCCGGGCGCCCTGGCGCGCCGCCGCCGCCGCCGCCCCCGCAGCTGCCGCCCCCGCCGCCCAAATTCAGCATCGAGAGCCTCATCCACGGCGACGACCCGCCCGCGCGCGCGCCCGCCCCCCTGGGGCCCGGGCCCCAGCCCCCCGCGCGCGCCACCGCCGCCCCCCCACCACCACCACCACCCGCCCGTGTGCCTGCCGCCGCCCCAGCAGCACCCGCACCCGTCGCCGCTGTTCGGCGGCGCGGCGGGCTACGCCGTGCACCCGGCGGCCGCCGCCATCTACGCCGCGGCGCTGGCCACGGCGGGCCTGCTCGTGCCGCCGGCCTTCAAGCCGCCGTCGGCGTCCGCCGCGGCGGTGGCGGCGGCGGCGGCGGCCGCCGCGGCCGCGGGGCCCGGCGTCGTCAAGCCGCACCCGCTGCTGGCCGGCGTGGCGTTCCGCCGCCCCCCGCCCCCGCGCCCCCCGCTCCCCCCCCTCGCCGGGCCCCCCCCTAGCGGTGAGTGCCCTCAGCCTCCGGGCTTCGCTTTCAGAAAGGCCGCGCCTCACATTCGGCTTTCCGAGAGAGGCGAACGGCTGTTCGCCCAATCCCGTATAGCCAAGATGCTCAGCGAATGTGTGCTTTTTTGCTGTGCTCAAAAGACCGACAAAAAAGACCATGCAGGCAGGGCGAACACCGATGTTTCGCGCTCGGCAAGTAGCATTCATCAATACTACTCTGGATTTGCCGATCAGTCGCTACCTACTCGGCGAATACCGAATGTGAGGACCTACCCTAAAAGAGGCTCTACACATTCGGTATTAGGCGAGCAACAAGCGTCCGCTCGCCGAATTCCGAGTTGCTTGCTATTTCCCGAGCGACGAACATTCGATGCTTGCCCTACCCACCACATGTGTCTTTTTGGACACATCAAATAAAGCGAACATCCGCCAAACATATCTACTGGTCGGAATTAGGTGAGTAGTAGCTCACTGCTCCACGATTACCGAATGTGAGGAGCCGCCGTAACACCAATTGTCTATTCTCCTCGCTGTCTGAACCTGAAAGGGGCTCCTCACGCTCTCGAAATACCTAACAGTTTTACCCTTGTCCTTTTCCTCCCCACGTAAATATATGCGCCTGCTGCTTCAAACCGGTGGGTAAATCACGAAAATAGTCGTGATTGTCTTCAAGAAACGGAAAACAAAAAGCAAACGCTCGTTTTTTCCGCTCAGGAGAAAAATAGTTGCCACCTGTCTGCCATTTTTTCCCATTCCGCTTACCTGCCTAGGTAAATAGCGTTTGTGGCATTTTTACCCCGCAGAGTAAAACTGTCACGAACGAAGTACATGAACTCCTGATATTTTTCGGGTGTTTGTAGTTCTCCGAATCCTGAATGTCTGTGCGCGTAACCATGTTTCAGATAGTCCTCTTTAGGGCAGGTTATGACGTGCCCTCATACAGACAAAGGGGAACAACGCACATGCCAGGAATAACTGGAAAACACACTACAAACATAACTGAGGACTGTGGGTGCCTTCTGGATACGGTTGCACATGAGGCACATGAAGTGGATATGCACAACTGTCATGTATCTCGAGCGTGTATAAGCTCCTTTACGTTCAACAGACTAAGGCGGACTAATGTTGAAAACATTTATTGTTCTTGTTTGAGGAGAACGCATTGATTAATTAATCTACAAGAAATAATAGAATCGATTGTAACGCAGGAACTACAAGACGCATGTACTCTCTGTTGTACGATCTGGCTGAATGAATTGGTTCGAAAATAACAGGGAAATGGATATTATTATCATGAAACATGTTGCCTGCTACATCAGTCTTTTAAGAGCGCAGATTTGTATGTACAATGGCTTCACTTAATGAAATATATTTTCTTTATGTATGCAAATGCTTATAAACAAAATGTTATTTGTTAGGTTAATTGCAAACTTTCTCTGATGGAAACATCATTTGACTTTCGAATCTGCAGTAAATCTTAAAATTCTAAACGTTTGATCTACAGAACAATCTCTGATAATTTATCAGGTTTTAAATAATGTTAGATCATTAAAGTTACATATTTGTGGCGAATGTGCTTTGCTCTGTATATTTTAACCAAACACTTTCATTCCCACTCATTCGTGATGGACTGTAAATTCGTACAAGAGTGAATTCAATGTAACAAATCATTGTTGCAAGACTCCAGAAATTCTCTTGCTCCCGTCCCCTGAGAACGAAAGAACTGCATACATTCCTGAAAACCTACGGATCCTAGCATGTGCACATCCTAGTCGTGAAGTGAACTAACCCCATGACATGTTCGCACAAAGATTTTTCAAAATATGGAAATTTCTTAGTCGGAATTAAAATTGGTTCTCTATTTTTGGGCGGGCGGAACGCGTCAACTGCCTTACGAACTGGTTCGTAATATAGTCATCTTTGTTCCCGTGCAATGTGCCGCCTATCACCTTCATTGCATAAGGTGCGTGCCAGTGAAGTCCAATCACGTAATCGCGTGGTCGATGTCAGGGATCACTCAGTGTCATTAAAACATGTTACGAGAGCCGACCATGCACGATAGTGCACAGACATGCAGAGTATTATGGGAGCAAAGGGTAATTAAATTGAAGCACAAGGAAAGATTTTTAAAATTGGCGACACCGTAATCACGAAAAAGGTTATGAAATGCTACAATGTAAAGAAAGTACAAATTGCTAGTTTGTTTAATATTAAAGATTCTGTAACGTGAATTGTTGAAACTATAGAAAATTACTTCAATGTTTTTTACCAGAACCTCCATTTCTCCACACTCTCTAAATAGTATACTGATCTCGTGAAAGAATAAGGGGAAATTATTTAAAATATTCGCTTTTAATTGTTCAAATAATTACTTCCCTCATTATAAAGAAATATTACTAAAATACTTTCACATCTAATATACGATTACCAAAGTCGAATGCTTTGCTTTATTATTCTATTTACTGACAATTCGGATTTTAATTGAAATAAAGAAAACGTTATATCACGAATAATCCACTTCATTTTTTCGTATGACACTCATCAAGTTAGGGGAAAGAACGGGCCGTATTGTATCATTGTTTATTACTTTATCTTTTGCAGATAGTATTCATTAGTGAAAATTATGAAGACGTATGCATTTACTGTGCTGTGCTCTTTAAAATATTCACCCGAATTCATGCTTGATGTAATTTGCATTTCTTTTGCTATTCTAAGAAATCATAATTCAAAGGACTTTATCTCCATCGTAGGTGATGGGAGACGTGAACCAGATAAGGACATAAAGGAGAGAAGATAGAAGGACAATGGGTTTCAAGAAGCCCTCTCAATCAACCTCGATTGTGAGGTAGCATTTGCGAAGGCAACAGAAGAAATTACTGATGACAAACGAACAATGATGCGGACATAAAAATATTCTTAAGTTGTTATGTTGATTAGAGCAAGCTATTAATGCTTGCACGAACATTATTTATTGAAATAAAAGAAAAATGAAATAATTTGTTTTTGTTTTTGAAGAAAAAAAAGAGTAGTTTTCAAGATCCGAAATTCGCTTCAACATATCTAAACGGCGAAGCTTTTACATTTCCTGGTTACACAGAATTATTATTATTATGTGCGTGTTATTGTGAATCAGTGAGTTGTAAAAAAGATGATTTACGATTTTTCCTTTCGACATTGAACAATACCTGGTTCGCACACTTCCTGTTTGTATCTAAAAATTAGGTTGGTTGACGACTATATCAATTAGAATTACGTCCATTAATACAGAAGCTATCTTGTAGGACTAAATACAAATATAAAAAAACAGTTATAACAAAGTTAAGTCAATGAATAGCGACTAAAATTCTAAACTTATTGAAAATAAAACTATTAACCATTAAATGCTTAACTTTACCCGTTTGCCTTTAAAATAACATGAAAATCACATTTTTTTCTCTTTTACATGTCTTTACGTAACATTATGATATTGAAAACAACGTCGTAATGTTAATGCTCTGTCATTTTCGTTTTCAATTTCAATTTTCCTGTTTCCTTCCACGAGAAACACTGCTTTTGGGAAACTTCTCTCATGTGGAAATATAATTGAGAATCGTGATGTATGTACCAAAATCCATTAGATTGTTCCCACAATGTGTAATAAATTGATATATTTCTACAAGATTCGTAAATTAGAGTTATCCGTTTTCAGGCGAATTTATGTGCATATTGAACTTTGTACTCTGGTATGTTTTATTTACCGTGTACAAACACAAATATTAATCAGACTTTCTGCTGCTTGTGGTCATTGAATTTTGCAGTGGCTTTAGCACTGAAGGACTGTCTAATGGTGCGCTTGGTATATGGGCAATCATCGTGGGGACATTCGTTCGCGTCTTTTAAAGTCGTCGATTTCCAGACAGAAGTGTAAAGCATTATTTTCTTAGCCACACCACATCTATTTGGCTGTTGTTAGAGATAATTATATTCCATAATTTTTGGGAAAGTTCTTGTTAACCTTGTCTGCCCTGACCTAAGTGATATCAATGTGAAAGAAAAAAACTTCTTTCTGCAGATCAATATCATTTCCATATTTTCAAGATAATAATAAATTGATTTACACATGGTTTACAAGATTTGTCAATTACATAATTGTTTTCAGGCGGCTTGCCATACATACATTGTTTGTTATCAATTTAATTATTTGAGTATTGGCAATAACGTTTATAGAATAATTATAAACAATGAAATAAGATGTGTGATTTAGCTGAATATTTACTCGATTTCTTAAATGTAAAAATATGAGTGAAAGAAAATTTTATAAAGGCCAATGTTGTAGCTAAAAAAACATTGCATTCGAAGAAAAAATGCAGATACAGGTATTTTTTCATATTAAAACGTTCAGAGTTGCTAGTGAACTACGAAATAGCACATTATGTAAATTTCAAATTAGGACTGATATTCAGACATAAAAATGATGTTATCAACAGTGGCAGTTGCACAGCCAGTGTTTTCTTCTGGGTACAACATCAAATTTGAGCCTTCTTTTTATCGATGCAGAAGTCGAAAACCTCTCTGTAGTACACTGAATCGTCGACGACAACTCCTCGGGCGCAACATCCTAGCCAATCCTTTCCTAGCTATTTCAGATGACAATGTTTTTTCTAAATTTTATTTTTCCGCGAATTATATCGTCGCTTGGGAAAAAAAAAAAGGATGAGATTATATAGACACGCAATGGTCTCTAGAAAAATTTTTTTTATTTATCTTGTTTTTCATGGTCTACCCAACTCTATTATTTTCAGTTGAATTATGATACTTATTATATGGACATATAAATGGTGAAATGTATGTAATGGATCTTCAGAAAAACGAAAGAGTTATTTTTTTCTCGCCAGTTCATTTTAAACGTCGATTTATTCATCGTCCTACGAACATGCCCACGATCCAATATGCGCTAGTGTTACTTCTAGTTCTTATACTAGACAAAAACGAGTCCCTAATTCAATAAAGCAGCAGCTTTTGAGCCTTTTCATTTAGAGAAAATAAATCGCTGAATTTCCAAATAATTCCGTAACGAGTGGCGAAACGTTGATTTTTGATCCTATCAACTCCATTTTCTCTCTCTACGACCAAAAGAGAAGAATGGGGTTAGGATAGAAATTTGATGATTGCGCGCGTTTCATTGTCTGTTGAACGGGCATTGCTCAGCATTCGACTGGAAATGACGAGAGAAGTCACTGGTCAGATCACTCAACCGACGAACTCAATCGACAGAGGCCACAAATTCGCTGGTCAACACTAAGCACATTTCTGGCTCCCTCTCGGAATGGACCAGAGGACATCCAACAAATGGTGATCTCGATCGTCATGTTGCCGCAACAATCGTAGTTCTTTGTTATAACAGACAGATTTGACATAGCGTAGTATAATGGAGCCTCGTCACCAATAGGAGGTGAAGCCCAGAAAGAATTTTTGTGCAGCGAAAATGGCAGGTGATCCGAACTGTGGCAATAATTGTGGCATTAACACCTGATTTACAGCACTTATTTGCAGCATTTATTTGAGTTTTTTGCTCACCTGTAAAATTAAGTTCTTTTGACTTATCAGGTGCAGGAATGCATGGAGGTTCGATAGTGGTATGCGCTGAGGTGCTTTACTCCACGCAGAAACTGTCTAAAGATACCAGTGTTTACAATTACTAGTTGGCTGGGGGGATCAAAAGCTTCTCTTCTATTAAGCGGCGCATTAATGTGCGAATAAAAAAGTCTTTTCTTGGTTTCTGTATGCGTTAGACCGTAGTTTGGGTCTTGACCTAATACCCGCATACTCACAATACTGCCGGAGGACATTTTTCATACGAAACTTACATCAGCCCAAGACATACAGACTTGTATTGTGCAATTAATTTTCCAGACAAAACTTCGAGTAATAATTTTTATGTAAAATATGATAATTCTCCTGATTAGGAGACATTATTAAATTTCAGAAGGCAATAGGTATCAATTTGCGTTATCAATTTGCGCTCGTTCGAATGTAGGATGAAAATGACATCAAATTGAGACGTAATTGAATTACATGGTGCATTTAGTGTTACAGATAATTCTACAGTTATACCTTTGATATCACAGATATTAATGAATTACTATTTGAGTTTAAGAATACTAGGCTAAATCAGTCACGTGGGCGCATATACGAGTATATTGTATCGTGACAACGCTGTTCAAATCGCTACATTGCATTGGGTCGCGAAGTATTTACGCGGTGAATAAAGATGAAAAGAAAAGTATATCCTTATCAAGCAAACTATGAACTGAAACGCTTGCTGATTGCATTACTTGGATAATTGGATTGGATCATAAGAGTTTAACAATAAAAGTGCAATTAGCAGAGAATTTCTAATTTTTCTGGCAATATTAACTTATATCGAATCGAACAAGACATTTAGTAGCACTGTAGGTGTTTCAAATTAAATTAGACATTTTTCGAGGAAACTTACGTGATTAATGTAGCATAGTGACACCTTTTGGTCACTGAATTATAGAAAACTTACACAAACATTTAGTACTTTGCGTTAGATACGATAAAAATACAGATAGTTAATACAGAGTCGTTAGTTGATCATTAAAGAAAAGAAAGGATCATTTTCATCCCTCCCTCCCTCAACTAGCACTGAAAATCATATTATCAGCAAAGTAGGTTAAAAAGAGATTCGATTTAATGTGGGCGCTCCCCCTCGCTACAATGCCGCCGCGTGCTTGCACTGTGGTCGATCCGCCCCTGGCGGGAGATCCCTCGCGGGCGAGGGCGCTGACCTCGCGACGGGGGGCGGCGGGGCGGCGGCGAGGACCCTGGGGGGCGCCGCGCCGCACCACCCCTTCGGATCGCCCCCGCGGGGCGACGCCCGCCATGCTCCACCGCCCCTGCCGCCCCGCCCCCGCCCCGCCCCTCCCCGCCCCGCCCCGCCCAGCCCGCAGGCCTACTGCTTTCTTGCAGCGCAGCGTGACGCTGTGCAGGATGGGGTGGAGCGCTGAGGTCATCGCAAAGAAGCGCTTGGGCTGCACAGATTCAATTTGTTGCCGCGTACGACGGTCCGCAAAGGCTGGGCGGCCCGTGGTGTAGCAGAGTACTCGCTTCCCGCCGGAAGGAGCGGGCTTCAATTCCCAGTCGCTCCTTGTGAAAATTCTGATGGGCAAAGCAGGTCCCCGGCAGGTTTTCTCGGGGTTCTTCCGTTTCCCTTCTCTCCTATTGCACCACTATTCTATCATCATCCTATCTTCGTAATCACCTACCCATCTAAGTCATTCACTCGTTTCCAGGTTTAGCTGCAAGGGTTAGATACTCGTATCATAATAAAGAATAGTGTGATTTGCCCAGTCTCTGGATCATTTATGTGCATTGCGTTTATTAGCGTTTTGTGGATTAAAAGAGTCAGGGCAACACATGACCAACTTTCCACACATCCACAATAGAGATCTTAGGATTTCTACCAAAGCAACATTATGACTCAAGCAGTGTACAAAAATCTTCGTAATATTACATTATGTGTGATGAAAATTAGGAGGAAGCGTACATGCAAGCTAAAAATGTCGGGTTATTACTATCTTACACTATTTCAATTATATTATAGTACTATTTCTGTATTTACTTCTAAGGATTTATTCAGTAGGTTACCCAACGTCTTTGCCGAGCAAACTATTAGAAAAGAAAATGGGAACTACTTTTGAGGAAACTTCGAGAAATTTGCAACTATTTCATTTGCTGTTGTGCTCTGTCAAAAAATCAGGAATGAGAGTCTGTAAGCATCTCACCTTCGGAAACATAATCATCATTGGTTACCAGAAGTACACATTTCGTAAATTTGTTTGAAATAATTCATCTATTTCCAACTTCACAGCAAAGAATTCAATGAAAGTATATTTAAGGATTCGATGGAAACACTTTGAAAATTTATGTTCATGACGAGCAGAATCGTTCAGAACTTCTACGCCTTACATTTAGCATATAGTAAGCAATTATACGAAATTCTATCTCGTGTCCTACGTGAGATTATTTCAGCATTTAGTTGTTTTCTCCTATTTCTTTTTAGCGTTCATTTTTTCAATATCACGCATTCATGACAGTGCAAGAACCAGCGGCGGCTTAGAAAGACCGGGAAATTGCAAAAGATACCGCAGGGAAGATTCTTTTTAGTCTGGTATAAGTTATGAAATACATTATCATTATATTCCTGTCATATTTGTAAATGCGTCTCTCTAAAGCATTTGAAGACGGAAAAAGACATAAAGTTGAAGTATTTGTATATTTTTCATACTGTAGAGCATTAAATATCTACTGTAATTACATAAAATATGGACATTATGATGTATCATAATTCTGCATTTACAACAGAGCCAACAGGTTATTGCGGAATTACTAGTAGTAGCAATTTTGAAAACATCATGCCCCAGATGAATATTTGACTAATTCAATATTTGCTGTATGTTTATTCATCAAGCGGGGAAGTCACCGCAAACGCCAGTAGCAGTGCATTTGCTAGCAATTAGTCTCTCCACCGCAGGCGCCGTTGAGCAGTCGCGCGACGTGCGCAGCGCGAGCGGCAGCTGGCGAAAGGCACGGGCGGAAAGCGGGGCGCACGTTCGCAGCCACGCAGCAGGCACGCGACATCGCCGGAAAACATCCGCGCTTCAAGACGCTGGTCGCTCAAATTTGGAACATCCACGTTAATAATTCATCGCTCGAAACCGTCGATGTTTTCAAACATCACTAAGAACGTAAAAAAAATAAGAACAATTAACAAAACTTTTATTATCAAATTGAATAATACGAAAAAATCTTATTTTCATTTATCGTTTTTCAAAAACATCGATGTTTTGAAACGATGTCTAGAAAATTTCTTTCTAGAGACAACGTGCCTCCTGTTATATGTTAAGCGAGACTGTTAAAATATAGATTTCTCAGACCTTTCACTTATGCTCACCTTCGATCTGAATTCATTGCGTTCAAAAGTATGACTTTTTTTCGTTACGTACTATTTTTATTTTGAGAATAAAACATCGACAACTAAAAAAATCAATATATATCTATATACGGAAAACTCGATGTTTGATTGATTGATTGATTTTTCGTGTTTCCGAGCGCGACAATTCCGGGCACGTTTCCGTGCATGCTTTTTTCTCGGGAGATGGCAGTGATCTTCCCCAGTTGGATGGCGAGATCCGGCCCCGACCTACCGTCGGCTAGTGGGGTTTCCCCCTAACCAGGACTCTCCCACCAGCGGGGCACCGCCCCAGCCGGGACAAGCTCTAAGCTTCCGGCCGGTCTCCCGGAATATGTGGTAGTGTAGTGCAAGTTAGTGTGTGTGTGTGTAAGGGGAGAGGATACGACAAGGAAGGGGAAGGACAGAGCGCGCGCGGTCCGTGACCCGTTTGTTAGGGTACTGCTCCCGCATTCGCCTGGTGCTGATCGGAGAAACCACGGAAAACTACCGATCAGAGCAGCCGGCCGCTAGAATTCTGCTCCAAACAGCGACTGAATTCGACCAAGCTGAAAGGCTAGTGTCGAAAATCAGGACTCGAACCTAGAACCTCGCGGTGAAAGACGCTGCAGTGACATCAGTTGATGCACTGAGCAACCGCTCCCAGTAAAACTCGATGTTAAAAATCTAAAAGTTAAAATTTATAAAACTAATATCGATATAAAAATAAAATTATATCGCTTTTATAATAATATCAACGTATGGAAAACACCTACATAGGTGTCCCAATTTCTAGAACGCAGACAGAGAGACTTCTCGTTAACGGGAAACGAGGCTGTGCCGTCGGCGGCGGCATGCGACCGTCAGGCGACCAAAACAAAGGAGGAGCGCGCGCTGCGGCTAATAATTCAAGAAAGGGGGAAGTGGATTGGGCGATTAGTCGGCCGCTGAGGTAATCAGCGTCTTAACGAGGGGCGACGATGGCGACGCCCGCCCGCACAGCGCGCCACACCTCGCGAGTGGGGTTGGAACTTCGACCCCTCTCCAAACACCCGGCGGAGGGTTGCAAACGTCCACTCACTTCTTCTTTTTTTATTTATTTTCTTCCTGTTCGGCAGTTTTGCATTTCAGGATTGAACATTTTTTATTTCATAACGTTTTTTTGGGCATTCACGTTTGAGCATATAATCTCTCACTTTTTGTATATTACTACTAACTAATTTACAGGATTTAATACTTAATGATGACGATAAGGGGTGAAAGGACGAACACAAATACAACCATGTCCGAGGCGGGATTCGAACCCGCGACCCTTCAGAGATATGACACTACTGCCTTAGCGATCTCGGCCACCGGGCTGACCCACTCAATTCTGAGCTGCTCGCCGGTACCTACATCCAGTGGCGAATTCTCCGATACACCGCGTATATCGTCGGTATACCAGTAATGCGAAGTGTATAATAAATAGATTATTAATTTGGTAATCCGCTAATAAGTTATTGAGATTTTGAAAGCTTTACAACAGATGCGAAAAAATAACTGTTTTGCTACCGAGAGCCAGTCAGTCTTCCGCATCCGTAAGCGCTATGAAGTGCGGTAGAGTGAGAAGTTTCAAACAGTTCGTAATGCTCTCCAGAGAATTCGCTAGCGGAGATGAAGGCACCAGATGCCAGCCGCGGTAACCTAGGGCTCCTCATGTTTCAAGGGCGAGGAGAGGGGAGGATGCGCGTCTGGACGGTCCATAGGCACCGCAAAATATTTCGGTGAACAGTCTCTTCTCTGGTCGTTCGTAAGTTACGCTGCTGTCAAGTTTTTGTGAAAATGGAGTTTCAATGATCCAGAAGTAAATGGTTTGTGTCATTGTCTTATGAAACAATTATTAAAGACGGAATTTCATACTATTGGGACTTCTGAAAAGCTCAAAATAAAAGACAATGGTAGAAGTAGCTTCCATAAAGTGCGGTATATTTACAATAATGTTCAGGATTCGCCACTGCCTACATCGTTAGTGTGAAAGCGTTTCCCGTGGTCCTAGATATGTCTAGAAGACACGCCAGATTTTAATCCATTTTAATCTTCTTTTCAATACACGTCAAATGTTAATTACAATTACAATTAACGTGACTCTTTTCTGTCCGTTAAACTTTGTTTTTGGAAATGTTATTCGCGGTTGAGGCATTATATGTAAAATATTTAGGTTCCATTTCTTAGCATGGTGAAATAATAGGAGATCAGATTCAGGCTTCTTTTGAAGCCTAGCTTTTCAGCCTTAACACCCGCCTTAACAATGGCAATGTCTCTGGTGGTAGTAGGATAGTTTTTCGTAATACTTCCATGTACTATCACTATAAATTGACATATGGGTTACGAGAATTTACTTTAACAATAAACTAAAATTAATTTACGTGGCTAATATTTTCACTATGAAACAACTCAATCTTTTGGACTCCACCAAGATTAAGTAAAATTGTAAAGTTTCAGAGTAATTTTATCCTTAACTAGTTCTGTGTAATGAGTTAAAAATGATATATTTACGTGAGTAGTATGATATACATCATCGCGAGAGACTTTATAGTGTATCGATTGAAATAAAGCTTTGCATTAGTTCTCAAGCAATGAATAAAGTATATTAATTAGGGAAAATGTCAGAGAGATATATGAGATTACGTGTATGGTAAACATGTTATTTCATTACAATACGTTCGTATTTTTCTCTTAACGGTAAATCGGATATGTCAAGGAAATATTAATATGCTTTAAACGACATGTAGCAAAACACGTTTTGAAGGTCTAGTTTTATAGAATCTCATAAAATAAGCTTCAGTATTAACACGAGAAGACACATTAATTAAAAAATGTAATTATATAGTGTAAAGAACACAATGATTAGATGATAAGACAATTGAAGTTTTCTCACTAATAAAATGTCATTTATAATCAATTTACGGTCTTATCAACCTCAGAATACATGCCAGTTTCTTTGCAGTGACTAATTGTAAGTGCGAATTTTCTAATTGTAATGAATAATGCTATTTAAATTATTGAAGTAACAGAGGCGAAATAATCTCTTGTGGTTAATGTAGAAATTTGATTTAATTTTATTCCAGATAAATCACATATTTTTCAAAGTAACATTGCATATGAATTTTTCTTTCTCTCGTTATCGTCGAATAAAAAATTATTACTCGCAATGGAGATTTTTGCGTAGTAGAAAACAATGTTACGGGAAATAAATGTACCTAAATCATGTGTTTGTGATAAGGGATACATCGTATGTTATCACATCTCTCAAGTCATTCGGAAAAAAAATTAATAGTTGGGAAGGGCCTATATTCATATTTTAGGAATGTGTGCGGGGAACACACTTTTCTAAAAGTTTGTGAACCTCTGCTGTAACGAAGTTTGCACTTATCGTTTTCATTTGTCTATTTCATGATGTGCGAAAACTCTTGAATAGGGTTTTAGTGCCACGCTTATTATAAAATTATTCTACTGTTTATCTCGTAGTTAGCGAGATTATAAAGCATGACATTCAGATCAGCCTCAGAAATTACGACATTGTGTTTTGCATCATAACAAAATAAGCACACAGAAGACGTTGATGAATATATCAAAGAGGTTCGAGAATTGGTGAAATATTTGAATATTGTTACGAGACCGGAGTAAACAGATTTTTATTATACAAGAAGTTTCAAATTTTCTTGCTCTAGGATAACGCTGGATGGCTTGCTCTACGACGGGGATGGATTTTCCGGCTTTGAATTGGCCTAACGGAACCGGGACTAACGAAGATGTAATTTCAACCTCTTCTTTCTGAACTTTTTTATCTGCAAATTTACAATATTTTCCGTTAATTTAGCCAAAGTTGTGAATGTTGGAAAAGATGAACTACAACCGCTTCACCTAAGAGAATCAGTTCATCAGTGTTAGAAAACTGCAACTATCTTGTTTATCGCAGTCAGCATTTGCCGTTTGTAATGGTACTTTAGAGCAGCTGTTCCCTAATCCTTTTGCCTCGCGGCATACTCTTTCATCACGGGAGCACTGCGCATAAACACACTGTAGTACCAAACCTGTCTGCATTAGAATTTCTAAAGCTTGGTAGCTACTGTATATAGCAGTTCAGTTTTCGAAATCGCGAATAAGGATTTTCAGCATTGACATAAAATATCCAGCGACTGTCTTATATATGAAGTAATACCATTGGGTTTATCCGGAATTTTTCAACCTACTAAACTGTTTTAAAAACGTCAACATTTACCACTAAAATTGAAAATAATAATAATAATAATAATAATAATAATTAATATTATTAATACAATAATAATTATTATTATATACAACAATAATTATTATTATAATTATTATATTATTATTGTGAGAATATTTTTAATTGGTCAGCCTACAAAAAGCATTGAAGAGCTTATTTTCAATGTGACAATTCTCCACTTCCGATATTTTCTAGTTGTACATATCAATATACTCCAATGATGCTCCTCCATCAAGCTTCAATTACTGTGTTCAAAACTGGCGTTTCTCTTATGTTAAACGGTAACCTTAAACCGACTAATCCTATCGTGAACTACGTGTCTGAATGAAATTAATCCTTTCCTGAAAAACTGTTTCATGAAGATACATTTTCGAAATAAGCAGTCTTAGGGCCTCGAAGTTTAATGTCTTCATATTTTCTTTATTTCATTACTTGCGCAGCACACTTCTCTGTCGCAGCTCACCTTTTGAAAACCACTGCATTTGAGACTCCTTCAGATATCCAAGGCTTGACCCAAAAGTAATGCGTTGCATTATTACAAAAAAAATGTATTAATCAGATAGCCACAGCAAATTAAAATTCTTCGAAGTATGACCCTTGTGAGTCGATACATTTTAGCCACCACAATTTTCATGTCTCTTACTCTCCCAGGAAGTCTTCGGCGAAGAAGTCCTTTCAAGCCTTCGTCGTACGTGCTTCGATGTTGACTAAAGTCTTGATATGAGTTCTCTTTATGACCCTTTTCAACCGAGGGAACAAAAACAAGTCGGCTGGAGTAATAAGGCGCGTCAGAAATAATGCGACGCATTACTTTTGGGACATACCTTGTACACCTGAAGTAGTCTCAAATGCGTGGTTTTCAAAGGGTGAGCTGCGCAGAGAAGTGTGCTACGAAAGTAATGTAATAACGGAAATATGAAGATCTTCAACTTCGAGGCACTAAGACTGCTTAATTCGAGGCACTAACACTGCTTAATTCCTAAGTGACGTATCTCCATAAAACAGTTTTTCAGGAAGGGAAAGTACTCACATTGAGACTCATAGTTCACGATAGGATTCAACGATTTATGGGTACCTTTTAACATAAGAGAAACGTCACTTTCGAACACAATATTTGAAGCTTGATGGAGGAGCGTCTTAAGAGTATGTTGATATCTAAAACTAGAAAACTAACGGAAATGGAAGGCGGGCGTGGAAATGAAACGCGCACGACAGTAATTACGACGTGTTTATAAGGTATGACATTACTTGAAGGACCGCTTCTTGACATTCAATGCATAATATCGCTAACTCACTCGCGGCGCTAACGCTCCCTTCTATTCGGCTTGTGAAGGGCTGGGCGGCCACTGCGCTGGGCAGAGCCCTGCGGCGCTGGCGGCAGCGGTAGGAAGAGCATCAACGCGTCCGGTCGCTCAGGGCCCCGCACCTGCCGCTCCCCGCTCCCCACTCCCCGCTCCTTCCCCGCGCTCCTTTTAATAACTCGCGCCTCGGGCACAGCGGCGACTGTTTAATTAATACGCGCCTGGAAATAAAGGAAATTCGATTAACCGGTAAGTAATTAGAACTATAAATTCCTCTGCTTTGACGCAAACACCCTCCCTGCATTGGTTTACGAGCCAACAGGCCAAAGAAGAGGGGAAATGTTTTTTGCAGGGGTCGGTTTGATGTTGAACAGCCAGGAAAGGTCATCGAGCTGTTTAATAGGAAATGTTAAGCTGTTTTGCACTCGAAGAATGACCCTTGTGAATGTAGGTGACGATAATTTTATGAAGTTGGAATTAGGCATGAAGAAACTTCAGAAACATGCCGACTAATTGGTGAGTAATAAAATGGCCGCTGTAAATTACTGTCATTTGAGGGATAATGGACAAGCATTGGACGAATCGCAATTGAATCTATTTTCAAGAATTACAACCATGTCATTTTACGTAATTTTATTCCTATTATTTTAATAGTGTTGCGGTGATCTAGCTAACGCCGTTCCTCATGATAATCATCTGTGAAATGTATTCGTGTTGTCAGCTGTTGTGATTTTATTCTTCGTTGACATCTTATCTCGACAATCTCCGACTGAACGACTCTAAATATGTATCAGAACTACACAAAGAAACATTTCCATGAGAACTTTGTAAATGTGGATGAAATTTTGAAAAATAGAGCTTTCTCACGTGAGGTTTCAAAAGAACGTATTGAGAAACGAAAAACACTTTATTCAAGACAAAATCTTTCTGCGCTAATAAATGCAAACGAACATTTCCAAAGCTAGCATTAGAAAGGTCAAATTGTACGCTTCATATCGCGATGCACGCGGTACTGAATGAGAACGAACTATACGGGTCACGTTCGGAAGTCACGGGTCACATGAACATGTTCGCCTCGTCACGTATAAAGCTTGAGAATTTTTTATTCGCGTGCAGAATATATTTCCTTCAGATTATTTGGGGGAAACTCTAAGTGTTAATATTTCTGAGAGTAATATCAATGAACCTGGGAATAGATTTTCCCAATTTACTTTGGTCTCGTTTGCATTTACTTCGAAATAGTTAGGCATTTCTTTAGCAAATACCTTAATTTTGATTAAGGATCATTGGCAGTTTAAATCTCCAAGTCATTAAGTATGTTGTATTTATTTTTATAGAATAAAACTTTCAGCTTGAATAATACTACGAATACGTTGCCCATACATTTATATACAAAATTCCGTTCTTTAAATTCATTACAATTTTAGATTTCAATTTTTACTATTTTTAAATCCATGGGAACTGTTTTTATGCATAATTTTAGAGATTGAAAATATTTGCTTGTTATTCTTGCTTGAATTCTGAATTTTGAAAGTTTAAAATTGAAGACTCAATTAGGATTTTGAAACCAAGTCAGAGGTAAATCATTATATAAAAGTATTTCAGAGGCAATTTATAGGAAACATAATACTGCAAACATTTTCATGTCAAATAATTCCGAGAATGAGGCAGCAAACATTTAAATCTAACTAGCTGCACAATTACGATTACATCACTCAAAAGTGAGAACCGAAGAAATATTACAACCGAAAAATATAGTCTACTATGAATTATTAGAAACATTGAAAATCCCCAAAAAATTGTTTCGTGTCATTGTTAATCTCCAAAACTAATGAAATGAGGGAGGTTTACAAATTCTGTAAACATACAATTAATATTTTTTGTGAACGCAGAGTAAAACATGTTTCTGAAACTGTAATTGAAGTGTGTATCTGCACATCTATGTTCGAGTGGACTGTTAAAGGATATCCTGTTATCCACCATAACTTATATGTAATGTGTCACTTATAATTATAATTAATGAAAAGTTTTTTTTGTAATGGGACACAAATTCCAGACGATTGCTGGACGTTACTTTTGTTTATATACACTCTTGTATTAAAAACTAATAGTGCTAAGACAGAACATCTCGGTTGTCATTTTTGTATCTTCATAATTAAATGAAACATGGATTGAAAACTCAAATTTTCGAAAAATTGTACGACCTTATTTGAAAATCTATCTTTAAAGAGCAGATTTCATCAACGAAAAAAAATTTCTATCTTCAATATCTCAGTTGTAGGAAGATGCCAAAAACATTTTGTACTTTTGCAATTCTCGAAAGGTCAATTTTTTCTACGAACATGTCACCTGCAGCATTCTCTTAAAGGTCCTTCACACTACCAATAACAAAGTTTAATCAAAACGTGGGAGCCATTTTTTTGAAAATTTGGAAATGTCCCTAGAGCAATGCACCAATTGCTTGATTGGATCAATTAAAGTGAGGTTTTGAAATAGCGAAATGTTTCCGAAATACGAAAAAGAATTGAAATTCCATGGGAGAGATGTACGATAATGTATAAATATCCATATCAGTGACGGTGATTGCATTAGATTTCGCATTTGAAATGGTAAATACTGCTTTCGTGCCTAAGCATGTTATTAAAAGATAAGATACAAGTGTGGAGATAAGATTACTTGTTTCCTAGCAAGTACGAACAATACAATTAAAACATGAGTGTTATGAACACGCTACCTTGCACTGAAAAATTTCAATATTGATTTTCACTATTGCATGATAACCGAATCACTGCCCTTTCGGTATTCACATTCAAGCAAACGAACATAACGAGTTTAGCTATAAACATTTTGTTGATAGTAAATTAGGAAAATCAAAATTCAATAACTCCGTTTGTAAAATTATAAAATCAAATTTATAAGTAGAATTTGATGACAACAAAAATCATTACAATGTAAAAAAACCCGCCAAATATTCTTGGCGTCGGTTTCATCGACACGTCGGTTTCATCGACACGTCGGTTTCATCGACACGTCGGTTTCATCGACACGTCGGTTTCATCGACACGTCGGTTTCATCGACACGTCGGTTCATCGACACGTCGGTTTCATCGACACGTCGGTTTCATCGACACGTCGGTTTCATGACACGTCGGTTTCGACACTCGGTTTCATCGAACGTCGGTTCATCGACACTGGGTTTCATCGACACCTGTCTCTGAAGTTCTCTCTCAGCGGGCCCTTACGCCGCTGCCGGTCTGCTTCCCCCGGCCCGACGCGGCCCCACCCCCTCCCGACCACCCGCCGCGGCGCGTGGCGGCGCCAGCAGGCGGCAATGTAGGATGCGGCGCCCGCCCGCCTCGCCACCCGCCTCGCGCCGCGGCGGCGGCGCCCCACCTATAGTTATGGTAAACGCCGCCCCGTAAAGGCAGCGCTTACGGGCCGCGGCTGGTTTGTCACTCCCATTGTTCCGTTTACGAGGCGGCGGCGGTGTTGGCGGCGGCAGGCGGTGGTGGCGAAGGCGGAGGTGGCGGCGGAGGCGAAGGCGGCGGTGGCGGCGGCGGTGAGGGTGGCGGTGGAGTAGGTGACGGCGACGGTGGCGAAGGCGTTGGCGGCAGTGGCGGCGGCGGTGGGGCGGCGAATCGACTTACATCTTCCAGATTTATCGGTACAGATACATGCGCGAAATAATCAGGAGTCGACATTTCGTTCGGGACAGTTTTACCTTCTGCATTGTGGCTGAAGTCGCCCTTTTTTACCCAGACGTTGATTCACATTTACTCGCTCTGAGCACGGCAAATACAACCCAGACACGAGTCTTATTTGCATCGCTGCATACAGATACCGACAGTCAAGCTGGCGTAGTCAGTTGAGCTTATGCAGAGTCTCTACATTCAAAATATTTCAGAATTTATCTATCGAACCATCGACTGAGGTGGCTCAGGTCACCAATTTGTGTGGTCGCAGTGCCGGCGGTCACAGTTTTGGCGGTCGCAGTGTCGATGGTCGCAGTGTCGGTGGTCGCAGTGTCGGTGGTCGCAGTGTCGGTGGTCGCAGTGTCGGTGGTCGCAGTGTCGGTGGTCGCTGACGGTGGTCGCAAAGACGGTGGTCGCAGTGTCGGTGGTCGCAGTGTCGGTGGTCGCGTGTCGGTGGTCGCGTGTCGGTGGTCGCAGTGTCGGTGGTCACAGTGTCGGTGGTCGCAGTGTCGGTGGTCGCAGTGTCGGTGGTCGCAGTGTCGGTGGTCGCAGTGTCGGTGGTCGCAGTGTCGGTGGTCGCAGTGTCGGTGGTCGCAGTGTCGGTGGTCGCAGTGTCGGTGGTCGCAAAGACGGTGGTCGCAGTGTCGGTGGTCAGCAGTGTCGGTGTTCGCAGTGTCGGTGGTCGCAGAGTCGGTGATCGCAGTGCCGGTGTTCGCAGTGTCGATGGTCGCAGTGTCGGTGGTCGCAGTATGGGTGGTCGCAGTGTCGGTGGTCGTAGAGTCGGTGGTCGCAGTGTCGGTGGTCGCAGTGGCGGTGGTCGCAGTGTCGGTGGTCGCAGTGTCGGTGGTCGCAGTGTCGGTGGTCGCAGTGTCAGTGGTCGCAGTGTCGATGGTCGCAGTGTCGGTGGTCGTAGAGTCGGTGGTCGCAGTGTCAGTGGTCGCAGTGGCGGTGGTCGCAGTGTCGATGGTCGCAGTGTCGGTGGTCGCAGTGGCGGTGGTCGCGTGTCGGTGGTCGCGTGTCGATGGTCGCGGTGTCGGTGGTCGCAGTGTCGATGGTCGCAGTGTCGGTGGTCGCAGTGTCGGTGGCTGCAGTGTCGGTGGCCGCAGTGTCAGTGGTCGCAGTGTCGAGGGTCGCAGTGTCGGTGGTCGCAGTATGGGTGGTCGGTGTCGGTGGTCGCAAAGACGGTGGTCGCAAAGACGGTGGCCGCAGTGTCGGTGATCACAGTGTCGGTGTTCGCAGTGTCGGTGGTCGTAGTGTCAGTGGTCGCAGTGTCGGTGGTCGTAGTGTCGGTGTTCGCAGTGCCGGTGGTCGCAAAGACGGTGGTCGCAGTGTCGGTGGCCGCAGTGTCGGTGATCGCAGTGTCGATGGTCGCAGTGTCGGTGGCCGCAGTGTCGGTGGCGCAGTGTCGACGGCCGCAGTGTCGGTGGTCGTAGTATCGGTTGTCGCAGTGTCGGTGGTCGCAGTGTCGGTGGTCGCAGTGTCGGTGGTCGCAGTGTCGGTGTCGAGTGTCGGTGGCGCAGTGTGGGGTCCAGTTTCGGCGGTCGCAATGTCGGCGGTCGCAGTGTCGGGTGGGTTGCCGTCGGCTGCTGTGTTGGTGAACCTGAGTCGGTGCCTCATTTTCTGTTAACGAACCGTCGGCGGCGGAATAGTGGCACCGTCTTGACGAAGCCGGCGAAGACAATCGGCTGTTAAAGGAGCTGCTGCTGCTTCCATACACCAGGGCGGAGCAGCTTTTTACCCCGACGCTTGCAGTTTGCGCTCTTAGCAGAAGCTGCGACGCTCTGGAAAAAGGCTTTGAACTGGGTCTATGGAATCCTCCGACTTGACTCACTGATTCTTTTCAGAAGCAGAAAGCACTGGGATAGCTGGAGTTGATAGAGACATTTGCAAGGTCTCTGCTATTGCTCTACCCGGTTTTCATAGGTTACATTATGCTTTAATTGCGGAGTTGAGTCAGCGTTACATTACGTTTCTTATTCGTATGGGGTATTCGTTTTGGGTCACACGACAGCTCAATTATTTTTTAACTTTTCAATATTTACAGAATGAATTCGTTTTATTCAGTCTTCTGCTAAGGCAGCAGATCATTTAACAATGAAAAAGTAAATTAAAAATGTGTATAAATTACGAAGTTATGAATAAAGTCTTTTATTACATATCTACAGTAAAGCATTTTATATCTTCGTAATAAAATAGAAAAAGATATGACGCAAGCGTAATTATTTAGGGGGCGTTCAAGCTTCCATTACAAGTATGTGTTATATGAGAGAAGGGTATCCACAATCATCCATAATTGTTTAATGTATGGAGAGTTCGTTCTTCTACTAAGAAACAATATAAATTTACATAAAGTTACAGGAAATGAAGAATTTACCTTATACATGGCAATTTTTAATTATAATTTTAAGTAATAATGAAAATAATATTTTTTAATATTTCAAAACACGAAAATAAAACTCGGCCTTAGATTGTTTGAGCTCCTTGCATAGTACTCAGAACCGTTTTGTATGTATATTTTTCTTTCATGCAATTGTTTTGGTGTTTTTTCGCTCCTTCCAATCTCTTCTGTTTTAATCATTTCTCAAACTGAATTTGTACATCTATTAATATAGCATTTCTGGAATCTTTTATTGCAACGTTTTTTGTTTCGGGAATAATAAGTATTTAGAGTTCTTGTTTGAGGCTTTTGTACAAAATATTAATGAGATGATACTTTTATTAACGCGCCATATCAGCAGGTACATTTCAGAAGTTCATTCGAAAGTTACGTTCATTTGAAGTATTTGTGAATTTCACGTTTCATGTTTCTCCTGCTGTATATAAAATATTTCTGTTAGGCAACGAATTCATTTATAATTAGAGCGAGATAGTTAGATTGAGCATTTCTTTCAGGAATAGAGCCATTTTCTTAACCGACTTTGGATTTGACATTACGTGAAGAGCCGCTTCCTCAAGAAAGAAAATAAACAGAAGTGCTCGATTTACTTGCTACAATGGGAAGACAAAATCACTTATCTCACGACACAATATTCCTTCCGGCGAACGCGAATGAACATTTGATGAGTCATTCTCGAGCGCAATAAAGTCAGGTGACGTGAGCTATTCTTTTTCGTCGAGGCTGTTATTGTGTCTTTTGAGTCGCATCTATCCATGCGTGCGTCTCAGAAAGCATTTCACGGATTGACTTTACCTTAGGGCGAGCATTGCTGATGCCTTTAAAGCGATTCTGACTCTGAGTTCTTTGGTTCGAGCCCCGGTGGTGGTGGTGGATTTTCGACTCTTAGCTAGGTAGCTAGGTCGAATTCAGACGCTGTTTGGAAGAGAATTGCAGCGGCTGGCAGCTCTATTCGGTACTTTTTCGTGGTTTCTCCGATCAGCACCAGGCAATGCCGAGTCACGGACTGCATGCGATCTTCTTGTTTGCCCTTTATTTACACTTACACTTTCATGTACTAAACACATGAATGGAGGCCAGTGGGGAGTAAGAGTTTGTCCCCGCTGGAGTGGTGTCGCGCTGAGATTCTTGGAAGGGATAATCTACTAGGCTGAATTGTAGGTCGGCGCCGGATATCATCATCCAACAAGACGTCGCCACCGCGATTAAACTACATACATTTCCCATCCTCTCGGGAACAGTGATCATTGCAGTTCAGGTGCCCGGAAACATCAAACAAATAATCCGAAAGTCTTTCCTTACCGCTCCGGTGGCCGAGATCGATAAGGCAGTAGTGTCGTAGCAATCTCGGACCGAAGGAGCGCGGATTCGAGTACCACCTCGGGCATGATTGTACTTGTGTTCGTCCTTTCACTCCTTATCGTCACCATATCGTTTCATCTTCACAGTTATGTAACGTTAACTCCAATAGTGGTTGCTAATGACCTAGATGTTGATGCGACCTTAAATAACAACAACAAAAAAAATATTTTCTTTCCAATGCAAACCAGGCACAGAAGTGAATGCTAAAAATACCTCGTTTCTCCACAACTGTTCCTCCAAAAGTTTCCTCTGTAGAAGCCACTTCTTCCCCTTCCCGGTCACAAACGAGGATAGGATCCGACGTCCTGTTGCCACATTCCTCCGAAAACCGATTCCCGGCTCTCCCAGGCCGGGCACGAGCGAAAGGGGGGGGGAGCGGGTCCATCAGCTTCCTCAGCGCTTCAATCATCCGCACAAAATAAATCGAGGCGACGGAGGCGGCGCCAATCGACAAGAACAAGAAGTCCAATCTGGTCCGCGGACGCAGGCGGCGCGAGGCGGCAAAAAAGCAAAGCGAAGCGAGCGAGGCCGCCGCGACGCTCCTGGAGGGAATGGGCGGGGCGAGCCGCCGACGACGGGAAAGCGGATGCCGCGGGCGACACAAAGGGAGGGAAGAAATATAGTCAATCAGTACTCGTCAACTACACACTATTCTGAAGACACTACTCCTACTATTACATGCGGCAATTCACCAATCAATGATATGACCAATACTCTCCTACGCTTTCAAGCGCAGGCTTCCGCGGCCGGAGTCAGTATCTGACTGCTCGGAGTCAGTATATGATGGCAGGAACGTTGGCATCTGGGCCTAGGTGCATCTCCCGGACAGTCAAGAGATACTCTCCTACGCTTCAAATTTGGCCTCTGTTAATTCTGTACTTTAAAAATGCAGTTTTTTCAAAATCAATTCCTCAGAGCCATTACAAAAGCACTCCGGTTTATATCAAATTCCCATCTACATAATGAACTCGGCATCATTACAATCTCCCCCTTTATTCCTTCGTATCCTCTTGCTTCCATTCCAAAATTCCATAGATTCGTCCAGTGGTGCATTACATAATTCGCAGACAAAATTAACATCATAAATCGTTAAAGTTTACCTTGGTGGATCAAACCAGATTTCACCTAATGATGCTTTTCACATATTTTAGTAATAATTACAATCCTTTATGTAACGGAATACAAGAGAATATTTTTTTAAAATAACAATCAATGTGTCGCAATTGGTTGTAGAGAGCCTGCTGATTTAGCAAAACCAAATTTAAATAAGAGTTTTTCTGACGAAAATTCGCCGTTTTCCTGTGCTCGAGTACATAACTTTCTCTTCTTACGAAGAACGTCGTAAGGCGAGAAAGTGAAAATAGTACCAGGGGGACCTGCAGTGAAACGACTAGCGGGATAGTAGGGTAGATCTCTACTTCTGATTTTGTGAGTTGATGCTAAAATGTACGCCGTTCAATGTGGAATTGTGGTGGACAAACCGGATTCATGGAAGGCTTTCCCCGTTTACCCTCTCTCACATTTCACCTTTATTCCATCAATATTCACATCACGAACATCATTACCATGAGCTGATAAAATTGTTTATGCATTCCAATTATGGGTAAAGGTAAAATCGTTTATGTATTTGAAGGTATGGGTATAGTTAAGTTTTGGAATGGTAGTGAAGTGCAGGTAATAAGAAATTGCTAGTATTAAATCAGTGTTTATGCGTTTGGGCACATTTTTCAGGTCGAAAATACGAAGTCTGTTTTAATTGATAAAAATAGGAAAAATACCTCTATATTCAATCAAATGTGCATTCATTGTAAGTTAAAAAGGAAATGGAACGATGAGGAACGAGATAACAGAGGTCGGATTGTTGGAGAGAGGGTATAAGTCAGAGACGGAGACATGCTGCTCGAGTCATGGAGTCAAGGCATGGAGTCAAGGCATGGAGTCATGTAAAGAAGGCCGGCACAAATATGCCCGAAAGTTTAAGACCCACAAGACTAGGCATAAATAGAGTCATATAAACAGAGATGCCACGAACAGTCACAAGCAATAAAACTCGTAAAAGCAAAAGAATAAGAATACAAAAACTAAGGAAGAACAGAACAACATACAGTTATGTGTAGATTGAACTAGAGGACAGAATCACATTGGTCCTAAGGAGAAAAAATAGGACAGATGAAGTTTACTATGATGTTAGTCCGTGTTGATCTTCAAATCAATAATACATCGCACTGGCCCGCTCAATTTTCTTCGCTCTGCTTTTCTCATAGAACTGAAAAACGTTTGCAATCTCCACCCAGTACCCACAGAAGTACGACCGAAGTAAGCAAAAATTGATTTCAATGGGACAGCGACGTGCGCAAGGGTAAACGTTTTTTCCTTTGTTCTCTGGTGTTCTCTATGTCTCTCACTCTATCCCTCTTTCTATTTCTCCATACCTCTATCGCTCTATCTCTCTATCACTTTATCTCACTCAATCTCTCTATATGTTTACTTTGAACCATTATAAAATATCTCAGTAACAGCGTTTCTACATCAGGTAAAGAACTGAGGTGGGCGATATCACAATCTAGATAAGAATTCCAGAGACCGGTTTCTCATATCCTTTGTTTCTGTAGGTTTCGTAGAAGAAATTTCTGACATATGCCGGAGTAATAATATATATAATGGCCTATAGAACGAGCGCAGTCCTACCTTCCGTATTCTGTCTGTAGTGTCTATCCTTACATTAAAACTATCGATGAATTTATCCCGACGCCCTGTCCCCATGATCCTAAACGGTTTTGACAGTATTGCAAGTTCACGGTACTGTATGTTAAGACAATACTCAAACTGAGCTTACTGTCACAGGAAGAAGTGAAATTATAAAGAGATAGAAGAATAGTAGAAGCAATAGAAGAATCAATAGAAGAAAAAGTAGAAGAAGAAACGAAAGACCGAATACTAGTGTGTGAAGTGCTGTGTGGCATTCGTAATCCACGAGAGAAAGCAGTTGATATTTTAAACGGACCACTGTCTTTTTAACTTCTTTTAATTCCTGTGCTGGCAAAAGGTTTTACAGAATTATTTGAAAAGTAGTTATATTAAAGAAGCAATTATTGACTGATATTCTATTATTGCTGAATCATCGTGGTTTTGTGCGAGGTATAAATGTTGCTAATTATGGAACTTTTCAAATGCGTATCCATACGATAAAATGTGGTTTATTTCATTCCTCAACTATTATTTTGCAGAACTTTTCTCTATATTTAATCTTTCTTAATGAATTAAATGATAGGATAAATATATATGTGCTGTGAAACCCTACTTGTTGCAGAAATCTGGCAAAAGTTTTCATTATAATATTACAGCATTTAACCCCCAAAATTTATTACTAGTTAATAAATGATGTGAATAAAATTATGTTACAAGTGAATAAAAATTATGTTACACCTCTTTACAAAGTGAAGCCGTAAAGTGAATATAATATACCGAAAAAATCAGCTGATACCTAGGAAAGCGTAATAGAAATAAGGTTTGATTTGTCTTAGATTAGATTTCACTGAATTATCAGCTAAGCATGGAAGTTCAAAACCAGGGAGTCACGCAAGACGGTTTCTGTATAATCAAATTAGGAACCGTTTTTTGTTTACTAAATGAGCAAATTTAGCGCGCACATGCCAATTGACAACACACCAGTAGGTCACAACTTCCTCAACGAATGATCTTTAAACTTTCTCTGCTGCCTCGAACACACACTTCAAGCAGTTTCTTGCCAAATCACTTCTCACTTTTCTTTTAAATTCGAACCTCACTCAATACCCAATCTTCTAGAATCTTCAATCGTATAATAGTAGAAAAGAAAGAAAATTAACGAAAAGACATTAATACTATAACACTCGGACCTTGCATTTACCGAGAATGACCGCGCGCCGTCATATTGACAGCTCATGTATTTAATGGGCTATTTCTGGATTTGGGGGGATTTATACACACAAATACACACAATACGTACTTCAGTTATCATTTTATTGTTTAATTACGGTAATTAGAAGAATATATGCAATTGTCATCAAAACAATTACGGAAGTTCTCGTAGGTTGTCATTAATTGTAAGATGTCACAGACTGTCCCGATAGCGTTTCAACAGCGATAGTCATCAACTTCTAATATCGACACTTCAGATACGATGAACACTCATGCTTTTCAACATAGAGAACATCCGTGACTTCTCAGAAGAGAGATAAGATGATATAACACAACAAGTCGACACACGGTGCGCACAGTAGCTATAGAAAAGCAGTCAATTTGACGGCTGTCGGGCGTTTAAGATAAATCAATCAAATTAACAATTTCGTGTGGATGAATATTTTCGAAATTTTCACATATACTTCTAATCATAAATACATTTAAATTCAAGTGATCACAATGACTACTGCTCATTTTAATAAAGATACCATTACTTGAATATGTTGTAGCTGTCAACATATTCAAGAAATCCGGCGACGGTCGTTCTGGAGTTAACGAAATAACCGGGTTTAGTAAAAATTGTTTTGAAGAAAATAATAGTTCTTGCCAATATGTCAATTATGTTCTTCCAGAATGTTGCACTTGCCACAGACAAAAACGATCATGAAGTACAATCGTATAAAAAAGTCGTACTAATGCTTTTCGAAAACACCTATCCAGCAGCTTTTTCCATCGACGTTTCTGACATTACTCACATCCCGAAACTCTCGCCTCAACAAGTTCCCGCCACCACATCCATTGCAGCAGACAACCTTCTCAGAAAGCCACAAGCAACGAGGTAGGTGCAGTTTTGGAGAACGCGGGTACTTCACGAGGTGATTGAAACCACTTCAGTAAGGGAAGATAATCATGCTCGGCCACGTAACAATAAACGTATTATCCCGGAAAGTGACGCCCCATAAACTGCGCAGTCCAAACGTGTATTTTGGACGTAGAGTGAACGGCGGACGGCTGGCGGCGGGCAAGGGGCGGAGGGTATGCACAGTGGTACAAAAAGGGCCTAAACGAGCTCATTGGCCACGCGCACTTTTAACGGTTTTTCTAACAAATTTACCGCCAAGAATTAGGGTGTATTACATTTTGGACTTTAATAATAATAATAATAATAATAATAATAATAATAATAATGTCTTTAAACACACTGTTTATTTACATAAATGTCAAAAATATACTTTTCCAGTCTTTATTTTAAACGTTAATCATTTTCAGAGGGGCAGCAGATCACGATGGGAATATATTTATTGCCGATCATTTTGTTTCTTGTTAGCATTTAGTAGATAGGTCGTCAAAAACCATACAGATTTTTAATGTCAAATTTGGTGACTGTAGTTACATTCAAGGGTAATACACAAAAAAGATCTCTCTTCGAAAGGAGAAATACATTTTCAAAAGTACACAAAAGGACAATAACTTACGAAACTTGAATATTTAATTAGATTTCATTATAAACAATCACTGATTTTGGCTAGTACGCATTCCAAAGCAACGTCTAACTTCGAAACAGTGTTTTAGATGTAGATATTTACGAAAAATAATTATTTTTTTAATTTTACAGTCACTTAATACTTCAAGAACTGATATTATTACAGAATTTTTTTTTCAAAAATCGTCTTTTTCGGGTGTCTGTGTGTTTGGGCCCGGTTCAGACCAGTGTGCGGCGGCGGCCCCTCAAAGCGCCGGGAACAGGTCCGGGCCAGCACACGGGAAGCGCGAACGCTGCCCAAACAGGTCGCAACACTGTGCCTCTTTTTGGCCTTTTATTATAATCTTTTATATTATACCCCTGTCAGGACGGCGACTTTGATATATTTACGGCCTATTACAGTGTTTTAAACAAGAATAAGGGCTATACTAAGGCCGCCCCGCCGTGTCGTTTAACGGATCATATAAAATAAATATGGATTCTGCGGTGGACGTTAATGTGGCGAGACAAATCAGAGCGAGGCGCGGCGCGGCGGCGGAGGCGGCGATGGAAGCGGCGGCGGCGGCCAAGGCGTTGGTAGAGGCGAAAGAACTGGCTAGGCGGACGCGCGTAGCTGGGCGATGGCGGTAGACCTTGCTCCCGACGCTTCACTCTGCAGCAACATAATATTCCATGTACTGAGCATGCCAAAGCATTGGTATTGAGCTTCATTGGATATAATGGAGCATCCATTTTGCGTTTCGGATGGCGTCGTTTAGAATTGTGAGTTCGTTTCTGAAGTCAATTTTGTATACAGTTTCTGTATACAATTCGTCGGTGCACAAGGCAAGTGACATTTCCAAAAACCGTCGTTTTGTAGCTAAACTCAAGAAATATTTAAAGAAAGTAGTATTTATTTACTAGTAAAATCTTAGATACTTCAAAAACATCGTTCCCAGCTGGATGGCGAGATACAGCACTGACCTACATGTCGGCTTGCCAGGTTTTCCAGTTATCTCCCACTAGCGGGACACCGCTCCAGCCGGGTCATGCCCTAAGCTCCCAGCTGGACTCTCGATTTGTGTTGAAGTGTAGCGAATGTGTGTGTAAGTAAGGAGATAAAGCCACCACAAGGAAGAGGAAGGAAATATCGCGCGCGGTCCATGGCCCGTTTGTTATGGCACTGCTCCGGTATTCGCCTGGTACTGATCGGAGAACCCAGGGAAAACTACCGATCAGAACAACCGGCAGCTAGAATTCTACTTCAGGCAGCGGCTAAATTCCACGTAGCTATCTAGCTAGTATCGAAAATCAGTGCCACTGTCGGGACTCGAACCTCAGGACCTCCCGGCCAGAGGCACTGCAGTGACATCAGTTGATGCCCTGAGCCACCTAAGCCGGTGGTGACTAACGGTGCGAGTGAATGTGAAGGGAGTAGAGCGAGGACGCAGGGGTTCCACGGTCGAAGGGCATGTGAGTTGGTTGGCCCGGGACGCCGCGTCCTCGGCGGGGTTGCCAACGTTTCAATCAACGTATTAACCCAGCGCAGTAACCATATTACGCTCCGGTGAAGCTGCCGTTGCCGGGCTGGTCGAATGTCAGGACTCGAGAAGCATACAGTGGGATCTTACAGAAGCTTTGATTGATTGAATTTTTCGTGTTTCCGGGCGCGTCAACTGCTTTGGTTATTAGTCCCGTTAGTGTAGTGCCTGCTTTTTTCGCGGGAGATGGCGGTAATCTTCCCCCGCTGGATGGCGAGATCCGGCGCCGACCTACCGTCGGCTAGTGGGGTTTTACCCTAACCAGGACTCTCCCACCTGCGGGGCACCGCCCCAGCCGGGACATGCCCTAAGCTCCCGACCGATCTCCCGGAATATGTGCTAGTGTAGTGCAAGTTAGTGTAAGTGTGTGAGTAAAGGAAGAGGATAGGACAAGGAAGAGGAACGACAGATCGCGCGCGGTCCGTGGCCCGTTTGGTATGGTACTGCTCCGGCATTCGCCTGGTGTTCATCGGAGAAACCACGGAAAACTACTGACCAGAGCAGCCGGCCGCTAGAATTCTCCTCCAGACAGCGACTAAATTCGACCTAGCTGAAAAGCTAATGTCGAAAATCATGCCACCGTCAGGACTCGAACCTAGAACCTCCCGGTCAGAGGCGTTGCAGTGACATCGGTTGATGTACTGAGGTACCGCTCCCGGTCTTACAGAAGTGATCCTGATTAATTTCTTTATATCATCACTCCTATACTTCATGTTTTCCTTTATATTCCTTTGTTCCATAATTATTTATTTGATTCATTCTGTAAAACAATGAATATAAAACAAAACACGTTTTTTTCGTCTTGAAACTGTATTGCCTTTGCTTTTCTTTATTGAATCTTTCTGCGAGTTTAAATTTCCTACAATTGGAACAAGTATTTTCATTCATTAAACGAACAGGCATTTATGTTCAAATAACCTATAACAGGAATCCCATTCATTCATTTTCAGGTGTTCTTGTTATCCATGCATTTTCAGAAATATCCTTATGTAAACAAACAATCCCCCATGACACACTAATTTTCTGAATTGTAATTCCTACACATAACACAAAGGGCTATCTGCGAACATCATACAGGTGCACGTACACATGCACATCAACAAGGATGTCATGCACATGAATGTAATTACGTGTTATCTGAAGCTATTATCTTGAAAGAGAATGCTATTTTTACGTTTTCCTTCAATGAATGCACGCAAGAATAAGTTCCCGTTCTTATTTTAGAAATAATCTTTATGTTTCCGAGCATAATTTGGTGGCAATACTTTTTTCCCCAAGGCCTCGATGTAGTATGCGAAAGAGAACATCACAAAATAGTCACTATGCAGAAAGATACAAAATCATCAACACTATGTTTACCAACATTTAGTGGCAAGGAAAATATCTTGACGTCCTTATGGTTTCATGTGCTATATATTTTGACCGTGGAATACTTGCAAATATTTATGCACAAACACGTTATATGCCACGTGACACAAAAAACATAGGGTATTCATTAATATCATGGGTATTCATGATAACATTGACCTTACAAATGAATATAACATAGTAGTGGACCAAATCAAGTACTGAAGAAAATAACGAAATTATTCCGTCTGAATGACCCATAGTTTGAATTTATGAGAACTCTGAGAATGAAGAAGGACACACCTTTAGGCAAACGTTGAAGACGGAGAAATCTAGAAAGGCTACTGTGAGCAGGTATCAAATATTTCTTCAAGAGAAAATGTTCGAAGTGAATAGCTAAGAACTCTGTTTGCATAATGAACGATGGAGCTTCCTCTTAAACAGTTATTTATTTCGTTGGTACCCCAAATTTGTGGATGCTTACACCGCATTGGTGGCCGATACTTGAGGCTGCGTGCGTACGCGGAATGGGGCTATCTCTGCTATTGAAGTGCAATTCTACTCAATGAAACTGTAGATATGTATATATTAGTATAACCTAGTGGTTTTCAAACATTTTGCTGCCGTGACTCCCTACAAGTGACAAATACTGCAGACGCCTTCCCTCATTAAAATTAAATTGTTGTTAACTATTTTTTCCTGGAAGAAGACTACCCTGTATGCTTTATTACATACTTTCAGTATACAAAATAATTATTGCAAGTGCAGTATTACTGCTGTAATTACTGAATTTAATCAATATTTGACAAAGTGAGGAAAACTACAAAAGACGATAATACTAATAGTTAAGATAAGTCAGTGAGAAGAATGGGTTTGTTTAGTGTAACAGTTCATCGAATCTCGGCACTAATTTCGAAATGGCAATATGCTTCTCATTCTAGAGATTAAATATTGACCAAAATTTTGTGTTGATCACCGCCATGGCTGAAAATCCAGTTTCACATAGGTAAGAAGTGGTAACAGGAAGCAGAACTCGCAAAGTCTTCTTTCTTGACTCTGGATACTCATTCTTTGCGGAGCACCAAAATTCTAAAAATACTGTCTATAGTGTATTGTCTAACGAAAGATCAAGAGTTGTTTTTCCGCTGTTGTGAAATTTAGAAATAATTAGACCATTATCAAGCATTAGAGCTCTATTATATTCAATTATTACGAAGTTCTGACGCTTCCCCTATGAAACATTAGCGCCTCCCTTGGGGAGACGCACCTCACAATTTGAATAACACGGGAATTACCTATTTCCTTAAGGTGGGCGAACTCACACCTCGGAACGTCGATAATATAACTCAATATAAATGTATTAATGCTAATATATAAAAACATTGACCTTCATAAAATAAATTATTGGAAAAAATGTAGAATCAGGGAATTTATAATTAAAGGGCCACAAAGAATATATTGATAAACATTTATTTATTGACTGTTATTAATATTATATTATCAAGCCATGATTATTGATTTATGCAACTTAATCATTGGAGAGATAATAAATTCTTTAATTTTAAACATAAATATAAGTGCATTGTCTTCAATGTTGAAGTAAGTAGAATCAATACATAAAAGTGATTGGAAGAAACACTTATTCCTAATTAGTATAATAAATAAAATTGATTACATTAAAAATCTATTACGATATTCTTAACAATAGAAAACTGATTCTCTCTCTCTCTCTCTCTCTCTCTCTCTCTCTCTCTCTCTCTCTCACACACACACACACACAAGTTCTTTGTAGTTCTGATTGGTATGAATGAATCACAATGTATTCACTCTGTCAGAATTATTACGATTAAAATCAATTGTGCGATTTAAATAGAGCGATAAATTCAGCACTTCATTATTTTACAGCACACGCGTATAGGCTGCGCGCCATCTATACACGTGTGCTTACATCCAAATAGCACAAGTGAGATTAAACTCGATACTATAATTTTTGTAGAATGACAAATTCTACACCAAATTTCTATTCAATTCACAATTAAAGATTTCTTTCTGTAATTTTTATCCTAACAAATTATGCATCCCAACCATTCAGTTAGATATGAATCAATTACATCCTTAGATGTAGCATTAAGCAAGCGGAGTTCTTGGGCAAACCGCAAAGTCCGGAGCGGGCAGGTGCGCGCGCGAAAACAAAGCAACGGAACCATCGCTCGGTTTCAAGTTGCTCGCTACTTTCACACGAAGCTCCCTTACTTAGCACCGACTTCTGCCATCCAGTTGCTTGATTGATTGTTAGTGATTCCGGGCGCGTCATCTACTATAGTCATTAGTCCCGTAAGTTTTGCTCGTGTTTTTGCTCGGAAGGTGGCGGTGGGATCGGACAGTCGGCTAACGGGGTTTTCCTCAACCGGGTATCTCCCACCAGCGGGACACGCTCCAGCCGGGACAAGTTGTAAGTCCCCGACCGATCTCCCGGCAGATTTGATAGTGTAGTGCATGTTAGTGTAAGTGTGTGAAGATAGGTCAAGGGAGAGGAAGGAAAGATCGCGGGCGGTCCGTGGCCCGTTTGTCAGGGTATTGCTTCGGCATTCGCCTGGTGTTGATCGGAGAAACGGCGAGAAAATACCGAGCAGCCGGCCGCTAGAATTCTCCTCCAGGAAGCGACTGAACGCGATCTATCTGAAAAGCTAGTGTCGAAAATCCTGCCGCCATCGGGACTCGAACCGGCAGAGACGCTGCAGTAACATCAGTTGATTCACTGAGCCACCGCTCCGATCATCCAGTGGCTGTTTCGTAGGAGAGGAAAGGGGAAGGTCCTCTTCCATATTTGGTATGTTTGGATGTAATTAGAAAATGAAATATTGCCTTTGAGTTTCATGAAAAATGTTTAGAATTTTAGGTCATAGCTCTGAGAAAATTGACTTCGATAGAGTTTTGAACTACGCGCGCGAGAACTAACAATTTCTGAACTCTTATGGCACTACTTATTCGAGGTTTTCATCATTGAGTGGGTATTGACTAAACATATGCAAAAGAGATCAGGAAGATGTTTCAGCTCTGAGGCCTGGTTTAGACGGAAAACATTGAATTTTTCGTTATACTCCTTCGAATCACAAGCAGACCTTAATCTACTGCGAGAAGAGACGTTTCAATTCAGTAACACTTCCACTAATCATGCTCAAAATATTTGTTTCATATCGCTGACTCTTCCATACCCATCGAGTACCGCCGCGGACCATCTCATCTCTCATATCCACACGCATTCGCCATCGATGGTGGCTGAAAATCTGTGTTTGAACTTCACACATGGTGTCACTTGATGTTTGTAGAGGCACAATCGCTCTAACATCAACCGTCACCGGGAGAGGTGGCTCAGTGCATCAACTGATGTCCTGCAGCGCCTCTGACCGAGAAGTTCTAGGTTCGAGTCCTGATGGTGCCAGGATTTTCGCACTAGCTTTTCAGCTGGTCGAATTCAGTCGCTTCTGGAGGAGAATTCTAGCGGCCGGCTGCTCTGATCGGTAGTTTTCCGTGATTTCTCCGATCAACCACAGGCGAATGCCGGAGCAGTACCCTACCAAACGGGCCACTAATCGTGCTTGTCCTATCCTCACCCTTTACCTACAATCGCGAGCAATCTTTACTTACACTTACATGCACTACACTACCACATACGCTGGGAGACCGGTTGGGAGCTTAGAGCTTGTCCCGTCTTGGGCGCTGCCCCACTGGCAGGAGTTTCCTTGTTGGGGAGAACCCCGCTAGCCGACGGTAGGTCGGTGCCAGATCTCGCCATCCAACGGGAGAAGCGCCACCCCATGCGATAAAAACATGCTCTGCATTTACGGGAGTAATGACAGCAGTTGACGCGCACGGAATCACTAATCAAACAATCCGCCTGCCAACTCGCAAACTTATTGACGGTGGCAGGAGGGTGGAAGGAAGGCGGAAAGTTGATGGTGTGCAAATCCTTTACCTTTCACGAGGTAAGTTCCACCCGCGAGATTCTTTTTTCTAAGCGGTACATCTGCAGTTGTTTGATCACAGGAGCGCCTAGAGACGGGGAAGGGTGTCCGTGAACAGGGGCGGCGTAATAAGCCCGACTCAACGCATCATTACCCTCTTCCAGACGCGGAAGCCGACCCACGCTATAATCTCACTGGAAAGTGCGAAGAAAAGGGATAATTACCTTTACTTTCCAATTGGCAGGTTCCTCCAGCGACGGGCATAACGCTTCCACAACCAGTACTTCTTCGCCAATCATTTGGTCACCGCTGTCTTTCATGACGCCGAGATCTTATTAATACCTATCACTACAGATGCAATATGAGCCCGCGAGGGTATGTGTCTGTTTGGCGGTTCGGTCTTGCGTATTACGTCAGGCAACGACCTGAGACGCGCTGTGATTACGCTGCGATCCGCCATGGCAGCGGGCCCGGTCTGGGGGCGAAGACGCCCGAAATGCGGCGGAAATCACCGAAAACTGACGTCCCGAGAGATATAGGGGCACGGTGGGCACAGCAGACCAGATAAGTGCTCTGAAATTGGAGTATCGGATCCGCAGTCATTACACGGCGAGCGGAGCTCAAATGGAGAATAATGGCTCTATTTAGTACTTCGCTTACGGAAAAGCGGCCATCATCGCACGACTCTCAGACAGTCCTGTCAAAGGCTGGTTCAGATACAAAATGTTCGTGAATGGCTCGAAAGTCTTTAACCTCATGCTTGCACACACAGGGAATATTTGGTACTAGTAGATCGCGAAGTGGCCTTTTTGTTTCACTAATACTCAGTGGATAGGTTTTCTTTTTTTATAAATTGTTTACTCTTGTGTAATTATAACTATAACTTTTATTATAAAATTTATTATTGTTAAGATAGATAAGAATTGGTAAAGATTTCATTAATTATTTCAGTGCACACGCAACGATAACCGGGTAAATTGATTAGTTTCCTTCACGTCTTCAGGTATGAAACTCAAGTCAACAGAACTCATAAAGATGATAATACAAATACAAATTAATCTTGGCCAAAATCTAACCATTATTAATGAAACGAGAAACATTCTCATGTGCCGACATGTACACAGGGAGGAGGAGCAGAAAGGTGGTGGCCCTCCTGAAAAATGATTAAATGGGCCCTTTATTCTTACGTAACAGCCCCGTAAATATGGGCAATTGATCTGGGCATGTTTTTTTCTTGGGAGTTGGCGGTGATCTTCCCCCGCTGGATGGCGAGATCCGGCGCCGACCTACCGTCAGCTAGTGGGGTTACCCCCTAATCAGGACTCTCCCACCAGCGGACACCGCCCCAGCCGGGACAAGCTGTAAGCTCCCGACCGGTCTCCCGGAATATGTGATAGTGTAGTGTATGTTAGTGTAAGTGTGTGTGTAAGGGGAGAGGATAGGACAAGGAAGAGGAAGGAGAGATCGCGCGCGGTCCGTGGCCCGTTTTGTAGGGTACTGCTCCGGCATTCGCCAGGTGTTGATCGGAGAAACCACGGAAAACTACCGATCAGAGCAGTCGGCCGCTAGAATTCTCCTCCAGACAGCGACTGAACTCGACCTAGCTGAGAAGCTAGTGCCGAAAATCCTGCCGCCGTGGGGAGTGGGAACCTAGGACCTCCCGGCAGAGGCGCTGCAGTGACATCAGTTGATGCACTGAGCTACCGCTACCGGTGCTAACGATAGGTATACTGTATTTACTTCCTCGTAATATGTCGTATGTATATAAAAACGTTTAATGGATAAGGGAGCAGGAGAGGCTTAGAAATGTATATGGTTCTACTTTTGTTTTAGGCTGCGCACAACAAGGTTGTCACGTGACAATTATGCAAATTATGCATCTTCTCCAACTGTCTTCTTGTCTCGAACTTTTAGGTAGGCTTTCACATACAGAACTAAAGTAAAAAATGACACCACAATGGCACACAAGTTAGTTACTGAATTATACCCCTTCACACATAGTGCACATTGTTTGCATACAAATAAATCGTAGAACCCAAAGCGCGAAAAACATCCTTATTTTACCTTTTCTAAACAAAAAAACTAAACCATACTGAAATAGCGAGGGGGTGTCACTCTCAATTTTGCTGCTGGTGTCAACAATTGTATCTGCACCATTGCTTCCGCGAGAGAAGACTGACGTGCGAAATAATTGGCAATGATCTGAATGCGCTAACGGGTTCGACACGACATGCCCTCACCCCCCGCGTTCGGCCCCGCTTCGCCCGGATGTCCCGGGGGCCTCCCCTCCCTTCCTCGCCCCTCCCCGTCATTATCTGCTCCTGAGATGCGGACCCCGATACGCCTTGATTAGCCCCAATGCATTTACTTACAGCCCCATCTCCCGCCCCTTCCTAATTGGGGGAGAAAGCGCGGGGCCCCGTGGTGGCGCTGAGATCGCGAGCACATGGTCAATTCGTTTCATTTACACGGTCGCACACATTCTCCCATCTTCTTATACACATCCTTTCGCATCTTAGTCAGTAATTATCAACGTCATCATTAGGGCTCGGACTTTTAGGTACTAAAAACTGGAAAATATTTATTTTGTGTGTGCTTAAAAAGTTAAAAAAGTGTTAAAACGATGAAAACATTTATTTATTTGTTTTATTTAATTCATTTATTATTTTTTATTTAATTTATTACCCTTATGAAAACCAGGAATCAAGATCGAGACATGTTTCGATGCGAAACGCGACGTCATCTTTCTTATCACTCTTCGTCAGAGCAGTATGAGAAATTTTGGAAGCTGTTCGCGCTATTGGTGTATGTTATCGCTTAAGTGTCATTACCTAAAGCGATAGTAGTGTTAAAAGTGTCACTCAGACGTTTTGGCGGGTCGTGAACTCACTCCACTCAATCTTGGGGAAGTCCCACATTCCCAAAGTAATGTGTGACCAACCATCGGTTTCCAAACTGGCATGTCTTTCACCATACATCCAAGGCACACACTGGCATGTCTTTCACCATACATACAGCAAAAGCACAGAAGTATACAATTTGAAAATATCCATTTATTCATATAAAATCGATCGAAATGTGTAATAATATTTGTTCCGTTGAACATATTTATTTTATGCAACTTATTTTTAGGCAAATGCCATTTCGAATACGGAAACCACAGAGCGCTACTTGAATTTCACTTTCTTTTAACACTCAATATTTAAGGGAGAAACATGTATTTATGTAAATGTCTGAAGCTTAGTCTTCATTGCTACTATCGCAATTTTTTTTCCTCCCTCTCAGTATTCTAGAATGATTACACTGTCATGTTTTTTAGCGATCCTTGTTTCCTTTTTTGGATTCGAATTTTGTATATGCAAAAATGAAAGTTAATACAATTTTTAACAACATTATTACGACGATACTGAACATTGTTGAATTAATAATTCCTTGCCATCTTATTATTAGATCCTTTGGAGGCAGCCTCTTTCTCATAATTTTTGTCCATAAGCTGAAATCAATTGCCAATCTATTTAATTTTATGTATAAATCAACTTAAATCTTAACTACATTTAAAAAAATGTGGATATTGAGGAAAGCGTTTTATCTGGTTGAACAGTTCTCATGAGAATTTTATCTTAAAAGTATAGAATACCAAATCAGGCAATAATGTAATCTATATCTTCATGCCCGGACCTTACAAATATTGTCTCAGCAGGTACATTATATTTATTGCACATATATTTTAATGAAGATAAATCATATTTTGTGTTCTACATTTGATACTGAAAAAAATTACTTCCGATTACTTGGACAAATGCGAGATTGAATAATGTCGATAGTTCTGAATAATGTAAGTTTTCCATTACAAAATTTTAAGAGAGAGAGAGAGAGAGAGAGAGAGAGAGAGAGAGAGAGAGAGAGAGAGAGAGAGAGAGAGAGAAAGAGAGAGAGAGAAGAGATACAGAGCGAGATACAGAGCGAGATACATAAAGAGAGACGACCAGAGAGAGAGAGAGAGAGAGAGGGTGTGCGAGGTACAGAGAGAGGTAGGGAGAGAGAAAGGTAGAGAAAGAGAAAGGTAGAGAGAAAAGTAGAGAGAGAGAAGTAGAGAGAGAAGTAGAGAGAGAAGTAGAGAGAGAGAAGTAGAGAGAGAGAGAAGTAGAGAGAGAGAGAAAAGAGAGAGAAGTAGAGAGAGAGAAGTAGAGAGAGAGAGAGAAGTAGAGAGAGAGAAGTAGAGTGGTAGAGCGTGCCATCTTTAAATGAAGACCAGTTAGGGGTGTCACCTGTGCCACTGCGGACGCAGGTGGGGCAGGGGAGATGGAGCACGGCGGGGGTTGCGGAGAGGGGCGGGCGGCGTGCGAGAGGGCGGGGAACGCGAGGCGGGGACGGGGCCAACGGGGGCGCCGCCATTGTTCCGAGGCAGCCGCGACGATCGGCAAAACCTGTTGTTGAGACTTAATTAGCGTAATAGCCTGATTAACACTCGCTCGCTCATGCATGCATGAACGCCACGCCACAATTACCCCCTAATGACGGTGCTTTGCTCTCATTACCTCTAAGGGCTCCAGGGGCCTGTGGTTGACGCCAAAACAAAGTTTGCCATGCCCGCTGCTCTCCTCCGCTTACCTCTGCCTCGGCCTTCGCTTCTGCCTCCACGTTTGCCTTCGCTTCTGACTCCGCTTCCGTTTTCTACGACTGTCTACCGCGTTTCACCTGCTCTGGTCCCCGCCTCCGTCCTCCGCCTTCGCCCCCGCCTCGCCTCCGCCTTCGCCCCCCGCTTTGCCTTCGCCTTCGCCTCCGCCTTCGCCTTCGCCTCCGCCTCCGCCTTCGTCCCCGCCTCCGCCTCCGTCTCCGCCTTCGCCCCCGCCTTCGCCTCCGCCTTCGCCTTCCGCCTCCACCTTCGCCTCCGCCTCCCCCTTCGCCTCCCTTCGCCTTCGCTCGCCCGCCTCTCGCCTCGCTTCGCCTCGCCTCGCCTCCGCCTCGCCTTCGCCTCCGAACCTTGGTTTCCTCCTTCCCTTATGCTTTTGGCTCCATCCTTCCATCTTCACTTCCCCCCTACTTCACAATCTAACTTCACAATCCCACTTGGTTTCCTCTTCCCTTTGCTTTTGGCTCCATCTTTGTCTTTGTCCTCATCTTCGGATCCGACTGACGTCCGTTTCACTCTTGACTTCAATGCGTTGTCAGGTTCGCATTGAGTTGTTTACAGGTGTAGAATGCAAAGCATATTGGAATATGCACTGTAGACTAGAGGGAGAGAATCTGGTGAGCATATCGAAATTAGTAACAGAAAATGTCTATATTTTTTTCGCGCTTTCATTCAGCTTCGTAAATCAGTTAGTTTAATTCTTGCTTTTTTACTTCTTAAAAACTTTGAACACACAAGGGTGCACAATTGCACCCAGTTTTTTGGAGTTGGATTTGCCTGCTTTCTTTCTTATTGTTAATAGCATTCATTGTTATTTTTAACTCCTCTCCTTAACCTTTCTTATTAACCCTTTTTTCATTATCAATCACTTGTACTTCGTTTGAATGAATTTTGATTAGTGACTCCATTACTCCCATTAGTGTAGTGCGTGTAATTTGCCTTCGGAGTAGCTTCATTTTCCTCGAGACCCGGCACTGATCTACACGTCGGCTTGCCGGATTTTTCCCAACCAGGTACCTTCCACCAACGGGGCACAGCCCCAGCCGAGATGAGCTCTAGCTTCCGACCGGTCTCTTGCCATATGTAGTAGTGTAGTACATGTAAGTGTATGTGTATGTAAGTAAGGGGTGAGGATAGTTCAGATCCGCCTCTCCCGGTTTATAGTTTGTGTGGGAGTAACTCACGCCGAGTTAAATACTTTTCTTTCTTAACAACTCTAATTTCCTCGTTCTTGAATCGTTCATTCCCGTTAAGAATGGAAATGTTGTGTTGTTTGTGGAAACAGAAACTTCTTTGATTACGCAACTATGATGGCTAAACGTTCGTTGTAATAGCAAGTTTGCCAACTCAGTTTCTGCTCAACACATTGTGTCCTTGGTATATATTTTTATTTGGACATATTTTTTAGAACAGTGAATTGACAGAAATGTATAAAAATGAAGGAAAAAAAGAATTCACAGCTTTCAAGCGATATATTGATCATACGAATCCATCCAACAGCGGATATGTAGATCCCAGATCTGCTTTTTACCGAATTTATATTATAGTTAGAGTTATCTCAACTCTATAGAATGATCAATGTATAAATATTTTTGTTTGTTTTGACGTGTGAAGTAGATATAATTTTGTCACAAGCAAACGTTCTAATAAGGTTTTTTAAAAAAATTCTATAATAATATCATAATATCATTCATGTATTTAAAAATGTGTTTTATAACTTATACTAATTGATAAAAACTCAATTTTGACTTTCAATTTGTTGGAAAATCAATCTTATAGAAAATGAAATAAGTTGAATAATCTGCACCTGCAGAAGTGCACTTGTTTTTTTTTCTCAGTGGAGGTGGGTGGGCTATATAAACAGTGACCAGCAAACATAAAATTTTCTTGTAAAAAGTTTTTCATTTATGCTGAATATAATATGTATTTTTATTTGTTGACATAGTATACTGAATGAATTTCATTAGTATAGAAAATTAATAAAATATATATTAAAAAAATGTATTCGTGACTTCTGGTGGGGACTGAAGCCACAAAATCCCTTTCCCCCTTTTGGGTACGTCACTGTGCATCTTCCGATGCAAGCATTCTTGCTAGGACTGCCAACAATGTTCGTGCACAAGGGAGAACACTCGATAAGCAAACCAACCAACCAAACAAACAAACAAAACAAAATGCTTCAACACATTTCAAAAAGATCACATATTTCAGAAGAAGATGGTCTGAATGTCTCTTTTTTATCTTAGTCGCTAGACAGGGACACGATCATGCATGCGTATGTCAGCGTTCAGAAAAAATATATTTATGTTTTCTATTCCAAGTTAAACAATAAACGATACAACGTATCAGGGGTTAGTCATGTGATAAAAGAAATGACAACAAATGTAAAAAAATTACTAAAAAGAAGGACATTTAAAATACAAAGGAGAACGAGAGGACAACTCACGTGAATGGAGGGCAGTCCTCCCAAATAGAGGACGGTTGGCACCCCTAATTCTTAGTCATTCGATGGAAGAGATGTTACTTTTCAAATTCCCGACATGAACCGCCTCACACATTTTTCACACATGCGGCTGGCATGTGTGATGTGATGTACGAGCGAAATAAAACTCGGGCAGAGGATCAGGAAACGGGAGCAATTACGCGCACCCATCTGCACAGCGGTCGGCGCTAAGTGAATTTTCGCGCAAACGCGCGCGCGACCAAGGCACAAGAGAGGTAATTGAGGAAGGTGGGTTTTGCGCTGATAAGCGAGACTAACCACAGACATTATGCTAACTAGAGATAATTTTCACTAGACCCGCGAGGCGCAGACGGGAACGAAATTGCAAGTGGAACGGGATTCCTACGTCCTGGTGGGAATGTGATGAGCAACATACTGCGGCCGATACAATGAAGCTCGTAAGTCCTCACGTCATTGGTCGTTACCGAGATGGTTTACGTTTAGGCGGTGCTTCATTTTGCCTAATTATAATACGCATACAAAGTTACAGCCGAGCTCGGAATATTAATTGCCTCGGGTGCGTCGAGGATGAGTTCTGACAAAACAACGAAACACGCACAATAGCGTTCCACGTAATTTTACTGAAAAAATTGTGAGTAGATGGATGTACTGCCGTGCAAGCAACTATACATGGTAAAACGTAAAAAATTAAAGTAAAATATAAAAAGAAAAAGTAAAATTTAAAAATGAGTTTGCACAACATTTACAGCGATATAAATGAAGAGTGTTCTCAGACTCTTCCTAAAGTATTATAAGAGAATAAACGCCATTAAAATAATTCATTAAGTACACTAATATCAATATCAAAAATATTTTCAACATTTACTTATATATGTTATAATAATTAATAATTGACATTGAAATAATGCCTAAAATTGAACATTTATATTAATTTTTTACTCACAAATATATTTCTATATTTTGTTTGTGATATGATATTAATCTAGCCTCCAATGACTTTGATATAAAAGTAAAAAATAAAGGCAAATTCTCTCCAGCTGTAATTTCTCGTCAACAGGGAGGGCGTGTGATTGAACACTAGAACCAGGATAACAGGTGTAATTCGAAGCTATTTGCATATAATCAAAGTACTCAAGAGATTACTTAGTCCTAAAGAGTGAATTCATATCTTTTCTTTGATTTCTTAGAACGTTTTTTCTTAGAACTGAAACGAAACGCTCGCCACATCCGTGTACCCAAGTAACAACGTCCTCAGATTCACAGAACGCATGAGGAGGAAAGGAAGCAATGCAGTGTGGCGACTATTTTCGTAACTAGTGGCCTACAGCAATAAGCATGCTGCTGAACAAAACTACACACTATGCTTTTCCAGAAGTAGCAGCAACACACTTTACTTATCAAGAATTTAAAAAATTGCTTCTCCATAACGCATTACGTATCAACCCCGTGGGAACGATAAAATGTTAAAGGGGGCACCGGCAACTCATCTAAATAATCAAGATTCTATTGATTACAAAACATATAACGACGGGTTAGCGAATGGGAAAGCCTGATAGGTCGACAAAACAACGATGATGGTGAAAGTTATGAAAAATAAACGATTTATAGTTCGAACTGCCCCGAAAATACGTACAGTACACAATCGAACGAAAAGCATCGTCGTAAGAACAAGGAGATAGTCTCGGGTAGAAAATAGCGATTAGAGACAGTCGCAGAGATCGATGTGATTTGGCCACGCGCCGTGATAAATAAGTTTCTGTTACAAGTTTAGTAACCTTTCCTGAAATAAACATTTGATATAGTTGCGATGAAGAGACAATGTTCATTTAGAAATATTAATTGGAAATTCACACAGACGAAAATTAGAATTTTAAAATCTTCTTGTGTGTGATAAAATGGATGGAGCCTGTCTAATGTAACCGATGAAGGAAATTCGTCGTTCAAGTATGCTGTGTATTCTCAAAAAGGGAAATGAAAATTTACAGAGAAAAACGCCATTATATTAAATGACCATTAAATGAATTTTAAATTAGGGAATGTTGTACAGATCTAAGCGTTAACGATATGAATAGTTGCTGTATGTCAAATAAAGTAAATGTATTGTTTTATTTTCAGTGTATAATAATAATAATAATAATAATAATAATAATAATAATAATAATAAATAATTATGTTTTTATATGCCAGCTTGAAATAGGCCGAATGTAACGGTACTACGAAATAGATAGTAACGGAATAAATAACGCAAGATATTGTTGAGCTACAGTAATTTGCATGCATTTTGGTATTATTCTTTTTGTAATAATTGGAAGATGTCTCCATTGATCATTACTTCCCTAAATAAACAATTTGGTCAGTGCAGAACTCGTAATGAGCGGTGAATTTTCAGGGACACTCTTTTAAGTATATTAAAAAAATAAAACTCTCAGATAGATGAACATTGTTATTCAGTGTTTAGTAAATTTTTTTGTATACCATCATTATAAACGACCCTTTTCGATACCCCGAATCGTGCATAATCCTGTATTTTATTGCACGCTACATGACGTCATCGCCATTATTAAACGCGACATGACGTCATCACACATTCAGCCAATAGTAGCGAGAGAATCGTGGGGAGGTAGAAGAAGACGGAACAGCCGACCACCGTTTTCTCGCACGGATGTCAACAATGCCATCTTGAATTTCATTTCCAGAGGGCGTTGGATGTCAAGCACCCGAGACGTCAGAAGAAAGTTGTTTCGCGAAATTAAGTTTGATTCTCTTGTAAATTTATAATGCTGTTATACAAAAATAGCGTATGCAACTCGTTTATAATGTTGCTTTATTGCATTCGTACCAATTTGAAAACTCGCTCCTAACGTCGCTCGTTTTCAAAACATGTACTCATGCAATAAAGCTTAACATTATAAACTAATTGCATAAACTACTATTGTTAGACAAAAACTAAGAAACCTGAGTTGGTTGATATGAATAGAAAGTAAGAGAAATTGGAGGGAGAGTAGGAAACCATTTTCAATACCAAGTAAGTTATGTGAATTAATTATTTAATTTGTTGTACATTACAGAAAAAAGTCAAGGGTGTCGAATTTTTTTAAAATAGGGATCGATGCAAGAAAAGGGTTGGGAATCTCTAATCTAATGAAAACATAGACACCTTTGACTAGACTGGAGGCTGCATTGTTTTCTCTCAATTTCTGCGTGCAAAGGAAATTATTCAGACAGATTTCTCTCGTTATTCCTCTGTTTAATCCGTATCAATTCCCTTACATTACAGGGTTTTATCCTGTAATATTTCGCCCATTATAAGTCACACTGAACCTTTTTATTTCCCCAGGCATTTCCATATTTTACTTTCTGTTCCATTCATGACAGTTTGTGTTCATCGGTTGCTACAGAGAGCGGCTTGTGCTTTGTACCTCCCGGAAAATTATCCTGAACTTTAAGAGCTTCCTCGGCGTTTCATTTTTCACACATGAAAATTTAATTCATCTCGGATTTATTCAAACGCTTTTTATGAAGGTGCTCCTTGGACGCGATCCCAAAAATCAGCTGTTTCAGTGGCAGAACAAAGTAGAAGTATCATGCATTTCACATTCTTTTCAAGACCAAATTATACATATTTACCGAAGTACAAGCAATTTCTCATGATCAAGAATAAGAAATGCACTTTTTCTTTTGTAGCCTCAAAAACTTAAGAACTTTTTCATTAATAATTTTGTATGTTCTGTATGATACATATTCACATTCCAACCACGATCATGGGTGTATTAAATTATCGAGTAGGTATAACTCACAAAATATTTATTAGGAACATATGCGACCAAAGCGTAATAATATTCATTTTTTCTATTAAAAGTCATTTCTTTCAAAGTATGCAGTTGGGAGGGCACTTCGCTAAATCTTGCAAGAAAACGTCTGTCACTTCCCATTTCTCGACCCGTTAAATAAAATCCGATCTCCATGAATACTAAAACCAATGCTGATTCGAAGACCAAGAGACAATGTATATTCATGCTGCGCCTTCTGGGAAGCCTGCCGTGGTGGGGCGCGTGTGTGCCAGGGTCGGCTCCTGCGGTCGTCTCTGCGACGCTGAAACTTTGACGATTCCAATCTGTCGCTGCTCAAACGTTAATGGGCGTTCGCCGTTCCGGTCGTCGGTGGCCTTTCGCCGGACGGCACGGAAGACTGACGCGCGGTGACAAGCAACGCTCGCACGCTGTCCGTCTCCGAGGCAGCGGAACAAATGCCTGGCGGTACCTGCGCTGCTGCGCGCGACCCGCGACGCGCGACTGCGCATTTCGGAAATCGCCCGGTTTGCCACTGGCAACGATGCAACTCGTAATGATAAGGGAACGGAATTTCTTGTAATAAAAAACGCACATTTTGCAAATTCGTATTTGAAATGTATGTATGGAAATATGTCGCAATAAGTAAAATACGTAAAATATATACCTACTACAAAATAGGTAAAATATAAATGGTTCTTATTCTATCAGAATGTCTTGTTAACTCTAAACAAATATTATTGGCGCATATAGGGGTGCATTATTATTATTATTATTATTATTATTATTATTATTATTATTATTATTATTATTATTGAATACATGATTATTGTTCCTGTAAAATATGTACTTACATGAAAAACTGTTCTGTAATAATGTCTTATTAATGGGACATGACAACTTACAAGAAGACGTAAATTTACTGATTGAATGGCGAAAAAGAATTGATGGTAAAAATTTATACACATAAATGTCAGGCCAAAATATTTAAATCCCATTCCACCATTGAATAAAAATAACACGGACATCCAATGGCTTATTACATGAACTCCAGTAACGTATCTTCAAATAGACGAGTCGTCTTCTACTCCAAGTAAACGAGTAATATAGAGAGACCAGATAGATACCATTGCCAAAAACACGAAAACGTTAAAAGTATATCCATGTATTTAAAAAGTTCTTTTTAAATATGTTATTTTAAAATAAACGTTTTGGTTGGTCCAAACAATTGATCTTGATAACTGGAAGCTCGTTAATGAAATGATATGTTCAATAAAGTTAAACTGAATATTCATCAGAATAGAATCCACCGAATTAAACATATCGTTGACTCACCTATGGTTGTTATACCGTTCAAAACAATATGAAGAGGTCATAGGAAATTAAAGGGCGTTAAAAGTTATCATAAAAATATAGGGAAGCCATGTAACAGAAGCGCGGGACACAAATTCTCACCCCTCATTGGCAACGGCGTAATAATTCGCTGAATGGGCTCCCCGCGACGCCCATCAGTGCATAGGGGGCTTGTTATCGACCTCGCACCGCGGATCGCGTTACAAACCGCCGAGGGTGCGGGCGACGGCGAGGGCGAGGGCGAGGGCGAGGGTGAGGGTGACGGCGAGGGCGAGGGACCACCCCTCCGACCGCCCGCGGCGATGTGCTGGCCGCCCTCCAGCCCCACCGCAGCGCCCCCCGCAGGGACTACCCGCAACAGCAACCCCTCAAAAGCGATGCCGTCCCGTGACTTCAGCTACGCAGCACCTTCTCCATTTGATATCGTAGGCTTCCGCGGCCAGATCCATGATCTGGGCTGTCCGGGTGACGCCGCTTCGAAGGCTGGGGTGCCGACGTTTCGACCGACATATCGCGGTCCTCTTCAGGACCGTACTTGGCAGTACGGCCTTGAAGAGGACTGCGATATGCCGGTAGAAACGTCGGCACCCCAGCGTTCAACGCGGCATCACCCGGACAGCCCAGATCACAACTTCTCCATATGACTTTCGTCGCAAGCCATAATCGTCTCCTATATTATCTCAGTAGTGTACATACCTTTTCCGGCTCTCATGCGTCACCAATCTTTACAAGTAAGGGCTCCAAAGAGAGATAATTTCACGAAGACTTGACGAATTGCACTTTGACATGAAATATGTGAATGATTCGTTAAAAAAACGCATTTACATATTAATGTCAAATGCAACTCGCAACACTCGGCCGACTTTTTTATTTATATCGTCAAATAATTCCTAAACGGCGCGTTTTAAGGCCTTAATAACTAAAATTTTGAGGCCAAAGGTTTCAAAGAAACGTTTCTTGCATTGTAATCTACAGGATGGGATCTTCTTGAACATTCTATTACATATTTGCTGGTTTGACGCTTCTCGATTTTAACTCACCTGTTCAGAGCCTGCAGAATCTGTGGGTGAAAATTAATATTCTACGCGATTGAATTACACGGGTGCAACTCTGTGCTCGGTAATAGCATTAAATAAGAATAGTTTGTATTCGCAAGCTGCATTTTATTGTTATCAATTACAAGGAGACAATAGAAAAACTGACAGAGGATAACAAGGTCTTGAAGAAAAAAATATATTACAGGATGAATATGGAAATGAAAAAATAAGAAAAAAGGTAAGGTTTAACATGCGAAAGTTCTCGGACGTGTACGCTAGTAAAGACATAACCCTTTAGTTAGAACATTTCAAGTCTGACATAGTAATCGCATAACCTCTCTCCGTCCGCCCACCATTGACTGATTTTTTCGTGTTTCCGGGCGCGTCAACTGCTTTGGTCATTAGTCCCGTTAGTGTAATGCATGTTTTTTTTCTCGGAGGTGGCGGTGGTCTTCCCCCGCTGGATAGCGAGATCCGGCGCCGACCTACCGTCCGCTTGTGGGGTTTCCCCCTAAACAGGACTCTCCCACCAGCGGGGCTCCGCCCCAGCCGGAACATGCTCTAAATTCCCGAGCGATCTCCCGGAATATGTAGTAGTGTAGTGCATGTTAGTGTAAGTGTGTGTGTAAGGGGAGAGGAGAGGACAAGGAAGAGGAAGGAGAGATCGCGCGCGGTCCGTGGCCCGTTTGGTAGGGTACTGCTCCGGCATTCATCTGGTGTTGATTGGAGAAGCCACGGAAAACTACCGATCAGAGCAGCCGGCCGCTAGAATTGTCCTCCCGACAGCAACTGAATGCGACCTAGCTGAAAAGCTGGTGTCGAAAATCCTGCCGCCGTCAGGACTCGAACCTAGGATCTCCCGGTCAGAGGCACTGCAGTGACATCAGTTGATGCACTGAGCTACCGTTCCCGGTCCGCCCACCGTTCGTTAGACCCCTTTTGTTTCCCCAATTGCGGCAAATGAGGTAACATTCAAAGCTCACGCGAATCCACCTCTGTGCCTCACCACCTCATTGCATGTAAAAGTGAAGCTGTAGTATTCTAATACAAATTGTCTCCGTTTTTATAGCTTTGCGATGAAAGAAAAAGCTTAGGGAGACCAGGCAAGCTAGATACGGTGATAGAAATATGTCACGATCGCCACATGCCTTCCTTACCCCCAGGCATGGACCGGGCCCTTGTCTGGGGATACATCTAGCTGCAAAAGTGGGATAACTGACCCTAAAATGCAAATTCACTCACACATACTACGTACAAACTGCAGAACAACATAAAAATGAAAGAAATAAATTTATTGGCAACCATGTTTCAGAGGAGCAACATACAGATGGTTAAATACAATCCCGTTCCACCTGGGTGTTAGAGCGGTGAAACGTCGGCGTGTGCTGGGGTGAATGGCGGTGTGAGTGGCTTGCGCTTCGGCGCGAACGAAGCGAGTTCCGAGGGATGGCGAGCAATTCATTAGCCTGCGCGGGGGCCGGGTTAGGCGGCGGGAGTGGGGCATCGGTTGGGGCGGGGTGTCGGGAGGAGGCGGGGCGCGCGGGGCGGGATGGGCTGGGACGAGGGCCGGGCGGCTGGGGGGAGGGGTGGGGAGGAATGGAGCGCAACGACCGCTGAGGAGATAATCCGCCCTCAGGGGTTCATTACATGTTCTCCGCAGGGGGTCTCCAGGGCGTTGGGGGAGCACGTTGCGCAAATAATGAAGTCATTCATGATTGTCACACCACATGGCATCAAGCTGTACGACGTAATTTTTTGAAACGTTTTAAACATTTTTAATTAATTTTTTTCGGATTTAATAAAATGTTTATCTTTTTGTGTTTTGTTAAACAGATATTTAAAAAGAAGGTGATTTATAGAAAATCAGTGTAGTTGACACAAACTACTTGCACGGAATAAAAAACTGTAGAAAAGTTACAACAGAAAATTTTTTTTAAATTTTTAAAAAATTTTTGGTTCCGAAGGGAGAAGTTGCAAAGGAACAGGTACGTACACAAATACAACACTGTCGCTTGCAGAAAAACATAGATAGCAACAAAAAACATACTTTCATTGTAATAGTAGAACCATTGAAATTACAAAACGCAAAAGGAAAAACTGTAGAAAATTAAAAATAACTATAGGGAAAATATAATATCTTCATGACTTTAGTAATTATTTTCAAAATATTAGAAATAGAAACGTTTCCCAATTTTGTAAAATGCAAGCACTATCCATTGTTAACGTTTTTGAAAACGTAATCGATATGATTCCGTTTACCAATACACATGTTGACGCGCACTATGTAGGATATTCTCATCTTTACTCCAACGTAAAAACGTAATGCATCACATATAATATAATTACTGATCTTTTGAAAGGTCAGATACGCCACACGATTGCTAAACCGTAAATGCATACACTAAGTACAGTAACTCACTAACCTTTGTATTTAAAAACAGTGAATCTCGGAACGTAAAAAATTCGCTAACTTTCCTTGGCAATCTATATTTAAATTTTTTTTTGAACATCAAGCAATTTGGTTCTGAGCCAACGGCTGACTTTTGCGAAACACATTTACAGACTATTCTCTTTTGAAATTTTCAACTGAACTAAAAAAATCAAATAAACATAACAATCTTCGTTGTTTCTAATATAATAAAATATTATTGAAAACACGCGAGAAAACGTCTTACTCTAATAAATAACATCCTAAAGTTAGTAACGTAGTAAAATATACTTACGCTTACAGTAATACAGATCTTTGGTACGCTTTTGGCAAATTTAAAACAGTGACTAAGAAAAATTACGGAACGATGTTATCACATCACAGAGAGATAACGCATAGCTTGACGTTCGCAGTTGAAACGTGACCAGAAAAGTCAAATTAACGAAAAGGAATATTGGTAGGGTCGGAAATACAGGTGGTACCTCTTAAGGATTAAGATAAATATGGTATTTTAAATGAAACCTGATCTTGAGAATGCCTATGGATTTGTCTTGTCGCGTGAAATAGAATGGCTATTGGTCTTAAACCCTACACAAGTTCTAGGCGCAAAAAAAAAAAACAACAAAAAATATGTATTTTCGATCGTTCTCTTAGCTTGTTCTCTAAGAATCCGAAAACAGTATTGTTTCATCAGACGATCGGCACGCGTGAAATTCGCTCCAAAGTGTGCAGCGAAAGAATAACTGTGAGTGATGGAAGGTCAAAAACCTCCATTCACATTACCTGATTACTATTTTATGGATTCAGAAACGGAAAAGTTATTTTAAGATAATGTTCTATCAACTGCGATAGCACATTTATTAGTCTCTGAGGCTGAGGTTTCCTAGACCGGGATGAGCTAACTCTACGTTCAGCTAGTGTGCGAATTTTGTTTACCAGCTGGATCGAAGTAGATCACTGACTGGATTATACCAATCGATTTGTGGATCAACCAATTGAAAAAAATCTATACGCTATTAGTCTCCTCTGTATGTGCTGTAAATCTTCAAAATGCGTGTTAGTTTAAATAATTCTCGCCTTTTAGAAAAATATCTTAGAATTATCGGAATATATCGGCACTGAAATATCTTAGAATTATAGGAATAGATTGAGACAGAAATGCGTCGAATATCACTTCATTTGAGTTGATTGGTGGATAGGAAGGGTCTAACCATGAGTGATGTATGGGCAAAAAGAACTTACTCGATTACTATTAGTATAATTTGCTATTTAATTTAAACTAAGTTAAGGGTAAGAAATCGTTCGATTTCTTATTTGAAAAGATGCTTGTTTAATTTTTGAAAAATAAACTGAAATACAAAAATATTTTTCTGAATTATTTCATAATTCTATTGTAATATTTGATTTAATAAATTGGTTTTTTTTTTTTATTTTTTTAGATCTGAATGACATAAACTAAGAAGGCAAACTGCCATTGTATCTTTAACTTATTAGGCAGATTCATTCATAAAAGCACAGACTTAATATTCTCCGGCTAGCATTCTTTTGAAGCTCTTTTCCTCTCAGCGTGCCATCTGGGAGATGTACAATTTTGCCAAGAGGCGGGGGCGTCCGTCTGCGCTGCGCCTGCGGTTTCTCCGCCCGCAGCGCGTTCCTGCTGGGCGGGTTGCCGCGCGCAGGCGCCACTGCACCGCCCCCGCCGCGACCTATCACGACGCGCCCCTTCCCCTACCCCACCGCTGCCCCTGCCCCCCTCTGCATGCTGCTCTAGACGTTGCAGAGCATTATGCGCAAAGTAGGACGAAGTACGACGACTCTCATATTTATGGAAGTGAAATCGTTCAAGTACTGTTCGCTGAGAATTCTACATCTGTGGATGAACCAGAGGTCAATAGCTGAACCGCGCTGAAATGTACCGCCCACCGCGAATTTAGATAACATTTTGATTGGCCACTGAACCCCCTTCATTGCCTTAAGCTGCAACCCGCAACTTCCCCTACATCATTTCACGTGGTTTAGCGTTGGGTATCTGTGACCGTTAATACTAATAGTGTTGTAATTGTGACATATTTAGGGTTAAGGGGCTTTTCTTGACCACTTTAAAGCTTCAAAAAGCCATTCCGGGGATTTTCTCACGCCTGGAGAAATGAATGTTTCCCTCGCGCTTTAAGATGGTCTTCCCGATAGTTTTCTACGCTGTACATTAATATTTATGCTACGTCATTTTGCGATTTTTTTACCATCATTGATACCAAAGTAAATCGAGAATGTGGTTGTTCATGAACATGTAGAAATGATCTGCATTATTTCCAAATCATTGCCTAATGTGTTTGAACCATTTTATTTCCCGCTGTTTTTGTCACTCCGAAAACAAAACAAAACTCGAGAATCTTAGCATAATATTAATGTATTTATTTACTAACAATAAAAGAAAAAAAACTTTAAAACTTAAACTTGAAGAAATACTATTTACATTCATAATTCTGTACTTAACATTTAGACTATTGTGAGACTAATTAAACGCGTGGTGAAGGTAAAAACACGCGGGCTCTTAGACATTTCGTATTCATGACCTGTTAGTTCGTTTTTGCTCGGGAGGTGGCGGTGGTATTCCCCTGATGTATGGTAAGATCTGGCGCCGACATACCGTCGAAAAACGGGATTTTCCTCATCCAGATATCTCCTATAAGCGGGACACCGCCGCAGCCGGTACAAGCTCTAAGCCCCCGACCGGTCTCCCGGCAAGTGCGGCATTTTAGTGTAAATGTCTATAGTTGTGAGGATAGGACGATGAAGACGTAGGAACGATCGCGCGAAATCAGTGGCCCGTTTGTAATGGAACTGCTCCGGAATTCATTTGGTTGATCCGAGAAACCACGGAAAACTACCGATTAGAGCACCTGACCGCTAAAATTCTTCAAACAATTTGAACTCGATCTAGTTGACAAGCTAATGTCGAAAATACTGCCACAAACTCAAACCTGGCACCTCCCGGTCTGATGGACTGCAGTGACATCAGTTGTTATGACCTGAGCCATCTCTCCAGGTGTAAAGCTGAGCTCCAGGCCTTATGACTAGCGGACGAATACAGTCGCAGAACGTACGGTATTTAGCAATGCTCAATTGTCATAGAAACTGTGAAAAAAACAAAAGTTGTTTAAAGTATTTGCTACAAATTACGTCCAGTTAAAACGCAAACTTTAATGTTTTACTCAGTACAAAAAACAGGTTAACAGGTTTATCCACAGCGAAATTGTCTACTGGTCTGAAAGAACCATAGCAGCCTATGGGATGAAGAAGCAGCAGCAACAAGGCAATAGGCTATAGGACATTTGGTAGATTTTGCAGCTCATCGATGAAATCTAGGAAACCCTAGTGAACACGTAATTGCCTATTGTTTCGAGAATGACCTTTGTGAACATAAGCTTACTAAATTTTATATTTGAAATCGTTGAAAGTCGAATGTTTACAGCAATGCTTTTCATTCTATAGAACGTTGTTTCGTTCAATGAGTCGCTGTCCTTTTCAGTATGTCCAACATTTGCGTGTTTGTAGAGGAACGAAATATTCTGAAATACTCACCCTTTGAGCGTACTCATCTTTTGAGTTCTGAAATACTCACCTCAGAGTTAGCCTTCGATAGTAGGCGCAGTTAGGTATGGATTTTCCCAGACGTATAAAAATTGTCAAATCATTATAGAAATGTTACTCAATAATCATGCAATGAGTAACATTCGTTTGTATTCATGAGATTTGAACAAGGAGTCTTATTGTTTGAGATCTCGACGGTTCTATACGTTTTATTCCAGAGCCACGATGTCAAGAGTAACCGAAAATGTGAGAGAGAAATATTCACAAAAATTGATTTATGTCTCACTCATCTGATTAGATCATCTCTTCCAATGCAATACATTTGGAATGAAGTGTGAAAAAAACATAACAAATGGGAATGATACACGCTTTTTGGTGAACAATTTGATCAGACGAAGTATCTCTTTGGAAAAAGTTCTTACCAAGATACTAAAACAGTGCTAAAGTATATTTTAATACTGATAATGGATTGTCAGGAAGTGTAAATATTTGATTGCTCCATGATCTAAACACCGACAGAAGGCCCCAGGCTCGGTTTCCTGGTGGATCAAATATTTACTCTTCGTTAAAATTCATTTTAGTAATCTATATCTCTTATTATAATATTGTACCATGGCTTGGCGTAGGGGAAATATGTCGGATCTTTAAAGTAGCTTTAAAGTAGCTTTAAAGTAGCTTTAAAGATCTTTACGATCTTCAAGATATATAGGTTCAATGATTTACGTATGCAAACATATGTTACTAACAATTTAGGGACAGTGAAATAAATGCAGACAACTGCCCTCCTAAGATTGGTTGTAAAATAAAGCTAATGTTTTCTACTCTGCAAAGTAAGTTTGAGTAATTTAATACGTTGAGAAAAGTCCCGTACAAATTCTAAATTGTTTCACGGATTTTCAACCAAACGACATACTTATGCAATGTCTTATATACGGTTAGCGATGAACAGAAACTGTTCTTTGGAATATGTTACAGACGACTTAGCAATCTGACGATCTGTGAGCCGTTAAACAGCGGTTGAAAACTGTTATGACTGTTCTGAGAATGCAATGTGAGACACTTCTGTTACTTTCTGTTGCACAACGACAACGAAGCCAGTTCAGTCGAGCGGGGGTCCTATACATTTCCATCCACGACCGTGGAGAACCGTGACATCAAGTGGTCCGTGAAAGGATCAACCCCGAGTCATTTATTCACGACTCCCTTCTGCAAGTTGGTTGCGATTGGTGGAGCCTCTACCGACGGGGAGGGTACGTGTCTTTCCTCGGAGCAGCTTGCTTCGGGAAAGGGAGGGGGAAGGTTAACTCGACGGCGCGTGGGTTTCGAGATGGTGGCGGTAGCCGTGGTGGCGGTAGCGATGGCAGTGGCGGTGGCGGCGGCAACGGTGGTTGTAGTACGGAGAACACGTGCCCTTGTATTCAGTTTGAGAATTGAGAAAATGAAGAATAACCTGGTGACGGAGTTTAGAGTATGTGGTGGTGGTGGTGGTGGTGGAGGGGGCGATGATGATTATGGTGAAGGTGATGGCACTGGAGATAGTGATGGTAGTGGCAATGGAGGTTATAGTGGAGGAGAAGGTACAGAGAGAGTACGCGTCTTTTCTGGAGCAGCGAGGCGAAGGAGAGGGGGAAGGTGAACTGGATGCAGAAGGTTCGAGCGAGTGGAAGGTGGGTGAGAAAGTACGATGGAGACGACTGAGTTATTTAGGTGGCCGACGGAGTTGATCGGGCGAAAAGGCACTGATGCTAGTCGTGGCAACGGAATTCTTAAGTTATTCCTGTGAGGAATAAACTTAATACACATACGTCTACATCAGGAACAAGAGCATAGTTGTAAATATTGTTCTACAAAATGAGCGCCACGAAAATATTGATTTACATTTGGGAAGACGAATGGAATGTTAATTTCAATTGCCGACATTCTCTTTTCTTCCTTCGGTCTACTTCATCTATGCTCTACGAAGAATAAAAAATGGATTCTGCTGTCTCAGAATACAATACCGTGTAGAATATCACATGCAAATTTCAAAAACAAATTACACTCCTTCAATGTTATTCATTTGCCACATTGTGCTGGTGAGTAAGATAACGAAACTACTTATGTTTTATGTGAGTACGTATGACTTCAGATCATACAACGAAATAAAAAAGAATTGCAGTAGCTACATAACACCAGCCTACTACTTCGTCTACATTAACCTTTGAAATGAACCTTCATTTTTTAATTTATGATTATTTAAATTATTTTTTAAAAAATTTTTGATATGATGTGAATGAAAGGTTTATGAAATGGTGTAGTATGGTTGCAGCACACACATTCCATTACCTAAAATAATGATATAAGTGGATTCAACTTTGTTAGGCATATCATTGGCCATGTATGTAATTAAAAGATAGCTTTTGATTATAAAGTGGGTATGAGAATACATGATTTTCCGTGTTTCCATCCGGTGGTTAAAACAGAAAATTTACTTCCGTAAGCTGAAATATTGTAAGTACTACTCGCGCAACTTTTCTTGAACGATGACCTTGCTTCCCCCTCCCTTGAGCAATAAGCAGTTGAAGGAAGAAGCTCGCAGCGAGCTCTGATGACCACATTCCAAGCATTAGAACTTCGTTGCCGCCAAACAGAAGCTAGTCAAAGCTAGTTGCTTTCGTAACCGAGAACTTCTGTTCAGCTGTATTACCATTATCTAAATAAATGGCTAAAGCAGGTCCAGGTTCTTCAAAGGAGGCACCTAAAACTTCTATCTAGTGTCCCTGCTGTTGCCTACCCCGAACGATGAGCTGGTCGCACACGTAGCAATTTTGACTTTTATTTTCCAGAGGTTGGCATTACTGTAAATACTCTAGAGGCCGACTTTATAACTAGTACCCGCCACTCCGCCCGCATTTCTTGAATCCATGGTTCAGCAAAAGTTGCGCGAGTAGTGCATCATTTGAAGACTATATCCATTACCATTTTACATAACCTTTACAAATTAAACGAGAAAGTTTGCGCCATTTATAGGACCACTCGTTTCTTTGGTGATGGCTTGTCGATAGGAAGCCGTCTCGTTGACTCAACCTCTGGGCTGCCGCCTTTGAAGCCTCTCGCCCCGGCGGAGGTGGCGGTGGCGGCGTCGGAGGTGACGGCGTGGAGGCGGGGTGTGTCGCGTCCCCCCATTTGAACATAATGCCACGGGCGTGCATTCCGCCACGAGGCGGGGCGGGGGCCACACACAATGGCCGTCGATTATGCAGCCGGGGCTCGGGGTGGTCCTCCAACGCGTTCCTCGCTGCCTCCGGCGCCGGCGCGGCGGCCGGCGAGGGCGGGGACCCCAACGACGGTATCACGCTTTGTAATTTGAATAAGCACCATTTATATTAACAGTCGGACCTCTGTATATCGATTCTATTTATAGCAAAAGACTCTACACGTTGAAAATGTTTCTGGCTCTTGATAAATCTATTTAGAAATGCTTTTTATATCGAAAATTATTCGTGTGTCATACTAAACATATGCATTTTGTCTTGGCAAACCTTTTATAAAATGAACATGCACTTATAAATTGTGTAAATGAAATAAAATAATATCGCTCTTTTTTTTTAGATTTAAAACGTATGTTTTTACTACTCTGAAAAATATAATCTTCATTCGGAAGTTCGCGGTATAGCCAAGATGTTTGTTATGTGTTTGAGTTTTGTGAAATCCCCGTCAATGTAGTTGTAGGGAGTCGACATCTTTTAACGCGCACGAGACCCTCCGACATGAACGTCATGAAACATTTTTAAATAACCTGTATTCATTGAAACAAGGATTCAACCTAGAAATTAACAAATTCAAATTCAAGATTTGAAATGAGAAGAGAGTGACATTGGCTGAGAATGAGGGATCGTTCTCCCCTCCAAAAGCGCCGAAATACGATTTTCATACCCCTCCCCAACGCCGATTATATTCGTTCTCTTACTCATGTGCTGCAACCGATTGTGGTGTGCAGAGTTCCACTCAGGGTTTTCATTGAGTGACTAAAGAATCATAACTCAACAAGAACATGGATTCAAGATACTTTGCAAAAAGTTAAATCTAACTGGAAATATTCTCATTAGAAACAATATTATTTTGAAGTTTCACATGGAAATCATCTTTTCTTATTGGTAAAACTATAAAACTATACATGTATAGTTCATTCTTTTAAAATCTTAACTTTGAGCCTGTGAGTTTCTTGGTTGAATCCTGTTCAATGAATAAAGGGATACTTAAACATTTTTTATGTACACAATCATAGGCTTACAGTACTAAAATAATATCCCAAGTATATCAAATCGGTTTGTAGTACCAATGTAAGTAGGAATTTCATATAGAAACTTTGTTTATAATGCGCTACGTGTACTTAAATGTAGTACTTAAACTTTTCATGCCGAATTTCAGGTGATGGATTTTATGACCTGGTGATGGGATATGTTGTCAATGATGCTGGAGGAGCAACCCAGAGAAACCCTTTCGCAAAAACGCATTAACGCATCACAAATTCCAATGGATAGATATGGATTACAATCGCGGTACTCAGAGGTACAAAGCAACAGGTCAGGCTGCTCCCTCTTGGGTCGCTCCCTCTTGGGTCGCTCCCTCTTGGGTCGCTCCCTCTTGGGTCGCTCCCTCTTGGGTCGCTCCCTCTTGGGTCGATTCCTCTTGGGTCGTTCCTTGGGTCGCTCCCTCATGAGTCGCTTCCTCATGGCTCAGGCCACTCCCTCATGAGTGCTGCGTTCGCTGCTGTCGCTTAGGGGGAGCGTCGCAATTGCGGGCAAACCAGCCAAACCAGCGTAAAGCGTAGAACCTCCCAGAGGAGAGCCAGGCGCCTGCATCTGCCGGCCTCGAGGCGATGCTAATGCGGGGGAGGGGAGGAGAAAAGCGGGAAGGGCAGGGGGCGGGGCTAATTGACGCTAATTGAGGACGCGGTTACACGGTGGCTGCTACCGTCTCAGCGCGAGGCCGTGGCGGAGTGGGGTGGAGCGGGGTGGGGTGGCGCGTGGGGGAAACGAGTATTTTTTGGACAAATAGCTAAAACATGTGGATAAAGAGAAAAGTGTACAATGCATAGCTAAAACATGTGGATAAAGAGAAAACGTGTACAATGCTCGTGTTTGATCCGTCGACTCTGTTTCTCCAATACTTACTTGAACTCTGTTTGGGGTCTTTTTTTACCCCAAACGTTTTACACAATAGTTTACAAGCATTTGATGCACGGGTGTTTTTCTTTAATTATTAATTGAGAAAACGATGATATTTATTTGCTTTATTTTCTAATTGCTACTAAATAAAGAATGTTGTTTCCAGGAAAACAATCTTAGATATCCTTATAACTATACATAGGTGTCTATCTTACCAGCATGAGAATGTTTCAAACTGAGCTACCAAATCGTAAAAGACAAATACCCCAAATTATCACTCAGAAACCGCAACATAATACTACAGAACGAATATGGAAACGTTTTAATAATTTTTTTGTTTTGTAATTTAGACGTCAAATGTGGCATTTCTGATCCCAACGATTAAAATCATATTATTTCAAAAAAAACTTAAAACTGAAAAGTTTACAATACATGTAAAATTGGAAATAAAAAAATACCTAAAAGAAGTTCATGGGAATAATTTTCAGTGTGTTGTAAAACATTATTTGCCCCTGGGGTCAAACAAGACCCCAAACAGAGTCTAAGGGTTAATTAAGCAGAACTATTTTGGCAGCAGACGCGTTAGTCAATATAAGCACTTAAGGATGACTCATGTCAATCGCGGAGAGCGAAGGCAGGAGCTTCGCCTTGGAAATGAGCGAGCCAAGAGAATAAAATACGGCTTATAAAATTAAGGATTGTTTCTCATCAATTTAAGGAGGTCAATGTATCAATTTAAAAAGTTAACCAGTGTTCTAAGATGGACTGGCCCAATCAAGGCAACTTTCTGGGCTCCAATTTCGCCAACTCGTGCGAATGTAAGAAACAGATAATGCTGCCTAGCAATCCCAAGCGCAACATTAGTCATTCATGCATATTCAAAACTGATGAAGAACGTTGTAATATTTAGTGAGACACTTTTCGAAAACTCTGCAACACCAATCCTGCTCATTAAAATTCTTGCTTTTCACTGAAAATTAACTAACAATCCCATTAGAGCAACCTGTGGGTTCCGAATGCTCTTAAAGATAGAAAAATGTCGCTGTCCAATTTAGGTACCGATCCATTTGGCAACGTTTCCTTGTGTCGCGGACAAAAGATAAATCTCCCTGGCATTTCAATAACTATAATTATTATTTGCATCTTATTAGTTTGTAGTTTTTAGAAATATGGTTATGTAAACTTAATAAAATAGATTCTATGTCTTTGTAGGATGAATTGTTTTGTAATGATTTACACATAGCTATATTACTAATTTCGCGTGCGCGGAGAAATTGAGATAAAATTAAGCAGCCATGCGTTGGGTGTCAATGATTTCGTTAATTATCGATTTATTTAATTATGTTATTTCGCCCGTTCTCACATCGCGCGTGCTGGCTGAATTCTCGCACTCAGTGCATCCTTGATTACGTCACTGCTGACGTCATGCTACAGCATGGCTCCGAAGAAGAGCTCGGCCTATTAAATATTTGCTCCTTACATTATGGGGAATTTTTTCTATCCTTGGTAATATAGAAAAAATTGTTGTAGTGTATAATACTATATCTGTTTTGGGTGCTAATATTTATGGCAATATTTATGGTTATTAATGATTACCTAAGGCTCATGTTGAAGCTAGTATTTCTGGTTCAATAGTATTAGCGGGAGTTTTATTAAAATTAGGTGGTTATGGCTTAATGCTTATTTTTGGAATTATAACAATATGTTGTTTAAAATACAATTTTGTTTGAATTGGATTAGATGTTTGGATTTTAATAATTTTTTTTTAATTGCTTTTTGTTGTTCATATGGGAACGGTATTGAGGGTTTAATAACTTTAAATTCTTGAGGTTTTTGTGGTGGTTTTTTAATAATAATTGGGCATGGTTTATGATCATCTGGTTTATTTTGTTTATCTAATATTGTATATGAACGATTAGGGAGTCATAGTTTAATTATTAATAGGCGATTAATATGTTTAATACCTAGATTAACATTATGATGATTTTATATTCTTCCAACCCTTCTTTGAATTTGTTGGTTTTAATTAATTTTTTTTTGTTTATATAGTTATATTAATGGTTATTTTCGTGAATATATGTTATTGTTTTTGCATTGATTTCCTTTAAATATATTAATTTTACGAAGAGTTTATTTTTTCTTGTGTTTAGCTTTATTAGTTTAATTAAATGTTGATTTGTGATATCAAAGGTATATTGTGAATATATTAGGCTATTAATTATAATAATTTTATTTGTAAATACTCAGTTTTGCAGCATTAGCGAAGATTGTATTTACGAAAATGTTAATTGACTACTATAAAAGAGTATTTTATGAGTTGCTTTTGAGTGTTCGCACTACTTTTTGCGTGGTTTTATTCGTCAGCAGCTTTAATTATGCAGGTCACTGGTTATTGTTTCAAGGGACGTCACGGGCCTCTTCGCCTAGGTTGAGGTTACACGTTCCATTCCCTGATTTGCTCCGTCTTTTCCCAAGTGCGCTTAGGCCCATTTCGTGCGTGGCCTCCCCCTTCACCTGCCCCACCCACCTCTTTCTCCTCCTTCCCCCCTCCACATCTCACTCCTCGGAGGCACCTGCGCCTTCGCCACCTGCGTTCGCGACGCCCGCAATTAAATTAGCCGATTAATTCAATTAACGTCACCGACTCTCGAGATTACACGCGCGAGTCTAATGAAGACCGCCATAAAGAACGGCCTATCATTAGCCATCGGCCGTGTGTTTATTCATAGAATGCGGTGCCTCGCACCCCGTCATAAGCGGGGCCCTCTTCCGCTGAGAAATTTCTCCCGCAGGAGCGGCCCATTTGCACCGGGATGTCCGACTTCTGTAATTGCAATTACCGGGAAATTTTATGTGCGACGAGGGACCTATAATTTTCCCGCCAGAAAAGGTACGCCCGCAGCTCGTAAATGCATGTTATTTCGTTCAGGGAGGTTATTTATTTTCTTATGTAATATCTTGTAAACGTGAGCATCAATCTATGATAATATAATATTAAGCGGAAACGAAGCAAGTTAAGATTTATGCATATTTTTACGATTTGGCAGAAGAGAAACGAGCTGATAAAAGAACTAAGTCAGTTATTCATAATTCTGAGCGAGAAATTCATAGTAAAGAACTGTTCAGTGCATTTCCGTGAAATAATGCATTTGAAAAAAAGAACGGTGCTTTCAACAAATGAGACTTCCTGGAAACGGTTAGTAGTTCGCTTTGAGGCTGCGAATTCACAGTTCTGCTCCATAGACTTTACAATTTATGAGAGAAAGCTCAAATTAATTTAAAGATCTTCAATGCTCAACTAATTGACGAGAGGTGGGCGTGTTGGGGCTCGTAACGGCTTTTGGGGCCCGCTTCACAATACCATTTTAATTTAAAATGGCTTTTATGAACGCCCTGCTTTCTCCCACACAATAGAGAACGTGCCGCCGCCGCCGACGCCGTTGCTGACGTGTTCGATCCGTTGGACTCGCAACCGCTCCCGAGATCGTTACTCTATTGTGCGGCAACGGGCGGCTAAACTATCAAAATCGATGGACACAACACAACAATCTCTCTGGCATACAAGCAATATGGCTTAGCAAAAGGATGTGAATGCATAAGTGGTTAATCGCACAAAGTTATGCCAATACAAGAGCGATATTTTTAGTTACTCATTTCAGTTGTCCCGTGTTTTAACATTATATCTCAACATCTTATCAATCTGCATGTCTTTAAAGTATTTTGAGTCTTGATTTGCAAATAGCTAAGGATTTTGAATTAGTAACCTATATTTTTCATTTCCTTAACTCGCGACTAAAATTCCTGACAGTATCTTAATATCTATAAACTTCCACCCTCCAAGAAATATAAATACAAAAAGAGCTTTAATGATAAAACTAGAACGGTCGATTTGTGTACTTTAGCATGTAATATTATTTTTTAGGTTTTACAAGAAGGTACTTTAAAAAATTAAATTTCTCAATTACCTACAAATATTTCCATTGAATCGTTTTAAAAACTGTTCGCGCGTTAAGAATTCTAGAGATATATCAATATATTTTAAAAGCCATTTTCTTCCAAGAGGGATTTTAAAAATAATATTGAATATTCTAGAATGTTTCAATAAGTAATGAATTCAATGTTTGGCTCTTTGTATAGACTAACTACAAATTCGAAAATACGTTTTTTGACAAATGGAAACGTAGACTTCCGTGCCCGGAGTCAGTATCTTATTTGTATCACGCACCAAACTTTCTCTGAGCGAAATACCTTATTTCGCCCTCAGGAAGGTCGCAGGATAACAATAGAAACTTTGATATCAGTACCTAGGATATGGCGTTTCCCAGAAGCCAATGATTTTTGATGAACAAAATTAACTTGAAGTTAACGGAAGTATTGTGTTTGGAAGAGTTACTTCTAATCCTAACCCAAAATATTTTTTGCGTTATTTTTCTTGTGATTTTTTTAAACGTAAAAAGGTCAAACATTTACTATAAATCATTTTAGCAGGATTGGTTTAACAATTTTCGAACACAACTACAAAAAATTGGTTGAAATTTCGATGTAGTGGTAAACAACATTGATATGAAAGAAATGGATGTATTGCATTAAGAGCAATTAGTTTCATACAACTTAAGAAGTTTTTACAAGTGACGTCGTTAGCTTCACTCCACATACATTTTCAGGTAAAACAATTTCTCTTCCCGCAACGGGAAAGGCAAACGGACTAATGCGCGGCTTCCTCGTATTTAGTGCAGAATCTGTGACAAAATGGCTTTCATTTACTGGAACGCTCTACTTTACTTTTTGCAAAGAAAGCTCTTGCAACGCAGTTTCCTATGAGCAAAATTTACTCGGGTGAGAGAAATTAATCCGCCAATTTATCATTATTTATAACGTTTCTCTGACTCCAGGTGAGAAAATATAAGTCCATTTTCTAACAAATTTGCTGTGAATGTGTACTTGATTGGCGATGAGATGATGAGATTGTACAATCTTACTCTTCTACTATTATTATTATTATTATTATTATTATTATTATTATTATTATTATTATTTACCAGTAAGTACAGAAAGCTTACATTTTCAATGCCTTCGTTACTAAGCAACATATTGATGAATTGAAAATAAAAGTATTTTTTAGCAAAAGTAATCGAAACCAAAAAGTGATTACTTCAATTTTATCAAGTCCGTGTAACATCCCTTAAAGGGTAAGGGATTTCTACTTTCAGTAAGGTGGTTAAAGATTAACCTATTATAAAATTTTGTTCTTTACAATTAAAACTTAAATTAAACATTTTTTTTAACAAATTCCCTATTTTTTTCTTCTTGATGTTCTTGACCACACCCTTGACACTTACACTTATCACTTAAACATTTTATCTGATCTTATTCAAATGTTTTTTGTTCTTTACGATTAAAACTTAAATTGAAACATTTTATTTTTATACAAATTTTTCCCCATTTTTGTTTTCTTGATGTTCTTAGGTTACACTTCACTTGTCACTTAAACTTTAAAAATTTTATCTGATCTCAATAAATGTTTTTCACATAACTTTTCTTTTAATTTGCCTTCAACTTACACTTTATTAGTACTTGCAATAATGAAGTATACTCTTACGAACTCTACATGGAGATGCAAAATGGTTCTTGAACGTCTTACTTTTCCGTTTTGCTTTCGGAGTCATGTTTTAGTTCTCCTACGGGTGGCAGCAGAAGCAGCAGCTGCGCGACGATGGCGCCCGCACTGCGTTCGCGATCACAATTCGACTGACAGCCGAAAGCAGGAGACAGACGGCAAACCGGAAGACGACGGAACGACGGGACGGGTTGGGTGGGTGATGGAGGATGTTGGGAGATAGATCGACCGGACCAAGAGTCGACGACAAAGATGAAGAGGCAACGACGACCAGGCGATGGCGACGACGGCAACGGGATGGTGATGACGGGGTGACGGCGAGTGCAACGGCCAAGGGAAAATGACGACGAACAACAACGATGACGGAACAAAGACGGAGGTGAAAGCGCTACGACGTAGCTTCGGTGGTGTACCGGTTAGCGTATCGGATTGTTATATCCAAGTTCGCAGGTTCAAATCCGAACGATTTTTTAAGGGCGAAAAAAATCCTTCGTACGCCTTTCTTCCGAGGGAAGTAAAGCCGGCCGTCGCATGTAGATTTACCTAATGTAAAAGACCCTCAAGCCTAAATGAAGCCTGTGAGCGAAATTCAAATCACCTGTTTCGTCTCCCAAGTGATAGCTGCTTTCTCTGCCAGACGGTGAAAGGAGCCCAGCCGAATTTGCGTGGTCAGGCGGATTGATTGATTTTTTCGTGTTTCCGGGCGCGTCAACTGCTTCGGTCATTAGTCCTGTTAGTGTAGTGCATGTGTTATATCGGGAGATGGTGGTGATCTTCCCCCACTGAATGGCGAGATCCAGCGCCGACCTAGTGGGGCTTCCCCCTAACCAGGACTCTCCCACCAGCTGGGCACCGCCCCAGCCGGGACAAGCTCTAAGATCCCGACCGGTATCCAGGCATAAGTGGTAGTGTAGTGCATGTTAGTGTAAGTGTGTGAGTAAGGGGAGAGGATAGGACAAGGAAGAGGAATGACAGATCGCGCGCGGTTTGGTAGGGTACTGCTCCGACATTCGCCTGGTGTTGATCGGAGACACCACGGAAAACTACCGATCAGAGCAGCCGGCCGCTAGAATTCTCCTCCAGACAGTGACTGAATTCGACTCAGCTGAAAGGCTAGTGTCGAAAATCCTAACGCCATCAGGGCTCGAACCTAGGACCTCCCGGTCAGAGGCGTTGCAGTGACATTAGTTGATGCACTGAGCTACCACTCCCAGTATGTGGTCAGGGTGAAGAGCAGACCTCATGGCCTGAGCATCGTCCACGAAAGTAAGGCATCGTTGATTGATTTGATTGAATGGTGCGGCGTCGACAACGGGGCCTCGGCGACTGTTCAAGTATTGGACTGTTATATCCAAGTTTTGGAGTTCAAATCCGATCGAAGCTGTGGATTTTTATGGGCGTACAAATCCTTCCGGGTGACGATGGATGGTGAGCGGCGTGATTTTTGTAGAGCTGCAGCCTCTTACGACCGTGCTCGCCGTCTGGTTGTGAGGTCTAAGGGGCTCTGACCGCGACCGCTGTGCCCAGGGCAGTGGCACAGGACGCACATATCTCGCGACAAACTGGACACGCCTCACGCACCTCCCATTCATACTGCTCTCGTAGATCGCACCCCTGGCCTTAACCGTTTGACCGCATTGAATCAATGCAAATATCTGCTTAGTATTATTTCTCTTCTTTTTTTGTTATTTAAGGTCGTATCAACATCTAGGTCATTAGCGGCCACTATTGAAGTGAACGGTATGGTAACTATGAAGATGAAACGATATTGTGATGGTAAGGGGCGAAAGGACAAACACAAATACAATCATGCCCGAGGCGGGACTCGAACCCGCGACCCTTCGGTCCGAGATTGCTACGACACTACTGTCTCATCGATTTCGGCCACATGATTGGCTATTTCTCTTTTTGTTGGCCCTATTATTCATCCATTTTTACCGGTAAGCTAACACTTTTTAGTTGAGGTACGTCGTCTAGTGATCGTTAGATTTTCAATGAAGTGTTATAATATTTAATTTTATTGAGTGATTTATTTGTAGAAATATTGTACTTTAATTCAGGAATAGGTACTCTCGTAAATAATTTTCTACATTATTACTAAATAATAATTTCTCTTAAAACTCTAAATTTGTTATGAAAATGACTAAATACTAATTAAATTCTAATTTTACTCTATGTATTATTAAAATAGAATCACAATTACTAATAATTATGATATGGTTTTTGGCATCTACAAAAAGTTCTATATAACGTTATTCAACATCCCGAAAAATAAAGGAAAATTGAACAGGAAATAAATATATAAAAAAGAAGGGATAGTATACAAAAACATGCTTATTTCGTCGGTACTAATGCTGGCCTATATTAAGACACTTGTTACTTTTCTTCAGAAAGAATCGCAACTCGTAGAAAAGGATTACTAGATACTTAGAGTACTTTTACTAGATAGTCAAGACAGATTTATTCTACCGAAGAAAAGGAACGCTTTTGTCCACTTAAAGGAGATATTCGGCCAGAGGCTCTGTCCGTCCATGTCGCCGACGGGAGCTCGGATTCTAAGCTCCGAATTTATCGGGCGTTAAACCGAAATTGATATTTCCATTCGAAACGCGACGCCGGGGCAACGGTCTGGGTTACTGAGGCATTCGTACAGATTTCAGGCGGCCGCTGTCAAGCAAACGCGGGCGTGTGTGTGTGTGTAGGGGTGGGGAAGGCAACTCTTTCATTTTCTTAGTCCGTGAATTAAAATCATTCGATTATGACAAAACCATATGACTTCTCTGTTCAGCGAAGGTATCGATTACTAGGCGGTGAACACATCTTATATTCAGCATTTGACCGTCACTTTCTAGACGCATTGTCAGTGATGCCTCTCGAACTTTTGTGCTCTTCAATCTAATAGCAAATATGCCATCATGCAGTTGAAATTAGCAACACCAGGAAAACGAAGTATCTCACGCTCGGTGAATTGCTTTTTCCGCTTGAGTCAGGTTGTGTTTTGCTTAGAACCACTTTATTTTTCCAAAAGGGGTTGAAGCTGCTAACACATATAATTAAAAGATCACAGGACATTACTGATGCATACTTGTGTTTTCTAATACAGAAATGAGAAGTCGCTTTCAAAATTCGTTCTTTCATAATTATATTGAAACGTCAATCATTTCAATAAAGAATTATGTTTTTCTTTAGCAATTGTATAAGCATTATAAAAATAATAAAAATTAATTTAAATTTAAATACGCTTTACAACTATTTCTCCGAAATTCATAAATTTTGACAAGTTGCATTAAATGCAAAATATTGAACATATGGGTGATACGTTTTCCAAGTTTTTGAATAACTGTCGTTACTTCACACACAATTTGTGATGAATTTTTAAACTTGCATATTATATATTGCTACTGTAAAATAAAAACGGACTGAATTTATAGTTCTGCAGGAATTAACCATATATGTGTTTTGAACATACGTGTTTAATTACTGCATTTCTGCGATAATTTATTTATTAAAACAACAAATGTTTCCTATTAAGTTCTATATACGTAATTAAAATTAACACAAATCTCCCGAGCCAACAGACATCGGGCTGGGACGCCATGAGATTGCTGAAGTGAGATGAGGCGGTAGTGCCAGAGTTCATAATTAAAAACATTCGTATCCTGAGTACAGAATTGTACAATTCTTCATATCTTTTCAGATATGAGTACTTGGAATTTCTCTCAATGGATTCTCTAATTTACTTATTATTAATATTATTATTAATATTATTATAATATTATTATTAATATTATTTATTATTATTAATATTTTATATTATTATTATTATTATTATTAATATTATTATTGACAATAACTTCATTCAATTCGCTCATGTGGAAACTGTTAATCAATTTCTTACACTTACTTAAAATGTTTGAAAACAAGCTAAACTCTTAAATTGGAAACAATATGCAATCGTAATAATTTTAAAAGTTGTTATTCACAATGAGTATTTACAATAAGTATTTACTATTCTTAAATACCTATTTACACGCAATCTCTCTACAATATATTTTTTCTACTACATTTATTTAATATTTATCTTGGCTTCAGAAAGCAACGTATTAAACAACCATTCGGCCAGCCTAGAACTATCTAAAACTGCTTCGCTTTGTCACAATACCTGTGTCGGCGTTCCGTATTTTCATGGATAGAGAAGTATAGCCAGATCTATTCACAAATGCTCACTGCGTTGAAACCATGTAAAAAATTGTTATAACTACACAACCTAGATTACTGCTATGATTCATTGCGTTGCTCTCATTAATATGTAGTATTTTAGGAATTATATATCGTAGAATATATAGAATACTCGTAGAATTCGACCTTCAAAATCTCAATTGAAAGACGTTCTACTTCACTATTTCAATACATTTCATTTATGAAATATCAAAACTACAATCTTGTGTTATTGAATGCCTACCATTACTGTTATAACTTGCTGAAAAAACGACTTTCGATACAGAGGCAAATTTAGATACCGTTTAAAAAGAGAGATTATGTGTGAAAGAGTCAATAGCGCAGTAACATTAATATGATAATCAAAAACTAATATTTTATCTACTAATTTGTAATATAGATTCGAAATGCAGCAAAATATATTTTGGAAATTATAAATAAGCTGCCAAAATTCTCTGTGTGTTTGTCAAGTAATTTGTACAATAAGTTCAACTTATTTCTAAATAAATAGTATTTATTAATTACAGTTATTTATTTAAAAATTGACGTGCAAAAAGAAGTATCTTGAAACTTGTATGTAGTATTGTAGGGTAAGAAATTACTGGGATTCGGCTTATTGACTAAAACACTGTGAACAGAACTCGTAAAAGTGAATTTAACTTTGTTTTAGAAGGAAAGTGCTCATTGAAGATTTTATATTTTCTGGTAACGTCAGTTTTCCGTTATCTCAGAATCCGTTATGAAGGATTCAGTCGTAGTGAGACAAAAAGCAATGTAGCAAGAGCTTTCAATGGCAATTCATCTGCCTGGTTCACCGATAAACATAATGCAGGCATCAGTACACCTTGTCTGTCTTTAAATTTGTTGCATCATTACAGTAAAACGAGAAAGAAATCTTGTTCCAATCGGATTGGAAAAAGATTTCTTTCTCGCCTTACTATGATGTTGTGGCTGAACTGGATTTTCACACTGTTTTGAATTGACTAACTGAACTAACTTCTATTTGAAACTGAAAAAGATATTGGAATATGTGGATATATTGGATATTGAAATATGAAGATAGCGGACAACATCAATTCTTTTGCTTAATTGACATCATAGGAAGCTTAAATGAAAACAAGTTAGTTGGAGAACAGTAAACGTCCTTTTGCCCATTACATTTATGCTTGAAAGTATACGCTCATATAACGGAATGTCTCTAAAAGTGGCATTGGAAGTGTAAGAGAATAACCGAATAACTGAATATTAACCATCTACATAAGCACAGTGTATTGCACACAACTGACCTGCGCCATCAACACTTACACAACGTGCGGTGTGTGGTCTACGACCCATCCTTCAAGAATTGCTGTGCACTTTAAGAGATGGGCGAAATGAGGCACTAAATTACCTCTTATTAAGCGCGAGGAGGAGTTTCAGGAAAGTGCACACTTTCACGTATGTCAAACTCATCCTACATGCTGAGACCTTTTACGAGTTTCGTTTCTCTCCACGAGATGTTACCCAGAATTTGGAGAAATGCGTGACTCGAGATCCTTAGTTTCTAAATGTTGGATTATAGCATTTCACTGCTTAAAATGTGAGAAGCAAATATGAAATACCTCAGTTAGTTTGTTTATTATGATTTTTAGGCTCCAAGGTGGTTTTCTTTCATAACGCTGACATGACAGCCTGGACCTACGCCAAACGAAGACGTAAATGTTTTCAAATAAACAATTTTTGACATGAAATTTTAGAAAAGAAACATTGATTAATATACAAATAATAAAAAAACGAAATTTACAACAATGTATCGTTTAAATAAATGCATTTTTTAAACAGACAACTGAAGAGAATTGATGTTTTCAGTCGTGATGGTTGAAAATTATCAAACAACTTTCCAGCAACTTTTACTGTGGACAGTTTTCATAAATCTTCCCCGTTACACCGAGATCAAAAGAAAATATGTTTTAGAAGTTTGATTTGAAAATGGAAACATACAAGACGAAAGCGCGGCTGATAGGTCGAAATTACACACTTAAGTAGTAGCACAACGTTGACCGCCGACAATAAAACCTCTCCCAATCGCATAAATTCCCACGTAACAAGAATTCAATTTCAACTCCACCAACCATTCAGCAAACTTCCCTTAATGCCCCATCCCATTGGTTATTGTTTACGAGCGGTTAGCCAATGGCCATTCCGCGGTGCGGAGCGGCGGCGTCGCAGTGAGTCGGGTAATTGGGGAGCGAGCAATTGGCCCGGGCGAGACAAGGCGGTGGCTGCGGGCGACTGAAGGCGCCGCAGCCGCCCCTCCCCCCCGCACAGGGCGGTGGACGCCGTCCCGCGCGCGGGTTGCGCTTGTACGCGCGAGTTATGTGACGCGCGTGAGCCGTCGTGAGGCGGCGTCAGGCGAGGATTCGGTCGAGCGACGACAGGAGAGGGAGTTCCTTGACAATGCTCGGAGTAGTAGGATCGCTAGAGGTGGCTCAAGGCATCACCAGATGTGCCTCTGTCCGGAAGGTTGATTGATTGATTGATTTTTTTCGTGTTTCCGGGCGCGTCAACTGCTTCGGTCATTAGTCCCGTTAGTGTAGTGCATATTTTTTTCTTGGGAGTTGGCGGTGATCTTCCCCCGCCGCATGGCGAGATCCGGCGCCGACCTACCGTCGGCTACTGGGGTTTCCCCCTAACCAGGACTCTCCCACCAGGGGGGCACCGCCCCAGCCGGGACAAGCTCTAAGCTCCCGACCGGTCTTCAGGAATATGTGGTAGTGTAGTGCATGTTAGTGTAAGTGTGTGTGTAAGAGGAGAGGATAGGACAAGGAAGAGGAAGGATAGATCGCGCGCGGTCCGTGGCCCGTTTGGTAGGGTACTGCTCCGGCATTCACCTGGTGTTGATCGGAGAAACCACGGAAAACTACCGATCAGAGCAGCCGGCCGCTAGGAATTCTCCTCCAGACAGCGACTGAATTCGACCTAGCTGTGTCCGGAAGGTCCTCGATGTTTGAGTCTCGACGGTGGAAGAGTTTTAGGCAGTAGCTAGATAGCTGGCTCAGGTTCTGTTGCTTGTCTGGAGGAGAATTCTAGCGACCGTTTGCTTTGATCGGTAGTTTTTCTCCTTTCTCTAATCAATACCAGGCGAATGTGGGAGCAGTACTCTACCAAACGGAACACGGACCGCGAGCGATCTTTCCTTCCCATTCTTTGTTCTGGCTTCACCCCTCACAGACTTACATTAACATGCATTACACTACCACACATGCCGGGAGATCGATCGAGAGCTTAGAGCTTGTCCCGGCTAGGGCGGTACTCGCTGGTGGGAGATACTTGGTTACGGAAAACCCTGTTAGCCGACGGTGGGTCGGCAACGGGTCTCGCCGTCCAGCCGGGCAAGATCACCAAAAACATGCACTACATTTACTGGACTAATGACTTTAGCAGTTGACGCGCCTGAAATCACCAACAATCAACGTAGGAGAAGGGTCCGCGCGGGTTGTGGCGACGCGGGTAGACTGGCTGAGTCTGGCTCAGAGTCAGCATTGCCTCTAACTCCACAGGGGATCCGATCGGAATACCTCATGGTTTGAGTTCCAACAGTGGCGGCGTTTGGACACTTGCTATATAGCTACGTCGAATTCAGTGGCCGGCTGCCCTGATCACTAGATTTATGGGGTTTCTGCGATCATTACAAAGCAAATGTCTGATGGAAAAACCAGGAGATGATAAAACCAGCAAGTGGACATGTGGGCCAGCGCCGGATCTCATCATTTTCCGAGAGAATAACACCGCCCCCTCTAAACATAAAACACTCACTATACTAACGGGACTAATGGCAATAGCAAATGACGGGCCCGGAAACAATCAATCGGGGCGGGTAGTTGTGTCTGGGGGGAGCAGCGGGGAAGTGCGGGGGCGGTTGGTTATGAAAAGGAGGTGTGAAGAGGAGTGTATTCAATTGAGAATGTGGAGGATGCTACGAGGTACAGTGTTTGGGTTGGGAGATTGAAGTGGATGAAGCGGTGGATTGAAGTGCGACGGTGCGAGGAGTGAGATGTTTGAATTGGGGAACGCGAGGAATGTGTAGCTAAGGGGTGGAGCGGGATGATGTGGGCTTCGGCACACGGTGCCTGGGGATGGTTTGGATATGACATCCAGGGTGGTGGGGGGGCGGGAGGAGGGTACTTGGGGGCGTCGAGTAATGGAGAGCAAATGGGGTGGTGCAGGGCGACGCACTGAGATGTTTGGGCTGCGTTCGGCTGCAGGCATCTTCTCCTGTGCCCGACTCGGGTGCGAATGGATAAATAATTTAAACATATTTAAAATATACGTGTAGTATATTTAAGTAAAACTAATTTAGTTATAGTTGCATGTGGGAAGCTTGTAAAGTGAGTTGGAAATATTGTGCCGTTGAGCACCTGGAAATGTACAAACCCAGCGGGTAAAATTAGCAGTATCGAATTGGGGATATTTTGTTAAGCTAACTTCACTTGACTATCTTAACACGTCCACACAACGTTTGCAATCACCAGTCATTATACAGTGTATTTCACACGTCTTACATTTTCATATCCTTTCATATCCAAGGAAGATATCCGCAGAAGATGAAAAAATTGAGAGTTGTAAAAGAAGATTTTATCGTTATGTAAATAAATTACGGTGTCGTTATAATAATAATAATAGTAATATATAATTATTATTATTATTGTTATTTTATTCATGTTTTATTAATTTACGACCGAGGCAACGTAAGTAATTTTTTAGAGAAATTTTGAAATTAGAAAACGTTTGATATTAAACAACAGTTATTCGAAATCAATACTAATCGAAAAATTAAATATTGTGGATTAGTTGCGTGTGTTTCGAATTCCAAATACATTTCCCGTCGAGAAGTTAAAAGGATTTACACTTGTAGCTTGGCAATTATTAGTCAAATTAGAAACATATTTAAGGAAAAAGTACAATTATCTTAGTGTTCTCATATAATTAAAAAAATTTAGTATAAATATTTTTTAATAATATGTAAGTACAGAAAGTACCAAAGTTTAATTTAATTTTTTTTTCATACAATTTTTTTTATGAATATATTCTAATATTCGAAACCTTTTTCATGCTAGTGTGTGCATGTTTCTGGAAACTAGTAATAATCATCACATCAATTTGAGTTTCTATAGTGAGCACAATATCAGTACTTATCGATTGGCCTCACTGTAAACGCGTTCGGGGCTGCATAAATTTCCTGGGTATATCAAAACAATAGACACCGGAAATAGCAGGAACGCGGCCTTCAAACAGGAGTGGGGGAAAAGCAAACCACGTGATAGCCCGCAAGGGGCGAAGGGATTACGATACAAACGGCGAGTTAGCAGAAGTGCCCGACATTGGCGGCAGACCAGCAGCGAACCTGGTGCGATAGAAAGCTAGACGTGAGCGCCTGTGATTCAGGCGGAGTGAATCTCAGACGACGAGGTGTGGTTCCAGCACGGTGGGTGTTGATGTCAGGCGAAGTGGCATGCGTTTACAAGGGGACGATTCGGCGAAAATCGATTCTCAGGATCGGTCATGCTTCAAGGTGGGCTGCATCAAGCAGTCCGAGTCAAGCTTAGAATAATGTAATGCAAAAATACTTCAAACCCTTAAATAAATAAAAAGTTATTATATGGGTAAACCGAGTTATGATTTGCTTTAAGATAGTTTAACTTTTGAAGTTGATACAACGCGTATGTTAATGTTTTAAACTGACTTCGCACCTTTCGAAACGTCCTCATTCCTTCCACAGAAATGTTTTACGACGAGCACTGGTTTTGCCTTGCGTACACGAACGTTGTCTATTTTGAATATAGAATTAATTTTATTGTCAATACTTTTATTACCTTCCACAGCCAAAACGTCTGTTAGTGGGAACAAACTGATTACCGAAACGTAACTGATATTGTACTCCTTGTTACGGTGATCTCCAAAAAGTATATTTATAATGTTCAGAAAATGTTGACGAGTGTTTTATATCAGTGAATTAAGTATTCGGCCGTCCTAAATTATAAAGATCAGATTTTCTCCTTTGTGTGCAAGACCGATTTATTGCCTGACGACGGCACAGGCAAGTTTTCCTAGACATCGTGAGTGGGTACATCGGGTAGGCGAGTTTACAGTGCCAAAGAGCTAGGACTCCAAGGGCAGGGGTTAATTGGCGCCCGCGAGCACATTTCAACCCCCTCCACCCACACCCTCGCCCCCGCACACTTCCGCATACATTCTCTCACACGACCACTCCTCCTGCGATGCACCGCCTCCTACCCCGAGGCTAAACCCCTCGTTGCACGTGCTGTGTCGTATCGCGTCTGCTCTTCACTGCCACGAAGTGGCTACTACTTGGTGTCACGTAGAACGTCGTTTCGCATTGTGTTCTGGAGACGTGATATGCGCCGTGTCGTGTCCTGTCATATTGTGAAGTGACAGTGATGAGTTGTATCGCATCCTGTCGCATCGCTTCGCATTGCGTTGAATCGTGTCATGTCGTGTTCTCACTTGCCCCCCCGTGTGCTGTGTCTGACCGGAGTGCCGTGCCGAGTCCAGTCGTGCTGCTCAGCCCATCAACTGATGTCACTACAGCGCCTCTGACCGGGAGGTCCTAGGTTCGAGTCCTGACGGCGGCAGGATTTTCGACACTAGCTTTTCAGCTAGGTCGAATTCAGTCGCTGTCTGGAGGAGAATTCTAGCGGCCGACTGCTCTTTTCCGTGGTTTCTCCGATCAACACCAGACGAATGCCGGAGCAGTACCCTACCAAATGAGCCAAGGACCGCGCGCGATCTGTCCTTCCTCTTCCTTGTCCTATCCTCTCCCTTACACCCACGTACACTAACATGCACTACACTACCACATATTCCGGGAGACCGGTCGGGAACTTCGAGCTTGTCCCGGCTGGGGCGGTGCTCCTCTGGTGGGAGAGTCCTGGTTAGGGGGAAAACCCACTAGCCGACGGTATGTCGGCGCCAGATCTCGCCATCTAGCGGGGGAAGATCACTGACTTCCCTCGAGAACAAAAGCATGCACTACACTAACGGGACTAATGATCAAAGCAGTTGACGCGCCCGGAAATACGAAAAAATCAATCAATCAAGTCGTGCTGTGTCCTGTCATGCCGTGTCGCGTCTTGTCGTGCCGTGTCGTGCCTGTCGTGCTGCGTGCCTGTCGTGCCTGCCGTGTCCGTGGTCACATCACGTAGTGGTACACAAGTGACGTAGCGACCGTGACGAGTCGCGTCACACGCTCTCGTTCCATCCGCCGCTCTCGCCGCCCACGCCGCCCATCACCCGCCCGCGTCCCGCTCGCCCATTGGCTCACAGCACCTTGGCGCAGCTCCGACCACCAATGGAGCGCCGCGTTATTTCCCAATGAGCGGAGCGAAAAACAAAACGCAGCGTGAAATATCGCCAGCGCTGTCGCCCGTCGGCGTGTGTGCCCTTAAAGCCTTCCCCCTCGCCCGGGCCCCTTCCGTTTTTTCAATATGAAAAATGGGCGCTGTCGATTAGCTAATTACACCGGGCCTGTGTGCTTACGTTCCGGCGCGCGGTCGGTGCCAGCCTGGTAATTACTGGCTGGAACCCCGCCGCGGCGGCGGCCGCTTCAATTAAACAATCCAACAATAAAAACGAAAGCGAAAGAGCCACAACGGGCAGTGGGCCCAAATTACATTGCAAGCGCAGAGGCGGTGAGCACACCAACCACCACATGCTCTTATAAAATCAGTCAAGCTTTCAAACAGAAATTCAATAAACATTATCAATATATCAATGGCGTTTTTTTATTATATCCCGTTTTCATCAATTTTTCTCAATGTTTGTGTTCATATTGGACGATTATTTTCATGTGAAAATAGTACTTATTTTTTAAAAATTTATTTCTTCTTGTTCAACTACATTTAGTTTTCCAACGACAATAGAAGCAAAGCACTTTTGAATACTATAAGTAGAGATAATTTCTTTTCACATGTACAAGGATTACACGAAGTAGTAATTGCGTGGTTTTTATCCCTTTTCACATTGTTCTTTGAAGACATTTAGAAACTGCAGTTTTCTTTTACGAATTTATAATTCATATGTTGTAATATGATAATAACTCCGTTTGAAATATGTATTGTTATCAGTTAAATGTAACAAATTGTAAAGTACCCAAAACGTAATAATGGAAGGGGACTATCTAAGAAGATAATCTGTGGAAAAAACTCGCTTTATTTTTTTAGTCCTAGAAATATATCAAGACGTAAACCCATTTATTTTGTATTACACAAATTATGTTATATAATCAATTTATTACTTATCATTATTTACACTTATTACAAGACATAATTTCCTAGGATGTCAAATAAAGCATTTCTATTTAAAATTATTTGAACATCCTGCACCAGGACATCAGAAGCAAATCTAAAGGGGTGGCTTGGAGATACCATTTATATACTATTCTCTTGGATAATATCTAGTTTTAATTAACTTTTTGTCTTAATAAACTTATCTACAGATACATCAAAATATCAAATCAGGCTTTACTATAATACAGTTCTTGTTTTGCAAGTACTCTGTCCTGTTAAAGAGAGTTTCTGCATCCGCCGCTCCACCCGGAAGGGCTCTTTACACGAACGGGAGAGACGGGTTCGGAAGCCTGGCATGTGCTGGTTGTAAATCTGTCACTACGACATCGTTCCGCAAGCGCAAACAGCGGCCGCGAGGCACATTCGTCAAGCGTCACTTGCCTCTGGGTGTCCAAGTGTAAAGGAAACAAGCCGCACTCTAAGTCGAAATTGTGTCCGTTGTAAATCTGTCGTCTCCTTAGCAAACCGAATTAAGCGAACAACGCAGCAACTATATGTGGAACCATATTTATAAGCTGCGCGAAGCACGCTCGCGAAGCGAGTCTTGACCGTAGATACCTAGCTTCAAGTTATCCATCCATGGTCAAGTTGGGACTCGTCGACTAAATCTAATGCCATTAGCATTGTTCTCTCAAGAAAAACTTCAGGGAACAGGGCGACGGCAACTGTTTACAACTACAAGTCAGACATCAAAGCTAAGCACGCCCGTGGATGGATATTTTGAGAAAGTTCCTGCGTCTGCGTTGTTCTGCTTCAAATGACGCTCAAAAGACTAACTAGAGGTAGTTGGAAATCTGTTGTCTACGCATTTTTTCCATGAAAAATCCTGCGAAAATCATGCGGTGACGACATATTTCAGACTGACGCGACCCACGCTTAGAAGCCGCGCTTGATGGTGAATGGGAGTATTTCAAACGATCCTGGATTCGCACCTGCTTTTGTGCAGCAAGCGTTTGGCACGGTTGCTCTCTCCTGGAGTTTGGGCCCAGTGCGCGCGGCGGCGGTGCAAACGCCGGCGCGGTTACAGCCCCGGCTCCGCGGCGGTGGTGGTGAGAGACGACGGAGGTGGTTGTTAACGATGACGCTTGCAGTAATGGTGGAAGAAGCAACGCTAGCAAAAACTGCAGAAGTGCCACTGGCAGTGCGAATGGCGGCGTTCTTTGTTTATGACGCTGATTGCAGGGTTGGTGGTGGCAGTAGCGGTAACAAACTGTAGAGACGGTAATAGCAGGGAAAGTACTAGCAGGAGCGACAGAAACATTGCCAGTGGTAGTATGGAGAAGCAACAGAGAGCGTTTGGCCGTTACACGGTGATGTTGGTGGCAGTGCAGTTAGGAGTGGAGGTTTAGGATGGTTATAGTGGAGGTACTGAAGATAAAGAAGTGACCGAAGCAGATATAGTAGTACTAGTGATAATGAATTTAAAAAAATATAAACGCCTTTGCACTGTGCGGTAGTGGGGTTGTACCTGTTGAGAGCCTGTCGCTTCCGCACGATTGGGGAGAGTCTAGCGGTGTACCGCAGGGGCCTTCTTACTGGTATTTTTTTGTTCATCACGGTGGCGCCTCTGGAGCGCGCTTAGTGTCGTGAACCGGGGGTACAACTTTTGGGGCCCCTTCCTCGGCATCCCGCCGACGGGCCAATGGGCGCCAGGCCACGCTGCGCACGCATGCGCGCTGGTAACGAGGATGCTTCCCGTCCCCATCCCGCCCCGCCCCCTGCTCCCCGCCATATATCCTGGTTCGTTAGGCGTCTGTGGGCCGCGCCGCGCAGCGCCGGCCTGCGGGGACTGGCTGCCGGGAGACGGGTCGGGATGGGACGGGACCGGGCCTTGCGCCGCCGCCGCCGCCACCGCCGCCGCCGCCGCCGCCGCCGCCGCCGCCGCCGCCGCCGCCGCCGCCACCGCCACCGCCGCAGCTTTTTGTCGGGCGAGTGCGGTCGCTCTAACCGCCTCCAGAGCTGCGGCGGCTCCAGCCGCTGTTCCTCTGCCCGCCCCGCCCTCATCTACACTCCTCTCGCCGCCTGCGCGTCGTTTTTCTTCGCGGGAATTTTCTGCGTCTCCTTTCAGCGCCAGTTTGTTATACACACGTAGTTTCAACAGACCGCTTTTTCATGGGGAGGAATGTAATCACATGGCAGGGAACAGATGAAATGTTGCAATGCGCAGGTGAATGATTTAGGTGTAGATGAGAATGATTTAGGTGTAGATGGAGAGAAGCGCGTGAAAGAACATGTCTTATGAATCTATCTCACATTCACTTGCAAACGCATTTAATGAAACTATCAACATCTTTTTAAATTCCCGTGAAGTATTAAAACGCATGAATTGATGCTCTCGTTTTCCTAACGATATATTGACATTTTTAATCCAAGATATTATTCCATAATAATATAAAAATAATTGTAATAAATTAATAATAATAATAATAATAATAATAATAATGGCAACAATATCATTTTAAGGTGGAGACTCAGGCTAAAAGGTCAGCTCTTTTGCCTGACTACATTCCCAGAACTACTCGTTAATTATATAGATTTTGTTATCATTAATAAAATTAATTCATAAACATATATTATAAACAGCTACTTGTAAAAGAATTTTTTTCAGGGGATGCATACCGTGCTAAAAGTTCATTTTAGCACTAGTATAAAGGTACTCAAGTGTTCAGATAAATCTCTGAATGCAACGAAGAAAACAAGATTCTTTCCTCTGACCGCATCAGTTACTACGGACCATAATGTATCATTAAGTAATTTGTATAATTGAATTAAAATAAAATGGAAGCCAATAAGGCTGTCTACAAATAATGTGTGACTTACGTGGTAAAAGTGATTTTATTTTGCTCGTGGAATTGCGCCATTCGGTCTATCGGTCTCGTGTCGCAACCTTTTCTACTCGCAAAGTAAAACGCCACTTTTACAACTTGATGACTATTATACACATTTGTGTATTTATTCTTCTCCAAATACCTTTCAAAGGTATTCAAACAATTCAGTTTAAATATAGACCCACACATTGACAATAACTGTATTTTGTTTCAGGTAAGTGACGAGACTAACTTGCGAACAACGTTCCCGGTATGTACGTAAGTACGATAAATTACTTTGTTTTCTCCCAATGACATTATCAGTTGGGAATAAATCATTATTATCGCTCATAATAATAGTGCTTCCTTCCTACAAGCGTGCTTTTCTTGCGAACGAGTGAAGCTAAGAACTGATAAAATGCTTCTACTTTACTTCCTCTTGCCTTTTATATTGTTTATGTGCTTGGAGAATGAATTCCCATCCATTCGTCGGCAACAACAAACAATATCTTCTTACATATTTTTTATCATTGTAATCCACAGATAATTATCCAAATTACTTCCATAAAATTTTATTGCAGTTTACAATTTGAATTATTCGTTTTACGCAATTACCAAGGCATTCCATGATGAATAAGAACAATGTTAGTTAAAAACTTGAGCTGTTTATGTTAATATCCCAGTTACAGTTTCTAGAGACACAAAACCAGTGCGTAAATATGGATACTGTTTACTCCTGTGTAAACAACGTTTGAAAAAATCCGGACACATCCTTCCAACTGCGAGTTTCACTATAATTGAATACAGTGTATGATCAGTTAATTTTATAACAAAGAGACTGCTTTCGGAAAGAAACTATTTTCCCGAAGGTAATGGTTAACTTCGCACAGTATAATTCTCTGAATACTAGAACCCCAATCTAAAACACCTAAATTATTGATTGCTTTATTCGTGAAAAGTGAACTACCAAATATTTAACAATAATTCTCTGTAAAATAAAAATTCAAAAAATAGAAAATACAATTCACGATTTATTTTTATTTATGTTGTTCAATCGTACGAAATTCTAGACAAAACAACACCAACAGCATTTGAAGTTTCTTTCCTATAATAACATATTCGATGATTTTGTCCTGCCCTCTGTGTCGTTCTTAGATCAACAGTGATGATATCAATTGTAAGGAACATCTTTTCCTGCCCAACCCATCATTTTGTTCTTACACTGAAAGAGCGTTGTTGCTGGCGAAACTTTAGTACAGAAAAATCTAAACCGGAATCGATCGGGACACAAAAAAATTCAGATATAGGGAGTTTTCCGTTTTAAGCAAGTTTGTCCAGTTTTTCCATCATAGTTGGGATATTGACGATTTTGCCCTGAGTTGAAAAATATATAACACCTTACTGCACAGTGGCTGTATTCGGACTGCTTGCTTAGTCTTTCAACCCACAAGGTGTCACAACCCAGTTCTATGAATTTTGATATCCTCGCATTGCCTTGAGCAGTGTATATGGTCGAGGGGGTTATGATTTTTAACGGGAATAGAAGCCATACCCGTACACCTTCCCTCGCTCAGAGAATCTGGAAAGAGAGAATTCCCCTACGGCCTACACCTTGAGAGACAAGCGACCCCACGGTCAAATTCTACGCTGATATCTGAAACCCCTCTCCTCCAGTGTCCGGCTGCTATGACAAAATCGCATGTCACAAAAATGGAGAATTTAAAAGAGATGTGCAGAAGCATTCATTTCATCAAGAACGTCTTGCGTTTCTCTGCCAATTGAATTAAATTCACAGGATTTCCGTTTTACAAAGATATTGCTTCCTGCAGGACATGAAAAATCGTTCCATTTCCGCGTTGGAGAGATTCCCTTTTATGCTGTGTAAAATTCCCTTTAACTTCACGGAACGGAGAAATTTTCCGATGAAAGCAGGTTTCCGGCTTGTACAGGTTACGATTTAGACTTTTTTTTGTAGTAACGCACCAAATCTTCAGCGCATTAGAAGCGGAAAAACGATGCGCATGAGAACCTTCGGGGGCGATGCCTATCTATTTTTAGAGATAGGTTTAGAAACTCACCAACAGGTATTCTTGTTTCATTTTCTATTATTCAGGTTCTTACCGGTAAGTACTTTTTTACTGTGCATACTATTGTGTTATTTGCGTATTACAAAATATACATGTTTTATATGAACCATATATGTGTCACAAAATATATGTTTTATAATATTAATATTTTTATTAATATAAAATTACAAAATATATTTTGCAAAGTCGCAGGTACAGCTTTTACCTAAAAAATCACTTGACATCCTTTACCTGCTCTCTCCTTTCGCAGATATGGATTGAGTCTCGACTCGTTACCGCAACTTACACAAAATGCGCCAACTGGTGGGATAGCATGTAATACCCGACTTGCGCGAAACTATTGTAATTCCAGACTTGTAAATATCAAGTTGACATCGAATTGATTTGAACATTATGTATAAATTCTAAAATTAAATATATAACATACATGAAAATATTTCTATTAATCGCTTCTCTAAAAATATGAATTAATAAGCTATTATCTAATTGATTATAAAATAATATGAAAAAACTTTATGTAGTATATCACAATATACTTTCTTCATTATGAATTCAGGACATAAGCCTCTAGCCAAGGTGTATTGATAGAGGGAGGAGTATCCTTTCATTTTTAAGCGTAAACACACCTATTGCAAATTAAAAAGTAATTAGGTATTCAACCTGTTACAAGAGCTATTTTTTATTTTTCATACCCCACTAAATAATTTACAATAATCAGAACTAAAGCTTTTTTAATTCAAAACCAATTGGCCCATTTTCCTACGTAGTTTCTGGATCCATGCATATTCGATACAGGTCTCGTCCCTTATCACAAATCATACCACACGTAGTTTTTTTTTCCAATTGTTTATTTAAGGTCGCATCAACCTCTAGGTCATTAGCGACCACTATTGGTGTTAACGGTATGGTAACTATGAAGATGAAACGATATGAGGATGATAAGAGGTGAAAGGACGAACACAAATAAAACTATGCCCGAGGCGGGACTCGAACCCGCGACCCTTCGGTCCGAGATCACTACGACACTTCTGCCTTGGCGATCTCGGCCACCGGGCCGACGCGTAGTTTTTGTCCCACTACGAGTCACTAGGAATACTGTAACAAGAAAACGAAATGGCGTATTCTATGCTAATGATGACCATAACGTTGATCTACAGGTTATGCTAATACTTCTGGTTGCTAGTTAACGTTTTGCTACGTATATCCAAGTTAGCCACAAACGTCCTACATTTGGCATTTGTAAATTAACGTGAAACGCTACGCAACGCATAATTTACAAGGCATTTTATTCCAAAATTATACTTTCTCCGATTTCGCGGGGTAAGAAGTGGGACAACGTTAAGGCGTAAGAACCCGACATCTCTCAATACATTATGTGCATGAAACAGGGGTTCAATTGGCCATTGAACCTGCGAGGTGTGACTTCTGTTACCCATGACGATGCTTATTCTTCCTGAAAGAAAACTCGACATCGTTTAGAATGTGCTTATGAAACAATGCTTATGATAGAAAGTATTGCTCACATTAACACAGTTACCGCACGACAATGTATGCATACGTTACGGGTGACACTATAAACGCCAAAACCACGAAAATTCGTACGGATTTATGAAACAGAGAGTATCACTCAGTCAACACTCGAGTCATCACGTCTCCATTTCCCCGGAGCAACTGCTTCGTACGTGAGCGGTTTCTCGTCCGTGGTGTCGAACTGCCTGCATCTGGTCGCAAATTTTGTCACCGTCAGTCACGTAGTTTTCTTAACTGGCGGGAATACGCCTACGTGATATCGCAATGAACACCTTACACACGACTCACGTTACGCAATTGACAATCAGAGATGACGACGGCAATTTTGAATCTTTCTTTATTGAGTGAACGATTGAGCAATATGCTTTATCTCTCCCATATATATCTCCGACTTATTTAAATTAAATTATTTATTTATTTAAATTAAATTATTTATTTATTTAAATTAAATTATTTATTTATTTAAATTAAATTATTTATTTATTTAAATTAAATTATTTATTTATTTAAATTTATTTATTTATTTAAATTATTATTTATTTATTTAAATTAAATATTTATTTATTTAAATTTACTTATTTATATGCGTGTATTTATTTATTTAAAGTTATTTATTGTTCATTGCAGTTTTAGAGGAGCTTCTTATCGTAATAAGTCCATAGACATGCAGAAGTGATCTAAATGCAATTACGATGATTAATAAATGGTTATAGAGAAAAAAATGGAATGAGAGGCAGAGCAAACGGGAAACCCGACACAGATGTCGAAAAGAAACAACTCGCTTTGTGCATCACAAATTCCATATGGACAGGTCGGGGATCGATTCCAAGGCATAAGCACCAGTCATTACGCCACAACCACCGCTTGCCCTCCAAATTCCACCATCCCGGGAAATTTCCTCCGCGCCCTCTGCGGTCGCGGCTGGGAACAAAGGCCGACGCTGCACCTCCGTCCGCCGACGGGACGCAACGCTGTGTTTGAACCTCGTTAATGCTGTAGCGCAATTTGCTGAGGCGCGGTGACCTCTCTCGGCCCGGCCCGAGACCGGCCCCGCCCCCCGCCGACCGCGACGTCACGGCGCTGACAAATGAATTATCGCCATCATCGCCCTTCGCCTGCCCACTGGGCCCGAAGGGGTCCACAGACAAAGCTTAGTGCGAACGGGGCAATGAGCAGAACAGCTACCTCCAAAAGTACGGTCGTCCTCGTTCCCCTAGGTTGTCACCACAATATACCGGCTTTGGTGGCTCAGGGAATTAATCAATGTCATTACAGTTCCTCAGACCGGGAAGTCGTAGTGTTCGAGACCTGACAGGGGAGGGATATGTGACACTAACTATAGAGCTAGGACTAGTTCAGCCGCTGTCTGGAGGAGAATTCTAGCGGCTGGCTGTTACGATCGGTAGTTTTCCGTCGTTGTTTCGATCAATACCAAGCAAATGTTGGAGCAGTACTCTAGCAAACGGATCACAGACCGCGCGCGAACTTTCCATCTTCCTTTTCCTACCCTCACCCCTTAGTTACAAACCCCTACAGTTACATGCACTTCACTACCACCTTGCCGGGAGACCGGTCTGGAGCTTAGAGCCATGTGTTTGATATAATTTTGGACAATCATTGTGTTTCTGTGTTTGTTCAACTTTCTTGAGTTGCACCTGGTAATTTGAAACAATTCAGTGAATTTCATTGTTGATTTGCTATGTCAACAATACTTCGCTTACTTTATTTCTAAAAGCAATAGCTCAAGTTATATGCAAACCAAGGAAAACAGGCTCGGCTAACTCTGAAGCACACCTGCTTTTTTGTTTAGTCGGTTAATACGTCAGTTTGCTGCTTGGTATAAAACTTTTCCCCCGCGCGTTCTGTGTGGTTGGACCCACTGCCGGGGTCAAGGCGGAGTGAGGCGGGGCGAGTTGAGGTGAGGTGGACGAGGCAGCGGGGCTGACCGACGACAAATTAATCCGCTCATTAATAACGGCGTGAGGCTTATCTGGCTGTTTACCCGCAGCTCACCACGCCTCCCGCCCCGCCCCGCCCCCCCCCCCCCCCCGCCCCGCCCCGCCCCGCCCCGCTCCTCCCCGTCACTGTCCGCCTCCGCCTTCCCTCGCCCCCGACCCCTTTTCACCACACCAGGGGGGACGAATTGACGAACAAAACGAAGACCATCTTCGGTTAGGCAGCAGAGACTGAGTAAGCCGTAAGAATGCTCTTCGGAAAGTTTTCTTTCCAGTTTTATATAGTTGAATTTCATGATTTGTACATTTTAAAGTGATGGTAGCATTGGTCCTTGTTAGGGACAAATTACTACTCTCCAGCGGGGGGCATCAAACACTTCGGTGGAATCGGACGATTCCTTGTATACGGTCTATCAATTTGCACCCACGGCGGAACGACGTAACAGAATATTGAAATGCAGCAGATTTTCTTTCGAAATTTTTTGAAAAAACTAAGAATCTACTGGTTTGTGTTAATTTTGTGTTCTATGCTTAGAAGCTCATGTGCTTCACATCAAAATTCCCTTTTGATCTTCCCATTTGAAATTTCCTTAATTTCATATTTCTAGGCTGTTTCCATTTTTGGACTTAATTTTGAAAGTGTCAAAGCTACTTTAGTCGTATATTCATAATAAATATTAATGTTAACATTTAAAATTATTCTTCTTCTAAAAAGAAATTGCAGCAATTCGACCTTGGAACAAGAAGTACCGTCAAATTACTTTAGTATGATCATAATCAGTCAGGTAACTTTCATTCAATCGAAACGTTATATTAATAATAATATTACGCCCGTACAATCCATTTGGGCCAAAGGTCTCCTGATAGTCAGGGATAGGTTCAGAGAAGCCATCAGAGCAACCACTTTTGATGTCATATACCGAATTAAAATGTAGAGACTTTCTGATGTTGGTGAAATTTCACTTTCACGCGATAGATGAAAGAAGTATGTGATGAATCAACTATTCAATTTACTTGATTCAATCAAGGTTACGAGGATAATTTTCTAAAATTAATTTGTAAATATTATAATGATTTTTATAGTTTGTTTTTGGGTATTTGTAGTATATATTTAGAAAACGCTACAACCAGATATATTACTATGTATTCCTAAATAGCACTATAAATATTCTATTCTATTAGTTAATTCCAGCACGTTAGTAACCTTTAAATAGACAATCTGCAGTAATAAATTATTTTTTTAATAATATAAACTAGTTATCTTGTAATCGAGGGAACACTCCTATTTTCTCTGAAATTTCAATTCTTAGAGTTAACTGTGATTTACTTACAAGAATTGAAAAAAATCTAATAAAATCTTAAAAACTTTTATTATTCTAAAACATCACTGATTAATGCATACGAAATAAAATCAGAACAAATTGCATTGATACAGAAGTGTCGTATTTTCACTCAGTGCCCTTTACTGGCAAATGGTACTCGGCAACTCAGTCTGGTTCAGTCAGATGTCCAGAGAATAGAAGTAAACAGTCAATTAAAAGCGTTCAGAAGTATTTAACATCATCGAATCACATCAGTGAATTTCTATCTCAAAGCCTTTCACTTTAAGAAGTAATAAATCATACCTAACCAGTGATTTTGATCATTTTCTCCATTCATACTCTCTATCCACGAAACTAAACTTTACTTTATCGTTCCAGACATTTGGCCGACAAGATCTTCTTTCGAAGAGCAGGCGTTCATCTGCCGACCTTTGGTCTTTCTCGCGGGGGTGTCTCGTTTAGCGTCAATGGGACGGCGGTCTCTTGGCGATGTGTATCTGCGAATGACTGGCGCCTGTGAGCGGCTTCATTTGTTCCCGGGAAGAGTTTGAGCTCCGCTCCCACGCGGCGTGCTGGCGTCGCCGAAATCAGATCGTAGCGCCCCCACCGCTCAACGGTCGCAGCGGGCGACCGGACAATTAAAGCGGCGAGACATCGTTAGACGCTAATGGTCTGGCAAATGCACCTACGGAGCCAATATCCAAATATCAGTTCCAAGAAGACAGAGGAGCAATTTTTCTAGTGAGAAATTAGCCTCGCTTTGTTAAGGAGCGTTCATCTCCGTCATTCTTCCTCTTGTTAACGCTGTTGAAGACGCAACGTCTTTATTGCAATGTTCACCTTAAAAGTACACATACTTGAGAATAAATTCGGCACTCTACTCTAGAGTGAATGATTATGTCAGGAATTTAACGAACGCATGTCATGGGCCTATATAGTACTTTCCTCCCATCCGTACATTTTGAAAGTGTTGAGAGGGGAAATCAAACCTTCTCAAAGCGTTCATAACATGTACAGCATACACTCGGAGGTTCCTGTAAATTTGCAAAACAAAGTAAAGACAAGTTCATATGAAATGTACAGAACGATAGTCCCTAACACAATTTCTTAAGAATTTGGTAGAGATGGGAATGGACAGTTTCCCCAACATATAATTGAGATGCTCAGAATATGAATGACAGATCCCAACGGAAGTTCGTTTTGAGAAAAAGTCTTCTCTTTTCGTTCACGTTCATTTTCATGGCGGACAAACTTTTAAAGGTGAAATTTTGAAAATGTCCGTGGGTCTTCATGTAAAGTACCCCCAAATTTTAAAAAATGTTTTTCAAAAGTTCAAAGCGTTAGCTAGAGTCAGATGGTCAGGTTCTTTTAGATTTGGAAAACATCGCATGTGTGATTTAGGCGCTAACAGTGTTGACAGACGGATGAACAGACGGACGGACAGACGGACAGACAGACAGACGGACATTAAAAAAGAACTTTTTCGTTATCAGAGGACCCCCAAAACGTGTATTTCCGTTAAAACCTCGAAATAGATTTTCCGCAGCATTACATATCTTTCCCTATACTACGTATATTACTTCGTATATAATGAATAATGTATATAAGAAAGTAAAAAAAATATTTGGAATGTAAAAGCAGAAAAAAACGACGAAACGAATTACATCCCAGAAGGGCAAGTCGCCAACGGTCTCTCCCGGTCGGCATGCGCAGAGCGTCCACCGCAGGGTTTCGAAACCTTCCCTTCGCTGTCACCGTTTTCGTACGAGTCAATAGACGCCCCCCTCCGCCCCCGCCGCCCACGCAACACAATGCCGCGCGCGTGTCGGTGAGCCCGAGCGACAGCTGAACGACGCCGCCGGCCGCTCCCACGGCGCTGCCCGACTGCGCATTGTCACTTTGTAAACCGCCATGAAATTTCAAAGATTACTTCCAAGTGGACGCGCCGGGAGTTGGGCTGCTACTAGAATTGATTCTGATGCCGAAACAATGGGGCAAGTTGCGCAACCACGAGTAAATGTTTCCCTGCGCTGGTGTTTTGACGCAAGGCTAAGTAATGAATATGGGACAACATGGGGTCGAAATAATGAAAAGGCTCGGCCGAGCTGCTTTAAAGAGCTTTTTGCTGTCCAAGTGAGGGAAGATGTCTTCCTAATATTGAAGAAACGTTGTGGTGTGGCTAGTAAAAGCATAATGATGAAACAAGTTCAATGTTTATATAAAATGGCTCAATATGTAGTAGTGCATCAATACCAAGGTTTTACCCCGTATTGAACGCGTTGCTATTCAGAATCTTTTCTGTTATTGTTTTTATCTGTACAAAATATACTACCATGTATTGTGAGAAAATTGATTTTATTTTATTAATGGGTTTGTACAACGAAGCAAACATACCGACCTACGCGTAAAACATCGTTGAATTCAATTGAAAACCTTGAGTGTGTTTCAACTATCAGTTTACGAACGGATTAATTGACTGTTCGCCAACGTGGATGTCAGTGATGCCTTGAGTTTGTGTAGACCCTAAGTTGTTTTTTAAAGACTGCGTGTTCGCATCCCCTCCAGCTGTTTATTCGTTGCCTTATATATATATATATATATATATATATATATATATATATATATATATATATATGTGTGTGTGTGTGTGTGTGTGTGTGTGTATGTGAGTATGTATGTGTGTATGTGTGTGTATGTGTGTGTATGTATGTGTGTGTGTATGTGTGTGTTTGTATTGTCGCGCGATGGGCAACGAGTTCCGGATGTTTTATTTCAGCTGCAGCTATCAATATTACAGCAACCCATTATCACAAACAAAATCATAATTTACACTGTTCTTTTCAATAATTGTTGTTGATTGTCTCCAAAAAGGTTAATGATGGGTTTTGGAACTTAACGTTCTCATTTCAATCTCCAAGTACGCATTGTATGAAGATATTTCACTCAAACTGACTTCACTTTACTATGAATAAAAAGGAAAATCGCTATGAGTAAACATGTATTTCTTTCCCAATATTAAGTACAACAAATATTAGATAATTACGCGAATGGATATGACGAAAGAACAATCATTAGGAAGTTTTGTTTCCGTTTCATTTTTGAGCATTTAAAATAACATTAAAAACTATATTTGAATCTACGTTCTTAGTTTCCTTCTTTCAAATATTATTTTAGTGTAGCAATCCAATGTCTGGAGTTACTATTCCTACGCCATATGAGAATCTTCAGTTTTCAAAAGGGTTTTCTTCAAAATATGACGTGAAATTGTTTTTTTCGGAAATCTAAAATATCGAATACATTAGTCATGCCCGAATAAAGAAACTGGTCAAGGAGAGAGCACTTGCTTAAGGTCTACAAGATTTAATTAATGAAAATGATACTTTTTGGATAATAGCAAATTTTCTTCAGAATAGATAAACATTTAACAATGTAAACCTGTATAATGTATTGATTAAAATAAATTTTATATAACAATTTATGAAATTTGAACGTATGTAAGACAAAACTTACCTTCAATGCGGCCTTAACATTAATTAAATTATTGCAGATGCTGCACTATTTGTAGGAGTGTTTATTTTATATACACTCCTACAGACAACCATATTCTTCATAATATTTTTAACCCGTTCCCACTCATCGTACCTCAATTTGAGTGTGATTCTCTAATCTTTCCTCTCATTCCCTTTCTTCCCCCAGACCTTTACAGCCGCCGTCTGCGTCCTTCCCTTCCCCACCCCCAACCGCCGCGCGCCGCCTGTAATTACCACCGCGGGGGCGGCGGAGGCGCGACAACAGACGCATCTCTAATTGATAAGGGGACGGTGGCGATCCACGTTGCTTTGCGTGTCGCGTGCTGCAGCACCTTTTCCGCCTTTGCGTTTTCAAAAGCTTTAAATTCTTCAAAATTATTTCTTAAGAAAACTTACCACTGCCTGTTGGTTTGTAAATAACGCCTAACTTCGTGAAGTAACTCCAAATTGAATACTTAGAAAGTCACTCGATTTGTATTTCAGTAGTGTTCTTGGTAAGTCTTACAATACTGCTTTTTGGAAACAGATTTGGATAAACTTCAGACAAAATTAAATCAAAATTTCCAAAAGACAAATGTAGACCACAAGGAAAATTATATACCTTCATATCACAATAAAAAAATTCAAAGTTAACAATTTAAAACAATTTTGTACATAAACGTAATTATTAACATCTTACACAAAAAAGTAGCAGTCATACGTACAGTAGACTTTTTCGTGTGGCAAATCCTAAAAATGACCAAATATTAAGCCGTGTTGTTATACATCTGCTTCATACTGCTGCCATATTTGTGCTTCGTGGTGGCGATTTCCAAATTAAAATCTGTTATATTGACTTTTAGGTTGATTTTCTCAACCGTAATTCAACCGTTTACAAATCTATTCTTCTTCTGATGTTAACTTGCGCATGCCGTGGACGGATTTCAGCTGCTTCAATCCCATTAAATAAATTACAAATTTTTCAAAACAAAATCTTAAGAATAATAGTAAATACCTCCTGATTTGTCTGCAATTAAACACTGTACAAAGATCTTGCAATAGACCCGATTACTTCATTTATTACGAAACCGGCATACAATTTTTCCAGTAATTTAGATCATGTACAAGGAGTAGTCACTTACGAAATAGAAACTGATCAACCCCCACTCTCCCGCCTGAGAAACACATTCCACTTCACATTTTCCTTCAATACCTCTCCGACATTAGATACGGTAAGAACATTTCTTACATTTAGCTGTCTCTCTCATCATCTAAACCCTATCTTCGCTCTCTAAAGAAGTTTTCTCACAGTAACCTCAGTTGAAGGTATAACCTAATTAAATCACTATCAGGGAAGTGACAAAGTCTCTTGTTGTGTCCCTTCACACTTTCTGGTACAAAATTGCTCGGTATTCAACTGAAGAGCCTCACGGCTGGACGTTGTACTTACTGTCTGTCAATGTAATAAAAAAATGAGGTTGATTGGCTTTGCAATGTCACGTTCCAAGTTGTTGTTTCCGGTACGCTTTTAATGATCTCAAGTTGAATTTATTAAACAACTGAGTTCTCATTTAGGATTTTATAACAATATGATACTCATTTTTAATCAGAATGTGTCCAGTTCTAGGTTTGTATGCAAGTGTAGCGTCATAGACTTGACTCCCTGCTCTTGAGTTGCAAGGTATGGGGATGAGGGAGCCAAATATAGGCTCCCGAACAAAGGCCACCCCTAACGAAAATCCCAGAGGTAGGGGGCTGGTTCATAGACGCCGGGCACACAATGCGGCGTCGGTGGCACTCGCTTCAAGACGAGTGCGTGGGAGGGGGGCAGATGACGTAGGAGGTCATGTGACTCGGGCCTATATTAAGGTGCGTCGCAGGACCCTTCGGGGGTAACGATTCTGGTTTCCTCGCGGCAAACACCGCAAAACTTGTCCGGCCAAGTATGGCGCGGAAGTGCTGAAGGCACGAGTAGGTGTTCGAGGTTTGGACACGGTGAAGTATGCCTTATACTTCAGGGCAGATGGTCTGCCGAGGCACATGAGGTGCCCAGTTGCGAATCGGCCGAGTTGGCTACTCGCAGGCGCGGCCGCAAGGCGCGTGTTGGGAGAGGGGGGCTGCGGCAGGTAACTCCGACAAACGCCTTAGAGTGAGGTTTTAGTTCCTGTACATAATTTATTGTAAATAAATTGTAAATACCCACTCGTGTCTGTTTCTTTGTGGTGTAGATCCCTACCCACGACGTTACACAAGCATGTAGTAAAAAAATAATTCCTGTAAAAATGTGAATAATACATTTTGTGTAAAAAAGATTATTTTGCAAAAATGTTTTTACTTCAAAAACATATTATTTTGAGGATATTTAAATGCCAGATTAAACAGAAGATGAAATAAACTGAAATAACCTAAAACCCGTTTTTGTGTACTAATCATCATCCCTACCAAGGACGGAATGGCGAGATCTCTGTGATCCAAGGGCGTAATCTGCAGATTGCGCTCGATGTGCGAAAGGGTTCTGCGAAGCACGAGCGCGAAGGAATAAAACACCGACAAGGTAGAAGAAACAAACGCTGCCGAGAGACTTTGCGGTGACATGGTAAGATGTTAGAGGTCATTCATTTATCAGGGAATTAAGAAGTCTCTTCGACGACGTTTACACGCAAGAAGTAAGATTATTTGATGACTACCAGGAAGAAGTTGGGAAATAACAAACAGAATAAGAAACTAGAATAAAGGCAGTGAGAAAAACGACGCAGTCATGTTTACAAAAGTGCCACCTCTGTTACGTAAAACATTGGTAATTGAAGTAGACTTGTTTATATTATGCCACTTATTACAAAACCATAAAGCATTAAGATGGACATCAAAAATACTAAAAATGTCAGAAAGAAAACGGCAAAGAGATGATGAAGAGCATAATTGGATAGAAAATAGAGGTGATCGAGCAAGACTTGACGTGAACATCGGAGAACAACGAAGTGGAAGCTGCACTAAAATTATAGCGCGTAGAAACGCTGCTGCAGCTACTCTGCAGCTTGGAGAAGCGACAATTCGTTTACAACGCCTCTGAGCCCTATAATACCGAGATCGTCATTGTAGGGTGCGGGGGCAGGGGGAGCGAGGGGTGGGACGAGAGGTGGGTGGAAAGGGGGTCGATGGGAATGGAGAGCGAGCAGGGAGCGAACGGGGAGCGAACGGGGAGCGAACGGGGAGCGAGCGGGAAGCGAGCAGGGAGCGAGCAGGGGGGGGGAGAACGGGAAACGGGGGATCGAGCGGGGATCGAGCGGGGATCGAGCGGGGATCGAGCGGGGATCGAGCGGGGATCGAGCGGGGATCGAGCGGGGATCGAGCGGGGATCGAGCGGGGACGGGGGGATCGAGGAGAGGTCGAGCAGGGGTCGAGCAGGGGTCGAGCAGGGGTCGAGCAGGGGTCGAGCAGGGGTCGAGCAGGGGTCGAGCAGGGGTCGAGCAGGGGGCGAGCAGGGGGCGAGCGGGAGCGAGCAGGGGGCAGCAGGGGACGAGCGGGGAGCGAGCGGGGGCAGGGGGGCGAGCGGGGAGCGAGCGGGGAGCGAGCAGGGAGCGAGTGGGGAGCGAACAGGCAGCCAGCGGGGGAGCGAGCGGGAAGCGAGCGGGGAGCAGTACGGAACGGAGCGGGGAGCAGAGAACGGGGCGGAGCAGAAACAAAACAGGAGGCAGGGAGTGGGGGTGGGGGTTGCGGGAGTGGCTGAGGGTGGTGCGGGGGTGGTGAGGCTGGTGGGAGGCGGGAGGCGCTCTGCCGCAAACGCCGCGCGCCGCCATTAAGCCGCTAACAAAGGAAGATCGCGGCGGCGCGGCGCGGCTCGCCGGCGGTGATTTAAAGGCGCCTTAAGCCCGCGGCCGCCGCCATAACTCTTCCTCCAACATAATAGAAGCAGCTCTTAAAAACAAGCTTTTGCTCGAGCAGACATCCGCGCCGCGCCGCGTGTTCCTTCTCGGCCGCTCGATTTTCTTTTAGTGCGCGCGCGGCGCATGCGCGGACACGGGAGCGAGCGAGGGCGAGGGCGGTTCCAGTGCGTACGCGCAACGGCCCGGCTTCACCCAACCGCCCCCGCCGTCGCCCTCCGCCACTCAGCGCCACTCACGCGATTCGATGCCGATGTTTTCAAAACATCGATGGTTTTGTACAAAATCCATGTGGCCGATCCGGTGGCCGAGATCCATAAGGCAGTAGTGTCGTGATCTCGGACCGAAGGGTCGCGGGTTCGTGTCCCGCATCGGGCATGGTTGTATGTGTGTTCGTCCTTTCACCTCTTATCATCACCGTATCGTTTCATCTTTACAGTTACCATAACGTTAACTCCAACAGTGGTCGCTAATGACCTAGATGCTGATGCGATCTTAAATAACCCAAATGATATCCATGTTGTAGAAGATTGTTGTATTAAAGCCGAGGTTTTTACACTGATGTTTTGTGTTCGATGTTTGTCAGTTTTTGATGTTTTGCTTCTAAATGAAAAATTCCCATAAACATCATTTCATGTTTTAATTTTTACAAAATTATAACTAATATGTCCGGATTATTTGTTCGGTTCAAAATAACGCGATTTATAGGACGTACATCGAAGTGGCTATCTCTCGTCCGTAATAACCCCAAGACGTTAGTATTTCCTGACTTTCTTCGTATTTGGTGCATGGGAAGGTGGTTGCGCTGGACCTTTTCCCTTCTTCCTGTACCTTCTTCTAAAAGACTTAAGAGTACCCTTTGAGAGTACCCTAGGCGCTTAAGCTTTCAGACTCATTATTGTCTATTGTCCTTATTGTATTTTTTTAGGTAAAATCTGAATGTTTGTAAATAAACACGACCACGGTCAAATTAAATTTTGTTGCGCACGAATTTAATTTTATCAGGAGTTACGAAACTATTATTAAAACATCGATGCTCAAAAATATTGTGTCCGGTGTCTGAAAATTATCGATATGGTTTGCAATGATTGAATATTTCAAGTGTGATATTACATGTATACCGACTATTGTCTGACTCAAATTCGGCGCTATAGATCGACATAACTACGGTTTCAATGAAATTTGTAACTTATGAAGTTTCCTGACTATAGAATCTGATCAGATCGTAAATTGTCAAATAATTTGATTTTTGCGGGCCAGCATCTTCTTTTAATTTAACCATGATTTTTTCATATGCCAGAAGCGTGACAACACCAAAGTTTTACCGCCCTTAGAAAATCTATCGTTCCAACCGAGTTTCCACCTTTTAACTTGGATTTTTGAGAGTGTGCTCTCGCCTATTACACGGGGTTTGGAAAAATATGCTTTTTTTGCACTTAAAGCTAATGGTTAATTCTCTTTCCATCAACATACTATGTCGAATGCATCAAAACATGAATATCTAGAATTTTGTCTATCTGTACAATGATCGCTGTAATGAAATATACTGTGACGGTCCCGTTCTCCCGTTCCGCGGACAGCTGAAAAGGTTTTCTGTGAGCTGAAAAACCTTACTGTTCTCAGAGCGTCTTGTGCTGATCCACAGTCTCCAGTGGCCCCTGTCCTCACCTCTTTACCGCCCACGTCCTCGCCCACTCACTGCCGCGTCCTCAGCAACTCCCCTCTCTGTCCGTCCTCCCCTGCCCCCACCCCTCGGCACACCTCGCCGCACCACGCCCGCCAATGCCTTTTCTCGCCGCCGCGAGGTGTGTGGAAAGTCATAAAAACTATTTGGCCGCGTTAGAAATACGAGCCATTATGCCAAATGTTAAGAGGATGATGGAAAAGGTCCCTTTTGTGAGTAATATATCGCTAAGTGGCGGCGAAGGCGTTCGAGAGCAAGGCGGACGGGGCGGGAGGGCCCAGCGCCCCAGTGTCACTGGGGGATAAATCTCCGGCCGAGAGCAATTACCGTAGGAATGCCGCCCGCCGTTCGCGCGTCCGCCGTCCCCCCCCCGCCCCCGCCCCGTCCTCAACCCGTTCGTCCCTCCTCCGCAGTCACTCTGCTCCACCTCGCGTGCGTTCGTGTGCTGTTCGCGCTCCTGTGCTCTGGGACTCCGAGCAGTGTGCGATTTGCGAAGAGGCTTAACGTTTTTGGACGCGCGATTCCAAAGGACGCAACTGGAAGTAAGATGCTAGCTTCAGTGTATGCTTACTATAAAAATAATAGAAGTAACTCGTGAAAAATGACAGGACGAAATGAAACTCCCAAATCATTCATTCAATGCAAAGAACAGCAGAACACAATTTAATTTACACTGAAGGTATTTTTCATTTCATATTTTCTTTTATTATCACTAAAACGTTTTCATACCGTGGTCTCCAGAGTCTAGAGGACTGCAACGCAAATTTTAGGGAGACCTTGAAGAACCACCAGGTGAAATTTTGGGTTATTTACGATTGTCATCACTGGTTATTTCTATGAAGGAGTTATTTAGTTCCTCTGATATTGGTTTCGTCTTAAAAAAGGTCGGTTCTGTGAGTTCTGCGGAGAGAACAGCAAGTATTGGAAATGTTAAAAATATGGTCTGCCATATCTTAAAAATCAAAATATTTTTCATTAACATGTAGAGAATGGTTGTCATGTGTTGATAAAAACATGTAATAATAGTACTTAAACAAAATACTTCGTTAAATTTTTTTGTATTTTAAGTTAAGTTAAGTTAATGCCTTATTTTACGTGGCGAGACTCGGGCCATCAAGCCCGCTCTTCCGTCTAACCACGCAAATTTCGATACGCTGCTTTCACCACCTAGCGAATTTTATTCTGCGATACGACTTTGCTCACCTCCAATTGTGTTTTCCGAATACCGGAATGGTATTGGTATGCGACGAATTCCAAAACTGCTCTTAGAATCGTAAAACTCTGCTTTTAGAATCATCACCCATTACACAGCGCACACCAAACGTATTCCCACCGGCGATAGTGGCTCAGGATACCAACTTATGTCAATGCAGTGCTTCTGACAAGGGGACCATAGGGGCGGAGTGCCCACGGTGGCAGGATTTCCGACACTAGCTACATAGCTAGGCGGATTTCTGTCGTTGTCTGGAGGAGAATTCTAGCGGCGGGCTGCTCTGATCGGTAGATTTCCGTGGTTCCTGTGATCAGCACCAGGATAATATCGAAGCAGTACACTAACAAATGGGCCGCGGACCACGCGCGATCTTTCCTTCATCTTCCTTGTTCTATCCTCACCCGTTACTTACACACACGTACACTAACATGTACTTCATTATCACACTTGTCGGGAGCTTAAAGTTTCGTTCGGCTGGGGTGGTGATCCACTAGGAGAGGTACATGGTTGTGTAAAATCGTCGCAAGCAGATGTAGGTCGGCGTTGGATCTCACCATTCAGCGGGGGAAGATCACCGCCACATCACGCGATAAGCAATATGCACTACTGCCCTTTATACATGCCCTTCATACATACTCGCCAAACCATCTTCGCCGCGCCTCCACCACCGCTGGTCTCGCTCCACTGCCCATGCCATCACCACATTCATCACTTCCGCCTCCACAAATTCTCGTGTCCACTTGTCACCACTTCATCTTCTCTTCCACATCCACACCTCTGCTGGGTCACGTGGCGAAGGAACTTTTGAGGACGCTACCCCCTTGCACCGTCCGTCACCCCCTTCCACCTCCGCCTCCGCCTCCGGAGAACAATGCGACACCGCGGGTGGCCCGCGGCGCACGCCACGCCCCCCGACACGCCCCTCCCCCCGGCGCCCACGCGCGCTCCACATTTGTTATCGCATTCCTCCTCCTCCCATGAATCTCAGGTACCCTACGCGCACCCAGTGCCGGCGCTAGGCATGGACAGACAGGGCGATCGCCCGGTGCCCGGCAAGTCAAGGGGCCCCATGATGGGGCTAATGAAAAAAATAATAATACTGAATTGAAAAAGAAATTAGAACTCGAGAAAATTGTTATCGTATTTTTTTAAGTCGCGGTACAGTAGTGTGATACTTCATACAATTTTCAATTAGTATTTTACCTTAAATAGTTTTAGTCACTGCTTACGAGGTAGGGCTATGAAGTGAATCAAATGATGCCAACATTAAAATAGATTCTACTGAAATTCATATTTATCATTTCATGTATTCAAAGAGTGATTGTATTAAACACTAACTAAACACTACAAATTTTTAAACTCATCGTGGAAATTGTAAGATTTGATCACTAAATACTTTTACATAAAACTATTATTTAAAATATATTTCCAAAAGCTATTTTTTAGCATAAACGTTGTAATTTTTGTTATTTGCTGAATTAAATTAACAAGTATAGTTTCTTGATACAACTTTCACCCTTTTAATTTTTTTCGGGTGGGGTGCGGTGGGTGGCTACGTTGGACCATTGTCCTGTGCCCAAAAGTGTCTAGCTGCGCGGCGCGGTACCCGCCGCGTAGGGGCGTAGATCGTTTCCCCCTAACCAGGACTCTCCCACCAGGACTCTCCCACCAGGACTCTCCCACCAGGACTCTCCCACCAGGACTCTCCCACCAGGACTCTCCCACCAGGACTCTCCCACCAGGACTCTCCCACCAGGACTCTCCCACCAGGACTCTCCCACCAGGACTCTCCCACCAGGACTCTCCCACCAGGACTCTCCCACCAGGACTCTCCCACCAGGACTCTCCCACCAGGACTCTCCCACCAGGACTCTCCCACCAGGAGGAAGAATAGATCGTGCGCGGTCCGTGGTCCGTTTGTTAGCGTACTGCTTCAACATTCGCCTGGTGTTGGTCGATGAAACCATAAGAAAGTACCGATCTGAGTAGCCGGCTGCTGGGATTCGCCTCCGGGAAGCATCTGAATTCGAAGCAAGTGTCGAAGCTGCTGTAAATCTAGTGTCGAAAATTTTGTTTCCATCGGGGCTGAAATCCTAGGATCTCCTTGTCAGACGCTCTGTACCAGAGGTTCGTGGCATTTCAAGGAACTCTACGAACAATCCAATTAAAATATAGGGCGGATTGACTTTTGATCAGCTGAGATGCGATTATCCACTCGGGAGCTCCAACAACAAATATTAATTTGCAACTAGCTCCCGTATGACTAAACGCAGCCCAGTTTATCGCTGACAATTCGCTATACTTTTTATTTGGAATATTCTATACTATTTGCGCACGTATTCTTCATATTTGCATTTGGAAGATGGTGAGTTACGTCTTAATTTTTTAATAACTGCCTACTGACACTATGAAAAAAATCATGATTCAACGCTTCAAAGTAATAGAGAGTGAAATATGTATATTTTATGTTCATAAAATTTAACAATAAATACAATACTAATAATAATAGTACATATTCAGCATCAGAGTAGCCCGAAACGTAATCGATTCTTGATTACGAAATGTATTGAAGTACCTTACACAAACCATGCTTATTTCTAATGTAATTGAAACAGTGAACAACTACAATGACGATAAAAAATAATTTGTTATCATAAATGATTATAATTACAGTAATCTCCGCATTTTCCGAATATATTGTTCAACTGAGTGTACTGAATACGCCCATTTGCTTCAATTACTTGTGCTACCTAGACAGTGAAGCTTTTGATAGGCCTAGAAGATAAGTGTTCCTTATGATAATTATATGTTTCATGTTTATTTATATACTCTGGGTCTAGGTGGCGAAACGTATGAAAAATTGAAAAGGCATTAAATTTTTCAAAACGACCTAAACTAATAATTTTACCTTCAGTACTAAACATAATGAGAGTGCATTATAATTCTTTTCTACGTAAAGAAATCTTGAAGATGTCTTTAAAAAATATTGGAAGTACAGTTATTTGAATATGTATGAGCATTTTCTTAAACTTCCCTCTGAGAGATTTTGCAGCAGTAGGCATGAATTAAGGCCAGCGTTAAGGGCACGTAAGATTCTTTTGCATTTAGTACAAACGAGCAGCTACTGTAGAAACACCGTATCTTAGCAACAAATGTGGAAATCTTTCGGAACATCATCTGAGTATTTATTTGCCAACTTTGTTTACGAAATTTAAAATGGAAATGAAAGTCATTAGTATTTATAATAATAATAATAATAATAATAATAATAATAATAATAATAATAATTTAATAAGTGACAATTACATGTAATTCTGAATAAAAATTAGTCCTTTAAGGTTGCAAACAAATGTAATCACCCAGGATGATTAACGTTAATAAAGATTACTAAGAAGGTATGATTACACTATAATTTCACACAAAGTAATGCTTTGTTTAATTAATTATAAATATAATCCATTATGCTCAACTCTGTTAAGCGAAAATATTGACAAAACATTAAGTATATTTTGTACTAAATAGCGTGTATTAAGCATCGGAGAAACATTGGATTGTACATTTAACGAATGAAAAAAATATTTTAATAATTTTATGTCAGTAAATCTATATTAACTTTACCTAAACTTTATAAAACACTAACAAGTTCCTCCGAGGAGCAATTTGCATGCACCAAATGTAACGTTCTTTCAAAACCAGCAAGAATCTCTCTTTACAGCATAATAATTTCTTCTGCTAAGTCAATTAGTCGTTGCAGCATGGCCTCATTTTCCCGACATTTCACATTTTATGTGAATTGGGAACTGTACGCCGAGAAATTGCGAGAGAATAGCGATTGGAAGTGTTTCGCATCGACAACACGAAGCTTCGAAAGAAACTGCTCAACTGTAGCTGTCATTCACTCGTTAATAGACGCACTTCACAATCTATAAAGCTGTATTCCGATCTCATTAAAAGAAAGCCAACTTTACGGCAACCGGCTCGCGCTGAAAGTTGTCTGTTTTCCTCTCTAATTTACTGGAACGTAGTGGAGAATCGCGGAATCACAACTCCAAATCCCGATGACTTGTCGCTTCGAGCGGCGTCGTAAGGCTGTAACATTTCCACATCCTACCCGAACGTCGGCGATTCCTGCAGTGGGAACGAATAGTCAACATATTTAACATACCACAGTCACGTATGCAAATGATTTCACATCCTAAACCGAAACAAGTAGCCAGAAGCAACTAATTATACACATTAACACTCCTCTCTTTTAAAATATCGTATTCCCTCTGGAATTATCCTGATCGGGGAGGAAGCGTTACGAGGTACTTACGTCGTAACAGTAGCATTCGCGCATAATACGGCCGTCCGTCAGCGATTGCGTCGGGAGGCGCTCGGAAGGTGCGTTCGATTGGGCCAATCGCGGCGCTCGATATCCGGCGCGTGGGGCTCGCCGCGCCGCCGCCTGTTAATCGCCGCTAATTGGAGCCGTAAATATGCGCGGCCGAGGAGTGTGCTGTTTATTTGGGCGGTTTATGGGGCGCTGCGCACAGCTGCGCGCCTCCACCCGCGGGGCGCCCGCGCGCGCACTGCCGAACAGCCACTCGGCGCGAGGCATGATGATGATGATGATCCGCGGTGGTTCGTTATTAATTTATTATTATATTATTATTCATCCACTCGGCGCCAGTCATTATGATGATGATGATCCGTGGTGGTTCCTTATTAATTTATTGATTATTGCGCGTGTCCCGGTGCGTCAACGGTTAAGTTCATTAGTCCCGTAAGTGTATTGCACGTTTTCCCTCGGGAGGTGGCTGTATTCTTTCCCCGCTGAATGGTGAGATCTAGCGCCTACCTACACATTGACTAGCAGGGCTCTGATCGGTAGTTTTCCGTGGTTTCTCGGATCAACACCAGGCGAATGCCGGAGCAGTACCCTACCAAACGGGCCACGGACCGCGCGCGATCTGTCCTTCCTCTTCCTTGTCCTATCCTCTCCCCTTACACACACATTTACACTAACATGCACTACACTACCACATATTCCGGGAGACCGGTCGGAAGCTTAGAGCTTGTTCCGGCTGGGGCGGCGCCCCGCTGGTGGGAGAGTCCTAGTTCGGTGGAAACCCCACTAGCCGACGGTAGGTCAGCACCGGATCTCGCCTTCCAGCGGGGGAAGATCACTCTTATTTCCCGAGAAAAAACATGCACTACACTAACGGGACTAATGACCAAAGCAGTTGACGCGCCCCGAAATACGAAAAAATCAATCAATCAATCAATTGACTAGCAGGGTATTCTCTATCCAGGTATCTCCCACAAGTGGGTACCGCCCCAACCTGGACTAGCTCTAAGCTCCCGACTGATATCCCGACATGGGTGGTAGTTTATTGCATGTTAGTGTAAGTGTGTGTGTGTGTAAGGGGTGAGGATAGGACAAGGAAGAGGAAGGAAAGATCGCGAGCGGTCCGCGGCCCGTTTGTTAGGGTACTGCTCCGTCATTTGTCTGGTATTGATCGAAATAACCACAGAAAATTACGATCAGGGGAGTCGCCAGTTAGAATTCTCTTCTGAACGACTAGCAAGTGTCGAAAATTCTGCCACCGTCGGGAATCAAACCTACGAATTGCCCGGCCAGAGGCACTGCAGTTTCGAATCACGAGGGTGGCGAATATTCAACTAGCTACGTACGAGTTGCTTCAACGGCGGGAAGCATTCAATCCCGCGGAGGAGAATTGTGACAAGGGAATCGGCACTTTTACGTGATTTCTCCGTGACCCTTACAGGTACAAGGTGGTGTATATTAGTGTAATTGTAAGGAAGTGAGGGTGAGGATACGATAAGGAAGAGGAAAGAAAAATCGTGCGCGGTCCTTAGCCGATACTGCTCCGGCATTCGCCAGGTGTTGATTTGAGTAACCAAGGAAAATTACCGATTAGAGGAGCCGGCCGCAAGAGTTTTCCGCCGGAACTCGCTAGCTTCCGGTAGCTCTCTAGCTACCGTCGAAACTTAAACCCTATGACCTCCCGGTCAGAGGCACTGCAATAATATCAGTTGATGCCAAGTCAGTTAAGTCGGTGCGGTTTGTGATGTAATTTGAATTTTAAACAAGCTAATATATACTGATCTCCAAAAGATTGTATCTTCCTTACTACAAAGTTGGAGATGTTGCAAGAGAAGTTAATAAGGTGAGAGTTGATGGAATGAATTAATTTTTTGCACATTCGGACATTCACTCATGTTGTTAATTATTTATTAACTAGTTATCGTTTGTTCATTATGAAATTCTCAGTAGCAGTGTAGATAAATAAATCTATTGCAAAATATACAACAGGAACATTATGATTACTGTCAGGACACACCTGCGGGAGTGAAAGAGCTGGAAACTTAAAATGAATCGACGTTTAAAGAATAAATATACAATCTGAGAATTAATAATATTCAACATATTTATTGAAAATAACCCATGACTGAATAAGTGAATTGTTGGAATGAACAGAGGTAGCTGTACAGATTTGCAATCGAGCTAGAAACAGTATCTGATGCTGCTGCTGATGATGACGGTAGTGCTATGAGAGGGCGATACTGCAACTTGGTGGTTATTTTTTTGGCAAGACTGGTATTCATTGACTTCGTTCTTTAGCTGTATTTAAAAAAACGAAGAATAAACATGTTCTGAGCTATGAAATAATGTTAACCTATGCCTTCGAGAGCTTTAACCTTACTAGCACTAACTTGATTTGGTCATCGAGTACCAAGTGGAGCAAATTCCGCCCAACCAATCTTCTAAGGAAAATTATTTCAATAATACTCAAAATTAAGGATTCGTAAATATTCCTATTACTTATGCATTTTCACACAATTATAAGTTCACTCAAAAATAAAATTACAGTTTAACCTCTGAATTTTAAGGATGTTTAAAACTATCAATTTTTATCTTTATCTGAATTAACTGAATGCGACCCTCTACTGCACTGCATTGATTTTGTACGTGATTTGAGCTTATTTTAATAAACACAACTCCACCATGGAACTCTTTGTCTAGTTTTATAAATTTATATCAATTTTAGATAATTTGTATGCCAAGGAGAATCAAGAAGGGGAAAAATTATCAACTGAAAGTGAAAACAAATAAAATAGAATAAATAACTTGGAAAGGGTATGGAATCAGTTCAAGTTCTTTACAAATAACATGGACCATTAGTAGGTACGTGAATTTCGTTTCTGTAATTTTTGTTTTTTGAAACACTAATGAAACAGAAATAATTGATATCAAAATTGTCTCTTATGCTTGGTGTTAAAATGATTAAGTTTTCTGGAGCCATTTTGGGATTTAAACATTAAAAATCATCAATTTCATAGGGGAAGGTTTAACATTAATTTATCACTGCCACTTTTACCCCTCGGTTTTTGTAGTTTGTGTGTTGTGAGAAGAAGAAATGTAAGAAACTCCATTTCTTTTCTAAGATATTCCAGGCGGAGGTTTCTAGCGGCAGGATGCTCCGAATGGCGGTTTTCCGCGGTTTCTCCGATCAATAACAGAATATTGCTGAAGCAGTACCCTAACACACGGGCTACAAACTACTCCATACGCGCTCATTTCTTCCTTATTCTTGACCCTTTCTCTGTTCTTACCCTCACATTTAAATTTACATGCTCTACAGTGTCATGCATTTCGGGAGACTAGTCAAGAACTTCACTCGCAATAGGTAGGATCTCGCGGTTTTGTAGGGGAAAGTCCAGCGCCACCTCTCAGAATATTACTTGCACTACACTTACTGGTATAATGACCCAAAGCAGTTGACGTACCCGGAAACACAAAATTATTAATGAATCGATGTAAGGCAGTCACGAGTCACTGCGTGTGTCTGTTTATCAACAGCGATGTGCAAACCACGGAGATAATATTACGTATGTAGTTTTGTGAGAATGAACTACTATGATCGTATCATGTTATTGAACTTTGGATTTTCTCCAGGCTTTTATCTCACTTTTCTTGGGCAGGTGATCGCCGTCTCTGCCTTCTACTGTATGAAGAATCGTAGATTAGCTGTCTTGTTTTATTGTGATACCAGTGCCTCAGCTTTGTAACCAAACTTGGAAGTGGGTGAATGATTTTTAAGATAATCACGAAGACATCATATGAGAGATGAAGGTGGAGTGAGTCACTATGTAAACGGGAAAACTTCGAACCTCTGCAAACTCACTTTGTTCACCAAACATTGTGCATGGATTGACCAGAATTTGGAACCATAGACCCAGTGATGGAAGGTAAGCAGTCTCCCCGGTAGAGTTCATATAGGGCTAATGATAGATTCATTATTATTAGACATCAGATGTTTAGGGAAATGTCTATTTTATTCTAGCGAACTTATTTAAAGGTCGATAATATATGTGCACGAAGCATGGCAAATGATGAGATATGACGAAGTTTTATAATGCTTATTTTTACTTTTTTTAAAGAATAAATGCCTGTTTTGCATAAATACCTTTTTTAAGATTTTTTTTACCTTTTATGCATTATTTTTATATACAATGCTAAGATATCGGAAAATCGACCATGGTCCAACGTGACCATTCATTACGAAATTTTAAATTCACGTCTTGCTATTTTAAAACACGAGAGAATCTCTAAAAGTATACCAACTGATTTTTCTCCATTTCCCTATTTCATAAATACCAGCCATCATCATAGCGATATCAGTCGATTGACAATACAAGTGAAAATAAATGTAAATTCCCATAAGCGGTAATAAATGTAAACTCCCATCCCTTCGGTGGCGGCGATGGTGTAGCGGTTAGCGTATCGGACTGCTATTCCCAAGTTTGCGGGTTCAAACCCGATCGAAGCCGTGGGCAAAAAAAATCCTTCGTACGCCTTCCTTCGGAGGGGAAGTAAAGCCGGCTGTCCCATTTTAGTACATTTACTGCATGTAAAAGATCCTCAAACCTAAATGATGCCTCTGAGCTAAATTCAAATCGCCTGTTTCGTCGCCCAAGTAATACCTTCTTTCTCCCCTAGTAGGTGAAAGGAGCGTAATGAAATTCGCGTGGTCAGACGGAAGAGCAGGCCTCATGGCCTGAGTCTCGCCACGTAAAATAAGGCAAATTCAATTCAATAAGCTTTCAGTGTTGATAGTGCTGGACTTGTAAAATATATGCTAGTCACATCATTAGATGTTGAGAGATCCTTCTCCGCATTAAACTGATTTTGTCTCCCAATCGTCCCAAATTTGAATTGTGATCCTTGAAAAGTATTGGCAATGTGCAAATATTATTGGTTAATGGAACTGTTAGAAATAAAATGTAAAGAGTTGTAAATATGTAAATTTAGTTTTAAATTAAAACGTACGAACTTGTTTTGTGCATTGAAGTTTACAAAATATATAAACAAATATTACAATTTTTTATTTTATTGTATATGTAACGTATGTCAGTGCATTTTTCTCCTTATTCTTGACTTTTTCAGTGCTCTTTTAACCGACTAAAAGAAGATGTTTAATGCTTAATTATCCGATGTGTAATTATTATGAATGAAGTAACATTCTGATGGATTTCGTGATGGTATAAGAACCCAAACACAAGAAAACTATACAGTAAAACATCTATGTATTACACAGAATTCGATCCAAATGTCTTCGACATCAAGTAGTTGGACGCTGATCCAAGTTCCTGTTCCATTTGGGTTGGTGTGTCAAGAAGTATGCCTAAATAACTGGGTGATGGAGAATATTTACGGAAGGTTATGTGGCCAGTGCCATCTCGAAGATTCCGGTCACCAAATCTCTTCCCTGTGAAGTGAAAAATC